>CM030836.1:18942002-19382002 GCA_018105865.1 Metaphire vulgaris | reverse complement strand
TTCCGTGGGTTTGGCTGCTCATACATTGTTTGCTCATAGCGTAGACGATGTATTCAGATTGCAAATTTATAATGAGGATATGTAGTTAATAGCTATTGGTAGGTGTTCATTGCTGTTTTAGTTTTATTTGCTATTGATGCTCAGGCGTAGGTTTGCAATGTTTGCATTTGCAGATGCCAACAAAAAGCTGAAGAATGTTCTTTCTGAATTCACAGGAGAAGCGAATTTTGGACAGCATAGGCAGGACGAGGTATGAAGATTGCTTATATAAATCTCCAGTATTGCCCTTATTTCACTTATGACTCTAAAAGATAAATCTCTTGAATATAATAATAAAGGGGTTTACCATATATGCAGTAATGGTACTTTGGTGCATTTATGAGTTATTTTAAATAATTCTGGTTCAGAAGCACTTTTAATAGCAGAAACATCCTATGCTATTACCGTAAACTTCAGTTGCTCTACTATGTTCAGACACTTTTAATGTCAATATTTTTTCTTGCTGTGACTTCATTATTTATTATCTCTATAAATATTCACTTAAGCTGTTGGGCTCTTGGTATGTCAGAAATGTTTATTATGGTGCAATTTAAGCAGAGATCTCATAAAGCATTTTTCTTCCACTGTTACTTACTCATAGTCAGTGTAATTTATGTCCATGAGCAAGGTTTGATTTTATCATGCTGTTTCTCATGGGTCCTGCAAAGTGATTTTCACAAACTGTATGAAGTCGGATTTGCAAACATTTTTGCGTCTTTACAAATTAAAGGGCGGAAATTTACTTTTCCCGTAATTTGATATTTTCATTACGATCTTCTTCATCTGCCTCCAAAATGTACAGGGTCAAAATACGGGTGCTTGACCACACTATATTAAAATACCCCACCGGTTGCCAAGATTCTACCTCCTTCAGCGGCAGGGATATTTTTACACCCCCTTAACATCCTCCCCCAATTTGAGGTCGACACCCCCCAAAATTTGGTAATGTGACAACGGTATGCATACAAAATGCATATTAATTAGCCCTGAACTCCCTCCAAATGGAGAAGGACACCCCCAACTTTTATCCTCGGATACCTTTTTTTGCTTGTCAGACTTTTTCGGTAGAGACTTCCAAACTCCGACACCCCCAGATTTTCCCGACCCCCCCTTCCCCCCAATTCACAGTCCTAGAAATAACCCTGTTCAGCGGGGTTCCCTCAGCACCATAGTCTTAACATTTGTTTTCTCGTTTACTGAATTTACGCACTGGGGTCCAGTAATGCTGTAACGGAGGAATTTACTGGCGTAATGAAATTTTCAGGTTTCGCCCGAAAATTGCTGTCGGCAGGCCTAAGAAGTTACCGTACTTTCGTCTGATTATTTCAGTGAACTCGAGCATAACATTGCCTTGGCGATTGCTTTACGTTCGTTTTTCGGTAAAATGCAAGTTTGATGTCGGAGGCCTAATAATGCCTGCATAGGCTTTACACCTTGGCGTGATGGGCCCGAGGCTTGATGATCTATTCGCAATTTAGTACCCAGTACAGAGCACAGCATATATATATATATATATATATATATATATATATATAAGGTTCACAGCAGCATACATGTCTGTTCTGTAAATTGCTTTCTGTCAGGCGATCGACTTTGGCCGCTTCTGCCAGTTCATCAACCTGTACCTCGCAAATATTCCCGAGGAGCTGTGTCGTCATCTGTTCTTGTCGTTTCTCAAGAAGCCAGGAAAGGGAGGTACGGACGGAACGTGCTGCGTCACTGCGCGCGGCATTGAGTTCATTTCCTCCGCATACCGTAGAACGTCACTATAACGTACTTAGCAGGCCTGTAAAAATGTAGTACATTATATCCGAGGTGCGTCGTATCCATTTCCTCCTAGTGTGGTAGTGCGTCGCACAGGACCGTACATTGAGGTTTGTTGTAACCGAATATACTGTATGATATAGCTGAGTTCATTATAATCAAGTTCTACTGTATACATTTCCGCGTACAGTAGAACGTCACTATAATGTACTTAGCAGGCCTGTAAAAATGTAGTACATTATATCTGAGGTGCATTATATCCATTTCCTCCTAGTGTGTTAGTGCATCGCATTTGAAGATCAAGCAGAACCAATGTGTGTGTGTGTGTGTGTGTGTATGTGTATGTGTGAAGAATGAAACCCCCAACTAACCTAACAAATTGAACCATGCATAAGATCATTCATTATCTGGTATAGGGGTATCCAGTTTTTACCAACAAAGTCCGGTTGCTCCGCCCACTGGTGGGCAGAAACCATAGAAACCATTGCCGTCTATTAATAGAACCAATGGCAGAAGCAGATTTCTAGCTGGTGGGCATAGATCAGTGACCATAGAGATTGTTCTGGATACTCCTATATGTATAGATGTATTGTATTTGCAGCTCTTATTTGCATCTACAGAAATGCTTTAGTCGCTTCATAAGTTACTGAGTGTGACCACTGACAACCCACTGGATTTCTCTGTTAGGCTATCCATCCATCTGGCAAAATAAACTTTGGCATGGTTGTTGCTGGCATTTCTGAAGTGTAAACCACGTTGTGTTTTGAATACAGCACCTGGCCACGCACTCAGTTCCGTATCTGAGAGAAGTTCCACAAGACAGGAAAACGAAGTACCGGTCAGACAGACAGCGGACAATGGTCGAAGATCCTTGTCTCAGAAGTCTATTAACAAATCAGGCAGGTTTACTAGAAAATAATAAGGTCTAAGTAGTATTTAAGTGGTGGCCTTTTAGACACTTATGACACATCTGTTTAATCATGCTTATTACAATAATTGACATTAATTGTAGTGTGCTTGCTAACATTGATTGATTAGGTGCAATATAAATAGCTAATTACATTACATTACATATGGTAGAGTAGAAGCATTCCTATTCTGCGACTGTATCTAGTTGTCTGTATCGGCTACAGAGCTGCTTGCTGAATTGATTTTGCCTTTGCCATGACCCATTGACCCCATGACCCCGTGACTCATTGACCCCGTGACCCGTCATGACTGACTGCTTGCTGGATTGATTTTGCCAGATCTATAACTTAAATGTTTAACCTTTTCTTTTCTCTCGAGAGAGTTTGGAAGCCAGTTGATGTTTAGCGTCGTGCTTTGGGTTTAGATCCTGTCGAGCCGTGGCTCAGGCAGCCATTTGCTGAGAAGGGAAGGTCGTTGCTACGAAGGAGAAGCACAGACATTAGAACGGGTCTGATTTCCTTGAAGGACATCGTGTGCTGTCTTTCACTTCTGGAAGCTGGTCGGCCAGAAGACAAACTGGAGTGTGAGTTCTATGGACAATGTTCTGAGCTTTCTGAACGGCGTAACGCCGTAACTAATTATGGAAATGTAGCGTAATTGTAATGTAAATAATGCAGTGCATAGTGTTTCGTGCGTGAAAATCAGGACCCGAGTGTCCAGTACATCTGCTCGACTGACACACATCTGTTGGTTCGTGGCCATGTGCCTTATCAGTTGTTTAAGTTAGGGACATACATCGTCTTGCTTTTTCTGCCTGTAGATTTGCTGATGCATCACACTGAGTATAGTATTAACCCCTTAACTGGGGACCCCGGATATATCCGTCCATTTTACATTGAGTTACAGTTAAGTACCCAGTTAAGGGGTTAATACTGTTCGTGTTCTAGAAATCACTGTTGATTGCATTTTGCAAGATGTCCAATTCATATATATCTGCTCAGTGGCGTAGCCAAGGGGGGCTTGGGGGTTAAAACCCCCCTTGGGCACCGATGAAAAAATGTTTAAAATGTGTTTCCATACATTTATAATTTTCGGACATGGTTTTGAGCGTCAAAACCTCCCCTTGGGGCTGCTGACCAAAATTTTTAAAGTGCCATAGTGTTTGTCAGCATCTGAAAAGACAAATTTTAGAAGGAAAGACATAGGATAGATACATAGGATGACCTTTTTTGGTTGTCAAGATTTTTCTAAAGTTGGTTACGGTCAAAAGTCAAAGCCAAACCCCTCCCTCTTCCGGAAATTCTGGCTACGCCACTGTATCTGCTGTTATATAACTACTGATATAAATATTTAATTGTAAAGAACACCTACCCTTGTTAACCCCTTAACCGGGCACCCCGAGTTGCGCTCGTCCACTTTACATTGAACTACAATAGTTGCCCGGTTAAGGGGTTAAGGGTTATCATTCTTTTTAGTGTCCCATTTTTTCTCTTACTATCCATTTGGATTCAGGCCGACACTGTTGAAATCTAACAGAAATACATTTAGACTTAACATGAATATATATTTATGAGTGCTTGTTATCATGTTGTTGTTGCTTTGCAACATTTTGAGAATCATCTGAACTGCTTGTTTCTAATACGGGACAAGCATTCTGAATTGATTATCTTAGGCATCACCTGCAATTTTTTTAAAAATTCATTTTGTGTGTGCTTTGTGCAATAAGAATTTTCTAGAGGCTTGTAAATTTTACATGTTTGCATTTACATTTGGTTTGTTATTCAGGACATGTTACCACAATTTTTTGCTAGTTCCAGAAGCTTTTGAATTTTGAATTTTATTGCTGCTTCCAGTTATGTTTCATCTCTACGACTCCGATGGCAACGGAATTTTGGATGCATCTGTAAGTACCGTACTCACGTCACTTTCTGATCACTTCAACATTACTTTGCCTGCTTTGCACTTACGTTACTCCCCCTAAGTGTAGCTTCCAGTAGTAGTGGACTTGCTGAATGTTTATCCCGACTCATTGGGTCTCGATCCCAACTCTTTGGATCTCAATCCGAACTTTTCGGATCTTGATGTTGGATCTCTTGGCCCATCACGGACTATGATTTTTACTTCGGAGTTGCCATTACCGTAATTAATTACCAGCATACATGGGTTAAGGTAATTCTTAAGGAAGGTGTGAATCTTGGTTTTGTCCACCATCTTGCTTTTGTGTTTTATTTCTTCCTTTAATTTTTAATTTCCTCCGTGTTTTTCATGATTGATTGATTGATCCAAATATAACGAAGAAAGAAATTGTGCTGTCATGTTTGTGTGAGATGAACTTATTTTTCAGCCTGACTCATTTTATTCAACTCTTATCGGTCATTATGCAGAACCTCTCGATTAAATCATATCTTTCTGGTTGTCAATGGCGTAGCCAATGGGGGGTATGGGGGTTAAAACCCCCTGGGTGCCAACGAAATAATGTTTTAATGTGTTTCCATGCATTTTAAATTTTCGGACATGGTTTTGAGGGTCAAACCCCCTTGGGGCTGCTGACTGAAATTTTTAAGCGCCTATATAGGCGTTCTGACCTTTTTGCTTGTCAGCATCTGAAAGGAAAAATTTGAGAAGGAAAGACATAGGGTAGATACATCATAGGATGACCTTTTTTGCTTGTCAAGATTTTTCAAAAGTTGGTTACAGTCAAAAGTCAAAACCAAACACCCCCCCCCCCTTCCGGAAATCCTGGCTACGCCACTGGGTTGTATTGCAAACTACTTATATCAGGAATGACCATGCATTTAGTAAGGTGGTTGAGACCCAGATAATGAGAAATCATGTGTCGGAGTGCATGGGATCAGACAAGAAGGATGTAAGCTGTTTGGTGGTTTGAAAGAATAGTGTAGACCTATTCCAGGGAAAGCACCATTTGTGACTTTATTGCACTTTATTATTTCAGTGCAGGGATATTTGGTTGGTCTGGCCTTTCTGAACTTGGTTGACACACATACATTTCATTTAACTACTGTCTCTTTCTCTCTCTCTCTCTCTCTCTCTCTCTCTCTCTCTCTCTCTCTCTCTCTCTTTCTCTCTCTCTCTCTCGATCTCTATTTTGCTTTGCGACCTGTTTGGGTCTACTGTTTGTTTGACGTGGCTTCAAAAATTCACTTAGCACACGGAAGCATGATGCGATTTTGAATGGTTTTTAAGTGACGTCTGTATAGTTGTCCTGTTTGGCCCCGTGGCCACATATGGACGCGAGACGCGGGACATTAAAGAAAAAAGATGAAAGCGAAAATCATGGCTTTCGAGATGAAAGGGCAGCGACGGGACAGATCAGATCCGTAGTGTTTTCTGGACCGGAGGAGAAAGGAATTGACTGAATGCATGGGCGCTTGAAAAGTCAAGTACGTAGAGAGAATAATACTGGAATAGATTAACTGAAGATAATCATCCTGTTTAGACCACTGTATGAGGAGGAGAAGGCACATGTAATGGATGGGGATGGCAACGGGGCAGGCAGGCAGGCAGGTGATCAGGGCGACAAACAATAGAATGGAGTGGGGGGGGCAGGGGGGAGTGGCTCATCCGTGATGTGGTCTTCACATGTAGCAATGATGGTTGTAGAAAAGCACAGGAGCTTGCACTTGTGGTCTTTATGGTTGCCGAGGGATGAGAGGCACGTGTCCAATGCTGCTATACTGTAGGTTTAGATCAGCAGGGTTTAATCGTCTAGGCCATTTCCGGGAGGGAAAATTGCCCTTTCCCCTCCCCCCGAAATTTCAAATTCCTCCCGGAAATTTTGGCATACTACATCAACTAACAGCAGCCCCCTAACTGACTTCCCCCGGCCTTGTCAGTTCTCGTCCCCTCCTCCCCGGAGTCCAGAGTCTAGATTAACACTGTTGATCAGTGGTTCTCAAACTGGGGTCTGTGGTCCCTCAGGGGACCGCCAAGCGGTTTCTGGGGGACCGTAAGGGGATTACTTTCTCAAAAGATATCTCACCAACACCCAAGAACATAAAACACCCTGATGGAGGCTCTAAGAGTGCTGATTCCATTTGAATTTAAATTTGATGACTAATATTCGCAAATTTCTGATCAAATAATCGATTGACAGAACAAGTAGCCGATGTGTTAATTCCAGTTAATTTAAAATTCAAAATTTTATAAGGTCTGAAATTTACAAATTTTATAAAGTCATCAAAAAATTCTAAGGAACCACCACGCAAGAAATCCTAAAAAGTTTGAGAACCGCTGGTCTAGATCCAGACCTGTTTGTCAGTCATACACCGGTGTCACCTTTACAGCCATAAACATAGACCACTTGTATGACTTTTTGCTACCAATTAGCTGTGACTTCAGATCAGTGGCATAGCCATGGTTCTGGAATGGGTGCGCCACGTCGACATTTTTGGGTAAAAAAGCCTCCGACGAGCCAAAAAAGGCCGCTGTTCTTCACGGATACTACATACCCCCTAAATTTCTCGATGGTTTTGTCTCACCCTGAATGGGGGGGGGGGGCTCCTTGTGGCTGCACCGATGTTTCACTTTGTGCACTGCCAGTCGTATCTGAAGCGATGAAATAATAATGAAATATGACACGCACCTGGTCGATTTTTTTACGTCGTGTGCAGGCGGGCAGCTTTCATTTTCGCTTTGCCAAAGGCAAACGTAAAAATATCAATTGGCTAATGTAGGAGATTGGGCTGAAGAAGAGGCAAAGACGATTTCAACATTGATTTTTTAGTTATTTCTGAAGAACAGTGCTTTGTTGGTGACGTATGACGTTGATGTTCGCACTTAGTACGCGGCTGCCTAAAGTTACGCGGATACGAGAAGTTTTATCTGGTTCTGTGCCTTGGATAGTACTTGTTTTTGTGTTGAAAATACAGCAGCTAAGCGTCTTCATTTAAAATTCACTGTTTGCGCAGTTACTTTTAGTGTTTGTAACTATGTTGCCTTAATTGTATTTGAATTATTACTTTTGAAACCTTTTTCTTTAACTTTTTTATTGGTAGAGTGCCTAATCATGAATTTCTGTTCCATTTGGAACTCATCTTTTCTTTATTTGAATACTTTATTCATCTTATTTACTTATTTTTTAGTTAATCCTGCGTAAGCAAGGTATTTTAGGTAGTACGTAAATGATTACAATATTTCATCTTTATTTCTTAGCGATTGATGAGTTTCGTTTTGTTATCTTACTTCATTGTTCACTATGTACTATAAAACAATACAAATTGTTTCAATTCATTTCATTATTTAGTGACTTTAGGTTTCGTTTGAAAACATCACCTCCATTTATAATAATAAGTTGTTCTAAGAGTGTTGGGTTTTTGCCAATCGTGGCTGGAATTTCACTCACTGATAAGGATTTCTATGAAAAGTGAGGAAATTGTGAAAAATTCTGTTATCATGTTGCACTTTTATATTTTTATGCACTGCCAGATTTGCCACTTAGGACCAATTGGATTTGCGTGCAATTAATTGTCAAAGCACTTTCTGGTTTTCAAGGAAATTGAATGCATCATAAATCAGATGATGACTGTTGCAGAATATTCTGGCTGGGATGTATCAGAACTCAAACCGGTTAGCGTATCTTCATTGCTTTTTGTAGTGAAACTGTAACAGACATTTCTCTACATTATTATTATTATTATTATTATTATTATTATTATTATTATTATTATTATTATTATTATTATTATTATTAGACAATTTATATAGTGCAGTAGCAAGGTGCAGTAGCAAGGCTGATGTTTACAACAAGAGCACTTACACACATCAATCATACCCAAGTCTAAATAAATGTGAATGTAAATTTTGGCACGCATTACTTGTTAATTAACAATTATTGGTAAATGTTAAACTAAGTGTTGTAGTTTGACAAAGTTCGGAATTTTTACCAGAAATATTACGGTACTTTTGGCGTAAAGCAAAGTTGACTAGCTTATTTTTTGCATCGCTATTAAGATTCCTGCTAAATTTAATAGATTAATATTCAACGGTCTTTTTACTATTCAATGTTCATCCATGTCTCTGTAAGTAATTCGGGTCACTATGTCTAATTCAGTTCGGACGTGACTAAAATTGTGTGTTTGTGTGTGTGTGTGTGTGTGTGTGTGTGTGTGTGTGTGTGTGTGTGTGTGTGTGTGTGTGGCTTATTGAATTGATAAAATGTCAATTCGTGTCCTAATGGATGGTCTATTTTCTCGAATTTTTGACGTTGAGCTTGCTTCCTTTTCTTCAAAACAGTATTGAAATTTTCTTACTGATTTATCTGATTTTCTTCGTATTTCACAACAGATACTCACCGAGTTGATGCAGGAGATAGACTACGACTCTGATGGGACGGTGTCGCTCGAAGAGTGGAAGCGAGGCGGTCTGACGAACATTCCTTTGCTCGTTCTTCTCGGCATGGACTCGGTAGGTACCAGCCAGGGTTGTTATTTCTAGGATTATCAATGGGGGGGGGTCGGTAAATTCTGGGGGGTCCCCTGCCACAAAAAAGTTTGACAAGAAAAAAGGTAATCGCATAGCTGAAATTGGGTTGTGGGGTGTTGGGGGTGTCGGTCTGAAATTGGGGAGGTGAGTGTTAGGGGGGTGTAAAATTATCCCTGGTGCCAGCCCTTTCCTCCTGATTTAGGCACATTTATTATTTCAGTCGTGGCCTAAAGTTTTTACTCAGATGGCTAGTCTTATTTTCAGTCTAGGTGGCAGTTTTTTGTTGTTTCGACTTGTTGGACTTGTCGTCGTTGTTAGACAATGTCAACTATGTTGTCATATTTTCATGTCATCTCTACGTCCTCTTTGTTCTGCTGTCAATTTGAAATATGACGTAAAATATTTCAACGGTGGCTGCCTACTATGTTGCGACAGCTCAACAGTTGTTACCTGTATGGCTGTATGTCACATACAGGATTTACGATGCCTATTTGCTGTATTCAACTATCTGCCTGTATTTCATTTTTGTCTGTCTGATGGTGACCAGTCTCTATATTATTAATGGAAACCATCTGTCGACTGTTTTAATCGAGTTCTAGTGTGTGTATTGTTATTTCAATGTGGATAGGTTAGTCTGTCACTTGATTCTTCGAATGTAATGGCCTTTTACCATGCTATTTTCACATCAGAATTTGAAATATCTTTTTTGCTGTAGATGTTTGCGATATAGGTCTGTAGCAAAAAATCCACATTTCAGGAACTTCATGAATAATTCTTGTTATGTTTTCATAATTTGTTTGTCATTGCCATCATCATCATCATCTTCATCATCATCATCATCATCATCATCATCTCTGTCCTGAGACAGGTTCAGGGCTCCATGCATCATCCAGTCCAATAGCATCCTCCTTGGTCTTCCTTTTGTCTTTTCCCCGCTATACTTCCCTCCATTACTGTTCTAGGCAATGTTTCTCCTCTTAATATTTGTCCAATCCAGTTGTTCCTCTGTCTTCTTTTGGCGGTGTCGATCGACGATCTATGTTCTCCCACCATCGTGTGTGCCAAGTGGCAATAAACTCTTTGTAACATATAAATTTTTACATATTTTGCACAGACGTTAACGGATGAGGGAACTCATCTGTGGCACTTGAAACATTTCAACCAACCCGCTTACTGCAACCTGTGCCTTAGTTTGCTCTTGGGTGTCGGAAAGCAGGGCCTCTGCTGCACGTGTGAGTACCGTACGCCTGGCGTCGTTTTGAAACCGCGGCGTTATTTCTTTTAAATGAATTCCAATTTTGGTCGATACGTACTTAGCTGTTCGAATGTTTTGCTGGCAACTTTTACTTGATTTGAATAGATCGATTGAACGGAAAAGCTGAGAACTGTTAGGGGAACAATAGTTTATATGAATGCGATCATTAGAGGGAATATTTCGCAGTGACTTAGAGCACTGGTGCTTTTAAATAAGCTGCGACTCTTGATTTTACTCAGAAAAAAAACTACTGTGAGGATGTCAATATAGTAAATCTTGGAACAGTGTTCCTTTTATTGAACTCTCTTTACTAAGAACAAATAATTGAAGGCTTTGAGATTGAAAGAGATGCATGACAAAAGCATATAATTGGGAATGTGATAACTATCATTATTTAACATTTCTTATGAGTGACTCCTTTGTAAAGCGCTCTTGACTTTAGCTCCAGTTATGTTACTGCACTATACAAATTGTCTCAGATAATAATAATAATAATAATAATAATAATAATAATAATAATAATAATAATAATAATATCGTGAAAAGAAATTCTAAAAGAGACAGGGCTTGGAAGAAGAAGAATGAGGAGAAGGAGGAGGAGGGGGAGCATATAATCTGTGTAGAGAACATTCAAACATGGAGCCAATATGACATTGAAAACATTTACAAAATTAATGAAGGGTTTACTTGGAGGAGGGTGGTTCATGCTGTAGCCAGAATTATCAGAACGATGAGATGGTTTCGTTTTGCTTTTCAGTTTGTAAATATGTCGTCCACGAACGGTGCGCCAGTCGTGTGCCGGCGCACTGCATCACGACGTACTGTAAATCAAGAAAAGTTGCACATGTAAGCGATTCTGTTTTGATCTGTTTCGTGTGATCGTATTTTTAAGATTTGACTATATCCTTTATAAATAATTGCATTCAATCTATGTTATTTTGCCCAAGTTTTGCTCCATATCAGGTTCGTCGGAGAAATCTTATTACGTTACGTAAATTTCCAATCGCAAGGTTTTCAAGTTTAGGCTGTGTTTGTGTGAGTTTTCCAAATGAACATTTTGTTTTAAATTTCTAAAGAATTGGCACACGCGTTCATTTTCGCCATTTCTTTGTGCCTCTGTTGATTGGACGGTCTTAACCCCTTAACTGGGTGCCCCGAGTAACGCTCGTCCAATTTACATTGAGTTACAAATAGTTGCCCAGTTAAGGGGTTAACTTGCCGTTGTGGTGACGCTGGTTTTGAAGTATTGTGTTCAGGGGCGTAGCGACGGGGGGGTATATCGGCATACATACCCCCCAAATCAGTCTACCTTAAAGTTTTTATGTGATTTATATGTGGTTATATGTAGTTTATTTTATTTTATAGTTAAGGTTTATACCCCCCAAATATTTATACCCTCCCAAATCAAATTCCTGTCTACGCCCCTGATTGTGTTGGTGTCGTCGTTTTGGTGTTACTGGTGGATTTTGTGTTTGCAGCCAATGAGTCATCATTGGGTTGAAGGCAACTGTGCTGGCAAATGTGACCGTTGCAAAAAGTTCATCAAGGCCTACAATCGCGTGACGGGAAGACGATGTCGCTGGTGTAAGATTACAGTATGTTACGTCGTTTCTTCTTATTGTTTGTATTCAATTTCAAACAAGAAACTTGGCTCTGAATTGTAATGTTCCAAGTTTTTTTTTCTAGCCTGCACTGTAAATAGTTGAGCCATGTTCCTATCCTACAACGTAATGAGTTGAGCCAAGTTTCCTGGTGTCACAAATCTTTTTGTAGAGACTTATTCATATTGTTATATTCCTGTTTGCATTGATTTCGGGCAGAAATGTTGGTAGCTGAGCTGAGGTATAAATGATATTTGTGACTGAAATCTACTCCAATCTAGTCTTAAACTTCTATAGCGCCACTTCTTAATGCACAGGAGCATCAACCAATGGCACACCAAAATTCGAACCATTAACCCCTTAACCGTGTATTTAACTGTAACTCAATGTAAAATGGACGGATATATCCGGGATCCCCAGTTAAGGGGTTAAAGATTCAGGTCTGATTCAGGGTATCATGGTAATTAGAAAAGTTTTTGGATGCTAATTATTAGGAAAAATTATACCACCCAAACTTTGAGTCATGTCCAGAGACAAGGGTCAAGCTTGAACGTGAATCTTCTATTGTAACTAACGACCAGCTTCTACTCGGATAGCAACAGTTCGGTACAAGCTTACCGGTAGTGCAGCGATTATACAATATGTACCGTACAGAATGTCCCACATTAAAATGTCTGTAATGGCAGTAACATTCTCGATATCCTGCGCGTTGTATTGTTGTATTTCTAAGCTTTCAATGGTTTTTTGTAATACTTATAAGCACAAGATTGAAAACTCCATTGCTGTGTGTGTGTGTGTGTGTGTGTGTGTGTGTGTGTGTGTGTGTGTGTGTGTGTGTGTGTGTGTGTGTGTGTGTGTGTGTGTGTGTGTGTGTGTGTGTGTGTGTGTGTGTGTGTGTGTGTGTGTGTGTGTGTGTGTGTGTGTGTGTGATCTCTTTCTGTATTTGTAGACTTAAATCTGCCCATAGTTTCTCAATTGATGTTTGACTGTCTAATAGAACCAGTGTTTATTCTAGCCACCTAGACATTTGGGGGGGGAGAGTTAAAATTTTGAGGGAACAGACATTGGGAAGGTCATACTACTTGCCAAAATGTCAAAAATTTTGTGGGGACATTTCAAATTTGGCCAGGGAAGGCCTAGAATAAACACTGACTATAACAATCTTTTCCAGTTTAATCAATAGTTAGTTCTGTCCATTATTTTAAGTTATTATTTTTTTCCTTCCAGCTCCACAACCGATGTGCCTCTCAGGTCAGCCCCGACTGTGATTTCGGTGAATTCCAAGAGCACCTGCTGTCTCCGCTTCACGTCTGTCCAGCTGTGCTGGTGCGTTCTCTTAGATGTCTGTACCTTTAAGTATATTTAAGAGGTCTGGGAACGTGACTGCTGAGTTGTTAGTCAGTAAGTGCACTGTCGCTATTTATATTCAGGAATGAGTAATCTTCGCCGTTGCCTTTTCTTGTGAAAGTTAACTCTTTGGAGGTCGGTCGGTTTAGTTCGTTTGGTTCTTGTATTTGGTCTGAATTAGCAAGTAAGTGAAGACGATGAAATGATAAAAGTGCTTATATTATATGCAATTGTGCATCTGTTATCTTTTTAAGCTTATAGTCATTGCAGGCTAAAGCCTTGTTACTTGCTGTGCTAGTGAGACTTGTGAGTAAAGTTTGAAAGCAGGCATGATAATAATAAACTGATTTCAAAGAGTAGTTATATGAGTTAGTGGTATCTGAGTTATAAATCAATACCTTTTTTGACATTTGATTATGACTTCTTAAGCGCAAACATGACTGCATTTGTTTTTCTTTTGATGGGCTATATAAATAGACCATAGATTTCAGATCATGTGTTATATTCAGTTTTTGATTTTCAAGGGGTTGGGGATTTATTCCCCACTCCCCACTAGTTAATACCAACCATCGGGTGGGAGTAAAAAATATTTTTTTAGCCGTCAGTCCTCGCTGAGGGTTGAACAATTTGGGATGGGATGGGGTGAGATGGATGATCTGACTCATCACTTTTTCTAAGGCATCAGTTATCAATTATGTTTGAACTTTGTTGATGTGAAGGTGCTATAAATAGCGTAGTACTCTTTTTTTGAGGAGAAGTCGTTTGAAGCGTGATATTCTGACTGGCAGTTAATTGATGTTTATACAGAACAGTTGTGGCCAAAAGTTTAGAGACGCCCGACCTAACAGTACAGTGATTCTTCAGAAGAGGCGCTATACAAATATTTTGTTACATTACATGACTTGCAGTGACTTACCGTAGCGAATATCTGTCTTCTTGATCAGGGCAGGAAATGTAAAGTTCAAACGAATCTGACAAATGGGGAATCTGGTGATGGAGATGCAGGAGTTTCCGAAAATGCGGACGATAAAGCGATGGTGATGACCGACCCTTCTAGTTTAGGATCTGGGTCACTGAAGGTTTGTTGCCATGGTTATTATTATTATTATTATTATTATTATTATTATTATTATTATTATTATTATTATACGAACATTTCTATAGCGCAAATAATCGCAAACAGCAAATGCGCTAAATGGTTACTGTTTACAGGATCGATTACGTTCCTAGTTTTCAAATTTTATCCGTAAGATGTGTACCGGTAATTTGGTCGGTTACTGGCCTCTTCATAATATGCTGCACGCAACGTGACAAGGGCTGAATAGTGATGATGTGCATTTTCTTTGTGTAAATTGCATATTACATTATTTTCAGTGTTGATCAGTGTCTTTTGCCGCAGTGGCTGTAATTTGCATTGTATTGGTGCCTTAATGCTGCACCTGCCCATGTATTGTATGTTTGGATATTGTTTTGTTAACGTAATTTAAATTTTAATTGTAAAGATTTTCTTTTGTTAGATCATGCCGTCATCAAATTCAATTCCACTGCTCATTTTTGTCAATCCCAAGAGTGGAGGAAAGCAAGGAGCAAGGTATGGAGAAATGTTTTAGGGAGAGGTGTGATATTGGAAAATCGAGTTTAACGTAACTGAAATTTCGGCATTTTTTCCTCTTGTTCACCATCGGTTATCGAGCACATCCAATGCTACTATCGTGACTTCTGTGTATCCGTGAAAAGTAACAACAGTTTATACATAGTTAGGTTATTTACTGCGTTACAGGATTTTGATTAACTGCTCTTGTCCATTTGAGAATTTCAACATCCATTCTTTTGACTGCACTCATCTTTGATGCATTCAGTGGCTATTCTTCCCACCTAGACATTGGGAGGGAGTATAAAATTTGTGGGGGGTAAAAGACATTGGGGAGGTCATACTACTTGCCAAAATGTCAAAAAATTGGGGGGAATTCAAACTGGGGGGGAATCCCCCAGAGAAGGCCTAAAATAAACACTTGATGCATTACCGATAGCCATTTGTAGCCATTGTCCTGTGTTGCCTATTCCACAGAAGTGGCTAATGTGCCATATAAATATTATTTTATGCTAATGGTACTACTTGAAATAGCTAAACAGGTGGGACTCAATAGGCTTAATTTGATTTCTAATATATTCTGCTGCATTTGAATATTGGTTTGCTCGTATTGTATTGTAATAGAAGATTAATTGGTTAGTTAATTTAGAGCTGGTGGCAGTCTTGTACGAATAGCTTTGTTTTAATATTTGCGATTTAATGTTGCTTGTATTTCTTCATCTTCAGAATCTTACGGAAGTTTCAGTATTTGTTGAATCCACGTCAAGTATACAATGTCATGTCTGACGGTGGCTTTTTTCCAGGGTAAGTTTTGGCTGCTGCAAAACTTGCATTACTGTAGATGAGTTTCATGTAAATATTTGAACTCCCTAGTTGACGTTAGTCGAACATAATTTGCATTTCTGCCCGATGCACTTTTCATTGTACATAAATTACTTGGGCTACTCCTTCTTCTTCTTTAGGTGCTGTGTATTTCTACGTTAGCGACCGTGGGTTTCCACTTTGTTCTATCTTGACATCCTCTTATTAGTTCGATGTTATTCATTATTCCCTCAATTTGTTCTCGTAGGCAGCTACTCCTTAGACTCACTAATTGGGAATTATCGAATACTTGTGAATGGTGTATTGATGGCCGGCACTAAAGAAGAACTGATTGTAGAGTTGTTGAAAGGGTTGCGGGAAATACTCTAAAAACGGAGGTAATATTCGGCAGTGGAAATAAACAACGACGAAATCCTGTCTTCCGTTTATTCTTTCGTCTATTGAAAATATTTGTCTTTCGATTTTGTAGACTCCAGTTCTTTAAAGACTTGCCCCGATTTCGTATCTTATGCTGTGGAGGCGATGGCACTGTTGGCTGGCTGCATGAATCAATGGGTATATTATTATTATTATTATTATTATTATTATAGTTGTTATTATTATTATAGTTATTATTATTATAGTTATTATTATTATTATTATTATTATTATTATTATTATTAAACTGACAATTTCTTGTGCACCACATTACCAAAATGTCAGGAGCAAGGGCACATTACAGAGTCCAATAAAAATAATTAACAGTCATAAAAAAAATGAAAGGAAAACAATCTAAGGCAGAAGAGAATTAGATTTTCTAAACAAATAAGTCTTTAGATTTTTCTTAAAGGATGTCTGAGAACAGGATGATTTCACAATAGTTATCGGTAGATCGTTCCATGTCTTTGGCCCTGACACTGCAAATTCATTTTCTCACTTAGGTCATCTTTATTGCATCGAATTTAGTTTTCCGCAGTATGATCAGTATCTCTGCTGTTGTGCGACAATTGGCAGAATAGTTGAGGCCCAATGGTACTGTTTGATGAAGCAGAGTGTACGAAGTGTGTCTTTTCAGTTTGTTTGGCTCTTCATTAACACTTCTTTTGTTCGATTTTATTTACTTATTTTGGTATTATCTGTTTATTTTATGCAGCTATATATTTTGTAGATAAAGTGCACTTTGTTAATCGACCTCCTGTTGCCGTTCTTCCGTTGGGAACTGGCAACGACCTTGCGAGATGTCTCCGATGGGGTGGAGGTGACTGGAGAATATTTTCCGGCTGTTAGGCAGACTATTATCATGTTGTATTTGGTTTTGACTTCCATGCTTGACCCTATGAGTGGATTAATGGAAGTTTGGTTAGAATGGACAATGTCCAGAGGTGCCGTATCGTAGACTGGATTTAATACTTGTGGGTATCGTTGGATTTATTTTAATGGGCAGCTGCTCTGTACTTGTGTGTGTGTTTGTGTGTGTGTGTGTGTGTAAACTTGTTACTAAAAACATGTGACACTGACTTATTTGATTCGAATTTGGTTTCCTTGGTTGGTTACAGGTTACGAAGGTGAGAACCTGAAGAAGATTCTTCATCACATCGGCAACAGTGGCACCGTTATGATGGATCGCTGGCAGATCGAGTTCAGCGCCACGGACGACGACGCCGACGCCAACCTCGACCCGGTTCCCTGCAACATCGTCAACAACTACTTTTCCATCGGCGTCGACGCGTCCATAGCGCATCGGTTTCACGTCATGCGAGAAAGACATCCGGAGAAATTCAACAGCAGGTGCAGCTCCGCGCTTTTTTGTCTGCTTAGGATAGATACAGTAGATGAGTTGAACTTTGTCGTAATGTACTTGGCAGGTCAGTAAAATTTAGTACATTACATCTGAGGTACGTTTTATCCGATACCATCCAATACGGTGGCACGTCACACGGAACCGTACATTGCGATACGTTATAACCGAGTATATAGTCAGTATACTTTATAACCAAGTCTGTTATAACGAAGTTCTACTGTTTTTTCAAACTTTGAGAATAACAGTTTAGGGCTCTGGTAACAACTGACGAATTTGAATCTGTTGCAGTCTATCATATTACAAGTCTATCCAGTTTTAGAGTTGAACACGTTATAAGGTAAAGTGATTTCTTGAATCGCAGAATGAAGAACAAATTGTGGTATTTCGAGTTCGGAACGTCGGAGACGTTGAGCGCCACGTGCAAAAATCTTCACGAGAACATTGACATTATGGTGAGTTGCTGAAAGAGCAAAGTGTGTATGTGTGTGCGTGTGTGTGTGTTCTTTACTTTTGTTGTGAGAAATCATTTTATTTTGAGCTGTTGTATCTCACTGTTTAGGACACTGTAAGCAATAATATGTTGCTTAAAGAATTGGGACTTGATTTTTGAAATAGTGAGATCTTATTGCATTGTTCACAGAATTATGACTTGTGTTTATATTTTGTCAAATTTAATATACTTGGTATGTATAGAAAGGAAGATTGCAAAAGCATAATAGCAATATTTATAGTAATAGTAGTAGTAGTGGTTGTTGTAATAATGATAATAATGATGATGATGATGATGATGATGATGATGATGATGATGATGATGATGATGATGATGATGATGATGATGATGATGATGATGATGATGATGATGATGATGATGATGATGATGATGATGATGATGATGATGATGATGATGATGATGATGATGATGATGATGATGATGATGATGATAACAGGATTAAAAGTGGTTCAGTAGTATCTGCCCAGTGTGAGAACCACTATGTTCCACCCATTCATTCATTCATTCATTCATTCGTTTATTCATTCATTCATTCATTCATGGTATGGTCTTGCTGTGTAATCTCATTCTTTACCCTCTTGTACTCTATTAGGCTTACTCCTGTGTTCTCCTTTTTGTCTTCTTGTCTTTGCATCTATAAATAACACAACTTTGCAGTATACAGTATCACAAATGCCTCCTCAATCAGTTACTGTATGACTTCCACATACTTTATCTACAGTCTAACAGCTATACACGACCAATCTGCCATTTAATTTGTTTTCTTGTGTTCAGAGCAGTTTGCTTTTCAGTCCGATCTGTTTGTGTTTCCCAGTGCGACGGGGTCGCTTTGGATATTTCAAGCGGACCTTCGTTGGAAGGCATTGCTCTTCTAAACATACCGAGCATCTACGGTGGCTCCAATCTCTGGGGTGACACGCCTCGAATTAAGAAACGGAAGAAGATGAACCACTCGTCCCGCGATCGCGACCGTGAGTGTTCGTCGGGAAGCATGTCTTCAACTGACCTCTCTCTAATGTTCCAAGGTATGTATGACCTCTTCATGATTATGTAATGTAATATAGTCCTCATGATTATGTAATGTAATATAGTCCTCATGATTATGTAATGTAATATACTATAGTAGAATACTTAATTATATAGCAGGGATGGCCAAACTGCAGCTCTTCTAGCTGTATCTGTGACTCGCAAAAAGTGTTTAAAAATTTTTTTAGCAGATTAACAGATTATTGTCAGACAATTTTCTATAGTGCCGTATATGAGCTAGTGCACAGAACAAGGGTGCTTCGACAACAGAGCAACAGTAGTTTACACAATGCCACTTTTCCATATTGACCATTGATTATGACAATAATAATTTTACCTGTTTGCCAATTTTATCATGGGCCCCATAAAAAATAGCAGCAGAAATTCAATTACATTTTTCAAAGAATTGGATCACACTACCTTGTTTTCGTGTCTAGTTGTGGCAGTGCGACTCCCAAACTTTTGAAAATTGTCATTTGTGGGTCGCACTTTCTATGGGTTTGGCCACCACAGATATAGAGCATCTATTCTTAATAGTCACTCAGAAGCAAGCGCTCATGCTGCAATTTTCGCATATTTACAAAGAGATAAGTTCCAAGCAATTTCTATAAGAGGGCCATGTATTCAGCAGTGAATAAGTTACATATACTGGGGCCAAAAGCATTCCAGAGGATGGGGCCAACTTTGCTGCATAGAGACTATGATATCATCAATACTGTTATGTCGATCATTTCGTGTTTAATTAACCCCTTAACTGGGCAACTGTTTGTAACTCAATGTAAAAGGGACGAGCATTACTCGGGGCACCCAGTTAAGGGGTTAAGCTGTGTTTTGGCACAACTTTCTTGTCGCCTAGCAATCGTAACCGCTGCTGTAAATAGGATGTACTTGGAATTTAGTTGGATTGTATGGACTTGCATTGGTATTTATCCTAAGTACTGTATGTGATCTGATTTGGTTTAAATCTCATAGGGGATGAGAGTTCAGTAGGTCAGTGTTAGTTTGAAATTGATTGCGGATCAATGTGACTGACATTGTTGACGAAGCTTGTTCGTGTTCTGTAGATGTCGGAGACAATCTGATTGAGGTTGTTGGTCTTATGAACAGTATCCACGTTGCTCAGGTGAAGGGCGGCATTCAGGCCGGCCGAAGGCTCGCCCAGTGCTCCAGTGTTGTAATCCGGTAAACACCAAAAGATACAGACAATATTAACCCTTTACCCGTTCATTTCTTTGTAACATACTGTAAAAAGGACACTTGTCAGGAAAACGGGTAAGGGGTTAATGAGATGTATTACTACCAATTTTTAGAGCAAGATTAAAAACTCATATTGTCATTGTATTGTTTCGATGAATTTTACTATATTCAGTTCTTAAGCATCGATTTCTAATATGACATTCCTCAGCGATATATGTTTTTTAAAAACAGGTTGGAACTGATAGATGTTATTTTTTTCTAAAGCACTCGTAGGCGCTTTCCGATGCAAATTGACGGAGAACCTTGGTTGCAGCCCCCCTGTACTGTAAGTTCTAAGTTTCTACTGAAAAGATCTCTGGTAGAATTCTCTATTTTCTGGATGGGGATGACCGAGTAGCGTTATCGAATCTTTTTTGATTATTTTTACATTTTTGCTCTGGTTATTTATTGTCGTTGATCAGATAAAATTCTCGCAATCTCTCTGCCAACCTTATATGCAGGCTTTAAGTTTTCTATGAAATGTTATACAGTTTTTGTGTGAAATGAAAATTGCATATTTCTTATTTTTCCATTCACAGATTGCAATAACACATAAGAACCAGGTTCCTATGCTGATGGCTCCACATGCTTCAAAGAAACTGTCGTTCTTTGACTTCTTCAAGAAACAGTGAATGCCGTCGTCTCCAAAACTCAAAACATATTCAAATGGTAATAACTACTAGGGCTCCTGTATTTAGAACTCTGGCAAATGACTGCAGTGAAGACTTAAAATACATAATTTTAATTTTTTTTGAACATGTGTGCTAGTAATATACTGAAATTGAAACACTTACAGTACTTGCAAGCTTGTCATTGAAATGAACTGGAGCACACTTTTTAACAGTTCTAGGCACTGGCTCAGCGGTTCTTAACCGGGGGTACTCGTACCCCTTGGGGGAGCAGGGCGCGATTTGTAGAGGGGAAGGGGGAATCTCCCCCCCACTGCCCAACTGCATCCCCCCTACTGCTACATCCCCCTACCACTACATCCCCCCACTGCTACATTTCCCAACAACTACATCCCCCCAAGCTTGACATATCCCCCAGTGCTCCAGTTCACAAATCGCACCCTGCTTGGGGGTACTTGAAGGACATTATGTGGGTACTGAATAATCCGGAAATAGAGTCTGTTTTGAAGACTTTTATTACAATTTACCCTGTGTACTATACAAATACTGTAGAAATTTTTGTGCTAAATTAAAAATTCTAAAGAAAAATCCCACTTTCTGCAATGTGCAAAATCTGCGACAGATGTTTGTTGCAGTTTATAATTATTTTCAGTTTATAATTATTTTCAGTTTATAATTATTTTCAACATATTGCACACTTTTGTCCTGGGATAAAGTACGCTGGTAGGGGGTACTTCGTTCTCGTATACCGGTACTTGTTTCTGGGGTATATACTGTAATCGTAAAAAGGTTAACCACTGCACTAGCTGCTACAATTTTTGGCAGAGACCTTTATATTTCGTGCAATTTTACTTTGTTTAGATGAAAATCGTCTGGTTGCAGATGTACCTGAGTAATTGTGGAAAGAGCGCAAGATTTCTGTGAAGATATTTCCATTTAGGTTTAGGCATGGCTGACTACGCGTTGTGATGTCGAATACTGGATATTCTTTTGTTCTGATGCGGACGTCGCTTCACTGTGTGTTTCTCAAGAATGTTATCTCTATTCGTTTGTGTTGTTCCATTTCAGAAAACAATTTCTTTAATTAACCCCTTAACTGGGTGCCCTGAGTAATGCTCGTCCATTTTACATTGAGTTACAAATAGTTGCCCAGTTAAGGGGTTAACTGATGTTTCAACTGACTCTGATGCTCGCTCCGGCTTCTGCGTTGGTTCTTTCGTTAATTGATTTTACGCGTTAATGTATCATGTGTAATCTTCCAGAAACGATGTCTCTATTGCACAATTACTTTGAATTGTTTTGCTACAGGAAATATTTTTTGTCGTAATTCTATTTTCACAAAATCCTTTCGTAAGTTACTGTTTTTAAATCAAAAGAGATACAATTGCAGGCAGCAGAACAGGGGGGGGTGACCAGCCAGCGGGCAGCTGCCGGTTTGCGACCCTCAGGGCATCTTCCATACAATATTGAGTCATGAGTGAGATTTTTAGTTCCTGTGCTTAATTTAGTAAACTAGTAACCTGCTTTAAACTGCTGTTTAATTATAACTGTTACAAGCTACAACTGTTACGTGGCTGTACTACTGTTGGAAAATAGGCTTACACCAAAGAATGCGGCCCTCCGCATGCTGATCAAAACCTATAATGGCCCGCTTGTAGCAAATGGTTGGCCACCATTGCAGTAGAATGAGGATAGTTGCCAGTCTCAACAACACCGTGAACCAGTGGCGGCTCTAGGATTTGGCAAGTGGGGGGGCCGTTGTGGTGGCAACTTCTAATCATGGGGGGCCAACTGTTTGTTGT
The DNA here is from genome assembly GCA_018105865.1 of Metaphire vulgaris. Classification (NCBI taxonomy): domain Eukaryota; kingdom Metazoa; phylum Annelida; class Clitellata; order Crassiclitellata; family Megascolecidae; genus Metaphire; species Metaphire vulgaris. The sequence goes on along the minus strand of CM030836.1, from coordinate 19,359,249 downwards.
TTAATATATGTAGCATTAAGTATAGGGTCCCAACAGGGGAAGTTACTGGGGGCCAGGCACTCAATAGGGGGGCACGGGCCCCCCGGTGGAGCCGCCACTACCGTGAACAAGAAACCATGAATAAATAAATAACTGATCATGATTTTAGTAATTTACAGGGAAAATTAAAATTTGATAGCTATAAAAGAGAATGATGTTGGGGGCCATCCACAAATGACGAAAACGCCGCCGGGGTCCGGACATTTGTTACGAAGTGTGACGAGGGGGGTTACGTGAGTGTGACGTAACGCAATGCAAAATTTATCAGATGACCTTTTTTGCTTGTCAGGCTATTTGGATAGGGAAAAATATTAGGATGTCAGGTTATTTGGAGAGGGAAGGATGACTTTTTTTGCTTCTCAAGACTTTTCGGGATTCGGGAGACCGAAAAGGTCGGCCCGTTGTTACGTCATATTTTAGGGGGGTTCGACTTTTTGTTACGTTGCTGTTACGATGGGAGGGGACAAAAAAGTGCAAAAATTACTTTACGTAATTTATGGACGACCCCTTGACTGTAGGAGCAGAATGTTTCCAGGTTTGGGCACACAAATGAATAGTACATCAGCTATTTCTAACAACTTTGCTTAATTCACTAATTCTTGCACGTTGACAGATATATGCCACTTTATCATAATAAACTTAATTCACTTACGGCATGGACTCAGTGGCGGCTCCAGGATTTGGCAAGTGGGGGGCCGTTGAGGTGGCAACTTCAAATCATGGGGGGCAACCATTTGTTGTTAGGTATGTAGTATTAAGTATAGGGTCTCAACTGGGGGGCAGGCACTCAGTAGGGGGAGGCACGGGCCCCTCTGACCCCCCGGTGGAGCCGCCACTACATGGACTGTGGTACAACTCCTGTCCTGTTGCACATTTTGCGTTGGTTTAAGTTGCAGCTTCATTTTTTTTCTACGAATCACTAAAATATATTTGGTGCACAAATTATTTTAATGCACAATTATGAAACCGTGAAAAGCCGTCGTAAAAACAGTTGATGCAAAAAAACTTCGTTGTTTGGAATTTATTCAATTTTAGTAACGATTAAGTAATGATTAATTTAGTCAATTAGTGATGACCAGTCACGTGATTAGCTTGTCCATGATAGAGTAACTGAGAGAGTGCAGGTTCAATAGATTGACATTTGTAAGTGGAAATTTTCTCAAGTTTAACAGAAACGTAGTTTCAAAAAATGCAGAACAGAGGCGGCTCCAGGATTCGGCAAGTGGGGGGGGGGGCCGTTGGGGTGGCAACTTCTAATCATGGGGGCCAACCATTTGTTGTTAGGTATGTAGTATTAAGTATAGGGTCCCAACAGGGGGGCCACTGGGGAGCAGGCACTCAGTAGGGGGCACGGGCCCCCGGGCCTCCCCTGTGGAGCCGCCACTGGTTGACACCGATCAAATTGTCGATGGCTGTTCTTCCCCTCCCACCGCCCCCGATCCACACGACTTAAGAACTCTATACTGCACAGTACCCACGCCACACCCCCCCCCCCTCCTTTCCACTGCAACGCACCCGACCCGACCGAATCTGCGTGGCCTGCATATAAAAGCTACGGTGGAAGCAAAACGACGTCAGTGCCATATTCTGCGTTCTGCAGCCAGTGACACTCCGTAGACAAGATCGCTTCTTTCAAACAACGGCATATCTCTGATTCGATTCCAGTTTTCCTTGTATATATAGACGGCGCGGCTAATTAGGCCTACGTGTTTAATGTGACAGTTCGTTAGAACTCTGGACCAGGGACGCCACTCAAACAGATGATTTTTAGATTGAACCTTTTCGATTCAACGATATATTCATTTGTAGCGCTGCAGTCAAAAGAATTTCTGGAACTATAGAGGAAGGCTTTCACTCTAGAAGGAGTCGGTGGAAGATTTCCCAGATGACCAGTAGGAATTTTTGATTTTATTATTATTATTATTATTATTATTATTATTATTATTATTTTACAGACGTCTTTAGGATGGCGTTTTAAACAAAGTCGTATAGTTACCAGATTTATACTTAGGCCTATTGGCCTGTTAGTAAGTAAGAAGAATCGATTATATTTATTGACGTTTCGTGATGAATACAATAGCGATTGTGTTGGTGGTACTACTACTGGTGTCCGTTGTGCTGATTGGGGTGTCCGAGGACTCGTCCACAGGTAGGAGATGCCAGGAGATCACGATCCCGATGTGCATGGGGGTGGGGTACAACACGACCTACACCCCGAACCAGTTCGGACACGAGACCCAGGAGGAGGCGGGACTCGAGGTCCACCAGTTCTGGCCGCTGGTCGAGATCCGGTGTTCGCCGGACCTGCGCTTCTTCCTCTGCAGCACCTACGCCCCGATCTGCGTCGCCAACTACCGCCGGCCGCTGCCCGTCTGTCGGTCCGTCTGCGAGCGCGCCCGGGCCGGATGCTCGCCCCTCATGCGGCAGTACGGGTTCGCGTGGCCCGACCGGCTGCGCTGCGCCGATCTCCCGGAGTACGGCGACCGACTGAACCTCTGCATGGACTTCGACAACCGTTCGTCGACAACTACAGCGAGTTCCGGAAGTCAGGCGTCGGCGGCGGCGTCGGTTTCGAAGCGACCGCGGCTTCACGTGGTCGTTCGCACTTCCGCCGGAAGTTCGTCGAGGTCCACCGGAAGTGCGCCGTCAAAGGTCACGAACGACGACGACAACGGCTGCAAGTGTCGGTGCAGGGCGCCATCTGTGGCCGTAGTCAACCAGTCGAGTCCCTCCTATTATGATGATGATAATAATAGGGTATCGTCGACGGGCGGCGGCGGCGGCGGCGGCGGCGGCGGCGGCGGCGGCGGCGGCGGCGGCGGCGGCGAGGTGAAATGCGCGCTGCCCTGCGACGGCGGCGGCGGCGGCGGCGGTCTCTTCAGCGGCGAAGAGCGACGCTTCCTCAGGTACTGGATCTCCGTCTGGGCCGCTCTGTGCGTCCTCTCCACGGCCCTGACCCTGCTCACCTTCGCCGTCGACTCGCAGCGGTTCCGCTACCCGGAACGGTCGATCGTCTACATCAGCGCCTGCTACCTGTTCGTCGCCGTAGGTTATCTAGTGCCGATCGTTGCCGACGGGAACCGAAGTACCATACCTTGTGAAACCGGGTTCGAAGGAGGAGGAGGAGGAGGAGGAGGACACGACGAGAGAGAGAGGATGATGCCCTGCGTCCTCGTCTTCCTCGTGGTCTACTTCTTCGGGATGGCGTCGAACGTCTGGTGGGTGGTGCTGTCGCTCACCTGGTTCCTGACGGCGGCGCTGAAGTGGAGCCACGAGTCGGTGGCGCGCCGGTCGCACTACTTCCACCTGGCCGCCTGGCTGATCCCGTCGCTGAAGGCGACCGCCGTGCTGACCTTCTCGACGGTCGACGCCGATCCCCTGTCGTCGACGGGACTGTGCCAGGTCGGCGCCCGCAGCACCGCCGCCGCCGCCGCCGCCGCCAACCGGGCGGCGTTCGTCGTCGTCGTCGTCCTGCCGCTCGCGGCGTACCTTCTGGTCGGCGCGTCGTTCCTCGTCGCCGGGTTCCTGTCGCTCGTGCGCGCCCGGCGCGTCATCCGGATGCAGCAGAACGGAAAGACGGACCGACTGGACAGCTTCATGATCCGGATCGGAGTGGCTTCGGTTCTGTACACTGTCCCGGCGACGACCGTCATCTTCTGCCATCTGTACGAGCAGCAGTTTCGCCGCAGCAGCAGCAGCAGCCACCGGGATGGGGCGATCAACTGTCCTCCCTGCAGCGGCGCCGGCGGCGGCGGCGATGGAAGCTACGCCGCTGAACAGCATCATCATCGTCATCATCATCTTCATCATCCGGAATTCTTTGTCGTCGTTCTGAAGTTCTTCTCCGACCTCGTCATCGGGATCGGCGCCAGCTTCTGGATCTGGACGCGGAAGACCGTCGATTCTTGGTCGAACTGCTGCGCCAGATGCTTCGTCCGCGGCGGCGGCGGCGGAGGAGGAGGAAGGGAGGGGGATGGGTCGACCCGCGTCGCCGCCAACGACAGCGAGCTGCTCATTCGGTCGAAACACGTCGTCAGTCCGACCCTGCTCGCGGGTCAAGACCAAGTCAAGATCGCGGCGTCACTGCTGAGTCACGTCTGACTCAAGAAAGTCACGAGACGAGACAACCTCGTTACTTCGTAAAGCGTCGCAGAAACGTCGTGTGACAACAATCGCTATATGCAGTTCAAAGACGTTTTTCTCTGTTGTTTATTTGTTCTCTGACAATGTTAATCTTACGTTGCCACCGCCTGCAGCTGTCTGCCTGACATGGCAGTACAGTTTCTTTTGAAAAAAATGGATGGACCGCTAGTTGCAGCGTTAATAAAACTATCAATTTTTTACTTATCCACCATTGTGCGTATAGCTGCTTCCTTGGTGTCAGCTAATTTACCTCAAATCTGTTTTTTAAATTAAAAAAATACAAGAGAAAACGATTGTTGGATTATATATATATATATATATATATATATATATATATATATATATATATATATATATATATATATATATATGGCTGATTCTAGTACATCATTTTGTTGCATAAAAGCGCTGTGTAAATTCAGCGTTTACATCAACACAGCATAATACAGTATAAGGACTCGTGTTCTGCTTTGACCGCTTGGAGATCCATGGCATTCAGTCTAGAGCTGGAGTAATTGAGCCTACTCAAGTAAATTTTATGAAGGGACAATTTTTATGACTGGTGGTGCCCAGGGTAGTGGGCGTTCTTAAGAAAAATATAGCTAATAAGCAATGGAAAGCAGATACGTTGAAAATAAGACATGCAAAAATATTTTTAGTAGGCCTAATAGTAGGCCTATTATAAAAGTTGTTTGTATCGCCTCAGCATCATAGCGGGACATTTTACACCCCTTGGCGGGCCGGATCTGGCCCGCGGCAGCCATCTGAATGCTCTTTATTCATAAGATGGCGTGTATTTCAAATAGCAAACACATAAATGCACTAATGTGGTCGATACTTACTTGTTCACACAACGCTCAGGCAAGATAGACATTCAATGTGAAACCGGCTTCAATGCATGCATTCGACAACATGCCTTTTCATGCTTGGCTTGTGACTTCCGTTTGCGAAACGAGCAACTTTTATGACAGTTCGTGCAACCTAAACCACTTAAAATCACATTATTATTATTATTATTATTATTATTATTATTATTATTATTATTATTATAATTATTATTATTATTATTATTATTATTGTTATTGCTATTATTATTATTATTATTATTATTATTATTATTATTATTATTATTATTATTATTATTATTATTATTATTATGGTTTCAAGTATCAGAGACTGCGGTCGTGACATAGAAGTTTTTCGTGACAGTGGCAATAAAGACAGAGATAAAGAGACGCGGATAACAGATTTTTCATTTCCTTGTGTGTCGTTAATTCCGGAAACATGGCACGAAGTTATTCTCGCCATTACGACTGCACGTTGCATAAAACGGATTGGACAAATTTGCAGCCAAGCCTACTTCCCGAAGGTCCAAAAAGCTTTCCGAGATTATGCGGCTATGTTTTGAGGTTTTGCGTCTACTTTTATGATTCTTAGCACTTTTCTCACATGCATTTCTTGCAATATTTCATTCTTTGATTTGATCAGCTGATAAATGTATAATGTCATCAAATGTAAAGCTATAATAATAAATTAATAATAATAATAATAATAATAATAATAATAATAATAATAATAATAATAATAATAATAAATAGATTTTAAGTAGTTCAGTAGGATTTTTTCGTGTTGAAAACCACTGTCACTCACACAGCCAGACACTATTCCGACTTATTTTTGCCCACTGTTACGAAAACAGTCATTCGCAGTATATAGGCCTAATGCTAAAACAGCACACGTTAAATTTCAGTTCTTCCTCATCTTGCACCATAATCACTATGCATATCTCAACCTAACATATAAATGCATAATCTACTATTAATATCCCACTGTACTTAGTAAAAAAGGGGGGTAGAGTTTCGCCCATACTAGAGTTCGAGCTTTGAGCCGGCGCTGATCATCGGGTTCAGGCAAGAAGCGACGACGCAGGTTGCTTGCGCCATTAATCTAGAGTAGTTTGCCATCGCTTTCTCCAGACTTTCTCCTGTACTTAATTTGCGTTTAAAAGCATTGAAGCTTGAAGCTGGCCAGTAATATATCGGCAGATCAAGATAACAGATCGCGAAGACATATCGCATTTTTGCTATTAGCATGACCACCAGCCAGTTTTTTATCCAGACTCCAGGCCTTTGGGAGGAGAATTGAGGCTTTCGGGGGGGGGGGGGGGGCATCGACTTGGTTGGAGGGGAAAAGACACAGTTCAATGCAAAATTTATGTAAATGCTGGATTTTTTGGGGGAAGGGCATTTTGAGGGGTTTTTGGGGGGGGGGAGGGAATCTCCCCTCCTAACAGGCCTGTATAAAATATTGCCCCCCAGCATTAGAATCGCCCTTAATCCATAGTACGTAGACAGAGCAAAACACCACCTAAGTCTGTCGCATCCTTCATCGTACCGAACCCCCCCCCCCATCCCCACCCCACTCCCTGCATAATTCACATCCCATCGGAGGAGAGCCCGCAATGGGGGGGAGGTCCGTATTCCGGTAACTCTAATGGATGCGTTCGTTGGATAGGATTTCCCTGTTTACAATCAAACCGTCAGACTGAATATTTGATGGTGATCGTCGCAGCGTAAACACGGCAAAGTCACGTGACTCACGTCTCCACGGCGCTCTACTCTGACAAATGACAGCGATCGAAACACAGCGAACATCTGTCGTTACGTTTCTCTTTCTTTCACTCCATCCCCCCCCCCCCCAGCTGATCATTTCCATCTATTCTTCTTCTTCTTCTTCTTCTTCTTCTTCTTCTTCTTCTTCTTCTTCTTCTTCTTCCTCCTCCTCCTTCTCCTCCTTCTCCTTCTCATCATCATCATTTTCATCACCATCATCATCATCATCATCATCATCATCATCAAAATCATTATCACCTTCTTCTTCTCCTCCTTCTTCTTCTTCTTCGTCTTCTTCTTCTTCTTCCTCCTCCTCATCCTCCTCCTCCTCCTCCTCCTCCTCCTCATCATCAAAATCATCATCATCAAAATCATCATCACCTTCTTCTTCTTCCTCCTCCTCCTCCTCCTTCTGCTCCTCCTCCTCCTCCTCTTCTTGCATCTCTCATCTAAAAGCAGGGATTAAATCGCCACAGCAGAGATAGCAATTGGTCAATGGGTCATCAATACTTGACGGATCACATGGGTCAGGGGTCGGGGATAGGGGGTTGACCCGTGCATGGCATGACCGATGAACTTTTTAAGAATGCGTCGAATTTTTCAATTTGCCGTGGTTTCAATTAGTCACCACCGGTTCCATTGTTCAGAACGCGCCCCGACTGGACAAGAGGACGACAAGAACTGGTCTAGACTTAGGGAAATCGTCTTCATTCTGCAGAGGGAGGGGAAAACGAGGCCAATTGGCACCCGCGGGTTGTCCTAAATTACCTGCTCCCCGTTTAACGAGAATCCCGCGAAGAGATGGCGAAACCGGACCTCCTACCAACCAACGACCCCCTCCCCCGACCCCCAAGAATGCGCCGGAGAACATTGGAGACGCTCCAGCAGCGTAATTGGCCGTAACATTCTGCGTACGCGAAGAACTACTGTGCATAGGTCTATCCTTTGAAGCGCTGCTGGACACGGCACAAGTGTGTCGGAATTTGACGAGTAATAGCCGCCCACTTGAGCGCATGGGTCAGGTGTCCAACCCAAAACGTCCAGTTCCCATGGAATGACTTAAAATTCGAGTGTTGTCCGTCATGCAAGGTCGTCGTTTGTTGTTGACATTTCGAGTCCGGAAGCTGACGCTGATTAGCGTCGTTTAGGTGTCTCCTTCGGTCTCTCTGTCTCTGCATCTGTGTCTGCATCTGTGTCTCTGCATCTGTGTCTCTGTCTCTGTATCTCTGTCTCTGTCTCTGTCTCTGTCTCTCTGTCTCTGTCTCTGTCTCTGTCTGTCTGTCTGTCTGTCTGTCTGTCTGTCTGTCTGTCTGTCTGTCTGTCTCTCTCTCTCTCTCTCTCTCTCTCTCTCTCTCTCTCTCTCTCTGTGTGTGTCTTTTAGACCCAGTAGGCCTAAACAAAGGCGCAGAAGATTTCAGTTGATCGGGTGAAACACTACAGATTCTGAGAATTTAATTCGAAAGTCGAGAAATTAGTCGTTCTGATTTGGCTGCCTGCAGCGATGACAACTGCAATAATCGCCGAGACGCCAGAGGGCGCCCATTCCCCCCAGCTTCCTCCCATCTGCGGGCACCGCTGCCGACGGTCACACATTCAAAATCAAAAGCAAGGTCGATTCGGTGATTTCCAAAAGCGAGCGACCATTCCAGAACGGGTTTCGAAACGACGGACTGTGCTCTATAGTATCATTCAAGAATTATATTATTAATTAGCCTATTATTGTTAAATCGAGCATAATGTGCCAACGGCAAAGCCGTCTGACCACCTTCGAAGAATCGACAATCAGAGAGGGAAAATGCTTTCACTGACACTCGACAATTCGTAATTTTAAAGACAGTTTAACTTCCGGAAGCCCTGATTCCAGGATAGATCGAAAATTGTCGCATTTTACGTCGGCTCTCAAGAAAAAATAGGCCTGCGGAGTTTAGAAAATGTCTTGCTATTTGCGCCAAAAATAATTAGCGATTTTAAGTAAGTAAGTAAGATTTTGAATGGTCGCTCAAAACCCACGACTCAGTGTTTCAGTTTGATCTATTAAGTTTGGGTTTAATAGTAATAGCTTAATAGCTTAATCTTAACAGCTTGAATAGTGATTTCAAACTATTCGTTATAATTCGCCCCTCCACACCGCCACCAAAATTTGCGAACATCGAATCAGAGACTGGTCTTCATTTATCCGACAGCCCGTGACTTAATCGAAATCCAGCATTTGTAACCGTAGAATTCGAAACAACAGAAAGTGACTATTAATAGGCCCCTTAACTGGGGATCCCGGATATATCCGTCCATTTTGCATTGAGTTACAGTTAAATGCGCGGTTAAGATGAATGCGTGTCGCCATCGCGTGAGATGAAATTAAACCACCGATGACGGGAAATTAAACTACTGATGATTTCTGCTGCTGCTGCTGCTGCTGCTGCTGCTGCATTCGTCTGACGATTCGTTATCATGCGCCAGACAGCGGGCGAACGATTATTATTACAATTTCCCGACATGTCAGGTGATGCCGACATGTTCTCTTATTTGAGAACTTAGTGTCTGCCAACGACGGCACAAAATTTATCGTCTTTTTCTGACGGACACTCGAAGTCCAGGCGACGGATGGGACTGGCTAATGGATTGTTACTTGAGAAAAAATGATCCATTCCGGATGACGCAGTTGAATGGCTATCACCGGTGACCATCTCTCGAACGCAACAGCTGTGGTGGCGGCCATTTTCAATGGAAAAAGAACCAAAGCCCCATCTGGTTTTGGCACTTTTCCAGCATGGTGCCGACAAGAAAAAGTCGTCGCTTAATTAATGGGGGTCGCGGGGGTTAAGCAGACATTTGAAGAGGGCAAAGTTGTCTCGGTGTCTCATTCGGTAGAGCACCAGTTCTGGATTAGACCAGCGTAAAACCTGGATGAAAAATGAATGAATTTCATGTTTTTTCGAGCTGGCTTGATGCTTATAAATTTCTTCCAAATTTTATATAATAATATAATAAAAATAATTTTAGAATAATAATTATAGTCATCATCGCATACTTTTATAGCGCCGTTTCTAACACTCAAAAGGTCATTCCAGCGATCCAGGCAGCCTTCGTCCTTGCCTCGACTCCAAAACTGTCTCCTCAATCGCCACTTCAATAGTCCATTCCAAACGAGTCTACTCCGTCTACTGTAACCTTCCAAAAACTTCCATCAACAAATTCACAACTTTTGAAACAGTATTTATTGATGAAAGTGCACAGTACAGGATTTAAGGGAGGCATGTACAATTGTACATTGACGCCAGACCGAATGTGCCTGAGGCGCTGTCAGCCTCTCAAAGCATGTTCATTTGTTGGCCATATGGTGACAATTTAAGACTGATTCAGTGACGCGACACGCACGTCTATGCAGAGCTACGCCGACCGGTTAACAAACTTATGACATAACAGACGAACGGACTGGAGCTTTGAATTGTTCGCTGGACATCGGAATTTCAGCGGAGTCCGTCTCGCAATTAGGAAGAAATCGTCTTAGAGTCTGGCGCCAGATGGCGCCGTAATTGCACCAGATCCGGACGGCGGTCTCTTCGGACGATCCGTGCTCTTCGTTCGACCGACGCGAGTTCGCCATTTTGAATCGAACGGAGAAAAAGAAGAAAACGAGAGAAAACTGCGACTGTAGAGGCACGGAGAAAGACAAACACGAGGATACGAGGAGAGGGAGACAGACAGACAGACAGACTGCACGGTTATCGTCGATATCAAAAGCAAAGAAACCACTGAAGCTGACGATCGACAATTACTCCCCCGACCGCATGCACCGCCGATGGATAATAGAATCTTTTGAACGACCTGGAGGAAAAAGGCTCGAAAGGGAATTCCTGAATGTGAAGGAATGTCGTATGGTCTAACCCCTCCCCGCCTCTCTCCCGCGACGCACCCCCACTCAACCGCCATCTGCTTCGTTCCCGATAATACCTTCGGCGAATCAACTCCTAAGATGACGGGAATTTGCACTCTGCGTCACCCGGAGACTACATACAGTAGGCCTACACTTTCAAACCACTGATCCAGACAGACTTCAGACGCGGATTTTCTGATTTGCTATAGACTAGAGGCATTGTTAACAGCAGCGATGTTGTGATCACTGTAACTAAACGGCACGGACTGGGCTCTCCCACTTCAAATCATGATTCGGAAAGTAGAGAAGGGACAGAAGCGGAAAGACGTGATACACAAGTGTAGCCAAAGTTCGCAACGCAGTGGCGTTTCCAGAAATTCTTGGTGGAGGAAAAATATCATCTACCTCCAAATTATTCTTAGAAATTAAGCCTGAAATCGAATCAGCATATCACCATGACGAAAAGAATGACAGCATAGCACAATCCACACAAACCTTAACGCTAAATTATAATGTTATAGCTAATACTTGGTCATTCGATAGAGTATTCGATAGAGTCAGACAATGGTCGCGCCATGCATGGTTAGCGGACGTAGTAGGCCTATGCCAAAAATGATGCCTGCCCAATCCAGCCCAGCCCACCTAGGAATTTAATTGCCAACTTTGTTTCTTCATTAAAAATCCGTGGCGCCACCTTGATGTAGAAGGCCGATGCTTTCCGAATATGAAGCAACCCTAATGGAGCATTCAGTTCCCAGAAGGACCTGTGTTGAAGAACCGAGAATGTCGTTTAAATTAGGACCATGAATTGTGCGATTTCGCGCTTAAGAAGCAGTTAAATGATTAATTAGCTGGCCTACAGGTAATGTCCCTCTAATTTTTTGTGGTTTGTGTGCGCATGAAATTTCTTGTGTGCAAAATTTTACATGGAAAATCAACTTTGTGCGCTCCCAGAACTTTTCCGTAATCAGCATTACTTATTTGCTAACAAGTTAATACGTCTCAGAACCAGTGGCGGGTCAATGATCCACTTTTTACAATTTTCCCAACAGTTTGAGTGCCTGTATTGCAGTGGCTCCCTGTTGGGACCCTATACTTAATACTACATACCTAACAACAAATGGTTGCCTTTCATGATTAGTCTAGAGGCTAATAGAAGTTACGACTATGACCCCAACGCCGCTTAACCCCCTCCCCATTCATTACTTGCCAAATCCTGGAGCCGCCACTGCTCAGAACACTGTTACCGGTCAATGATCCACTTTTTACAATTTTCCCAACAGTTTAGAATATAAACACACGTATTGGCGTTAACTTGATTGATGAAAAAATAGTCGGGGACATCTTGTATTAAAATGATTAGTGTTTTATGAAACAAAACCCTATATCTTCCAAATCCAAAAGTTTTCCTATGGTCTATAGTACTTTTAAAAAAAAGTGGGACTCGTATTCCGACCATTTTCTAGAGGCCTAATACAGACTATCTGTATATTTGGTGTACTTACGACTATGCTTACACATGGGCGGTTTAACCATATAATGATATAAGACATTCATTAGTTTAAAAACAAGCGTCACAAATGAAGCATTACAAATTTGCCAAGGGATTATGATTTTCATGCATTTAGAGTTTCTCTTCGATACTTACTGTGTGCCCATTCGATCCAGGTCAGTTACGCTTCCTCCAGGAAGCGTAACTGACCTGGTCCTGTGGTCCTGTGAAAACATTAATTACATGGTCCCCAGCCAGACACCGCTCTAGAGTCTAGATGTTTGGTCCTCGCTGTCCGAAAAGGTTGCCTACCTCTGAATATACAAATTAGTTGCACAAAGTTGTACAAAGTTGTAGAAATTAACTGGATTTCAAGGTTAATCCAAGGACAAGCTAGCATAAAAAATTGGTTTAGGATCTTACAATTTATTATGTCTGGCGATTAGAAGTTGCGTTGGTTTAAAGTGTGTGTGTGTGTGTGTGTGTGTCTGTGTGTCTGTGTGTGTCTGTGTCTCTGTATGTCTGTCTGTGTGTTTGTATGTCTGTCTCTCTGTCTGTCTGTGTGTTTGTTTGTTTGTGTGTTTGTGTGTACAGTTATTAATGTTCGATTTTACAATGGAAAGTTTTACTAATGTATTTACTTGGGCTAAATTAAGTTCTAGGACCTATCTATGAATGAAGTTGATAGCAATTGTCATACACAGCGCCTCCTGGCGAATATCGATCGAAATCTTCCGTCTTCCGTATATAAGAATTCTAAACTAAAAGACGCCAATTTACCTGTTTACCTCTGTTAAAATCAGTGTCGGATTAACCCCTTAACTGGGGATCCCGTATATATCCGTCCATTTTACATTGAGTTACAGTTAAATACACGGTTAAAGGGTTAAAGGCAGCGGGAGCCGAGGGCTGTTGGCTTCGGGGTCGCTAAATAACATTCGACAACCAGTGTTTATTCTAGGCCTGCTTTTGGAGGGGAATAACCCGGGAACCCAAAGTTTTAAAATCCCCCAAAATTGTATATGTTGGCTTGGGGGATGGAAACCCCAAAGCGTGGAGAGACAAATCTTGTCCCCCAACATTTCAACCCCAATGTCAAGATGGCTAGAATGAACACTGTTCGACAACGTTCCGCAGTTTAATCTTAGTCGGAAATTGCTTTTCATTAAAATTCTTATCCTTTATTTTCTCGCCAAAAGGAAACTAGTCATGGTATACCATTTACTGGGAAATACTGTCCACCAAATACTGCTCGTCATAGTAACGAGATGCACTGCAGTACTACCAGGGCCATTTTAAGAAATTTGGGAGGGGCTCTAGGCAGTTTAAAAACTAGTTACGACTTTTTTTGTTTGTCAGAATTTTTTAGGAGAAAATCAGAAATTCAAGCAGAGCAGAAGCCAGTGGAAGGGCCTGTTGAGCAGTGGGTGTGTATACTGTAGATATGCAAAAACTCAGCTATTTGAAGACATTCTCAGACAAAACTCACATTTTCTTGTGTCCCCATCTTCATTGCTTTAAATTGTACTGGAATGATCAATAATATCATTCCCAATTTTGATCTACAGGGTTCGAAATAGAGCACCTCCCAGTCTTGAAATTTTTCATCTTTTCGTTGGGGGGCCGATGTTGAGTCGGGGCCGAGGGCTACACGTCCCCCACAGCCCCCCGGGTTAATCTGGGCCTGGCTAGAAAACTACCTTATTTCTGACGACAATTATTGAAAGAAAGGTTATTAAAGAAATAATGAACAAAAAGCTTTTAAGAGGAAATTCGCGTCTTTTCGAAAAGGGCGAAAAGTGCCAACACTGTATAAATCGCAACAAGTATAATCAGTATATTAACCCCTTAACGCTGCCCCGAGTAACGCTCGTCCATTTTACATTGAGTTACAAATAGTTGCCCAGTTAAGGGGTTAAATAAAAAACAACGCATAATACTGTGTGACTGTCTCTCATCTTAAAACAGTTTTAATTTCTTCCAGAATAATTATTTTAAAACGATTTAACTACATTGATGGTATCAGTACATGGGCGCCCGCACATTGGGACAAGAGGGCACTTGCCCCATCCTGGAAAATAAAAGGGCCAATATTTCACATTGAAATTTGAAAGCCTTGCTAAAATATTAGCCGTGACCATTGTGTTAAGATGTGTTTTGCCCCCTCTTTGAAAAATTTGTGTGGCATAGCAATGACCATTATGTTTTGCCCCTCCTGGAAAAATTTCTGAGGGCGCCCATGTATCAGTATAGTTAATTTATGATTAAATTCAAATACAAAACATCAATACAATATCATTCGTTATACTCGTAGAGTAGCCTACACAAAGGTACAAGTTCTGTGATCATCTAGTTAGGACAGATTTGCCCCAAGGAAGCGTACACGGACGATGGATTGTACATGCATTATAGATTAGAAACGAGTTCTCGAGATGTATTCAAATGTACTTCGGGTATCGGGTAAACGCGAAGAGATTGCATGACGCCAGACGCATTTCCCGTCGTGCACCGCGGCTGCACTGGTTCCCCGAGGAGGTGAAAGTTCTTGTTCCTCGTCTCTTCGGGCGCTCATCTCCTTTTTCATCCAATCACTCTTCGTTGACATGCATGCCACTTGTACCGGTACTGTCTTTACCGGCACGCACGTTCGTCGGGCAGTCGAAAATAGTGCCTGAAATTATTATTAATTAATAATTAATAATTATCGAACAATACTCTTTGACGGCAGTCTTTAATTTAATTAATTAATTTCAGAGATCGTATTAAAATGTCTAAGTTTCGGTCCAATGCTTATCAATTACACTTCCAGAGTTGGCGGAAATATTTGAAGCATTGGGGGGGGACGGGGAGACAACGCAAGCCTCTTCTTAATCGCTGCAAATTGTTTTTGAATTTAAAACAAGAAGCTTTATAAGCAAAGCCGAACACACAGTGGCGTAGCCAGATTACTATAATAGGAGAGACCAACATCATTGGCAACATGTATAGTTCGGGTCGATTAGGGGGATTGGGGGGGCGTTGTAGATTCTTCTAGATCAGGGTTTCCCAAACATTTCGGAATCGCGGCTCACTTTAGCGGCGGTTTTGTAGCGTGTCGCTACCCTAAACATAGCGTGTAATATTTTTTTTAAAAATGCATTTGGCCATCTGGCGAACTTTGGTTGAAATGGATATTCTGCGTTTGAATAAATAGCAAAACAAAAGCTTCTTGTTCAATTCGAATGAATAAACCTATATGATAAATAATTATATTATATACAGAATTATTCATATTTTGCCAAATAAGACGAAATGAGAAAAATAGATATTGAAATTTCTTGAAAATTATCTTTTTAATATTTTGCCAGGAACATACCTTTGTTACGCGTCTTAAAAATCCTATGAGTATGGCAAAATCGCTTAACCGCTAGATTCAAAATGACCGCATCTCTGAGCCTCCTGTTTTTTGGAGTTTCACAGCAAAATGGTCGGAATACGCTTTCCTTGTGTCATTGCTAAATAAGATTAAATTTTAAAAGTACTATAGGCCAGGGTTTCCAATTCCCAAACTTGTTGGAACTGTGCGACCCATGCCAACGGCTTTGTAATATGCCGCGACCCTGCAAACTTATTGTCAACTAAAATGGGCTAGAACTCTAATAATTTTATTATAAGACGCGTATGGAAGATTGTAGGTATATAAATTTCTTAAAACCTAAGCCTACTTGCAACGTTCTCAAGGCTTGTTGTGACATTGTGGCATTATTGGCTAGAAAATGACATTTTGAAATCTAATTTTGCTCTACCCCGCGACTCACTAGACTTAGCCCTGCGACTCACTTTTGGGTCGCGACCCACCGTCTAAGTCTGGGTAACATTGTTCTAGACGGTCATGGGAATTAGCTCCGTCCTCGTGAGCTTTTTTGAGTAGTTTATTAGAGCCGAGCCAATAAGCCATGGAACCATTTTCCAAAGACTGTGAAACGATCTATACAGGCAGTCACGCTGTTCCGCAGTAGAATTTTCTAATTGGTTTTGCACAAATCGCGCCCTAGCACCTCTGGGCTCCCTCCTAGCTACGCTAATGCTAGCAGGTCCGGCTGGGTTGTGCCGATCAAAGTTGACGGTAGGTTTTAGCGTCCTGGGAATGGACATGTTATACTTTCTATGTACGCAGATCAGAGGACCGTAGAAGACTTTACGGACAATGTCCGTTTAATTCCGAAACTAGGACTGGCTTTATAAGTAACAGGTTTTCTCCCTTCGGCGCGCACCGGACATCAAATACGAGACCAGATGGCTATACGAGACTGACTACGAGACATAGAGAAATAATTGTCATTCTTGATATGTCATTAAGGAGCGGAATATCTGCTGCAAATGCCTGTGAATTTCCAATAGAGAAAGATAGGACAACTAAAGGCTTTCGCCGATATCAAGATATCGGTCCTCTAAGCAAGAGCCGCTGCTACCCCCCGTCAACAGCCCGGGGGTGGGTGGGGAGGAGGAGGGGCTAGCGCGGAATGAGTTGGCGAAATGTCACAGCGTATACAAGAGTGGATTTTTTCATGTTCTTCTATATTCGCCAAATGGAAAAAGACACGAAACATTGGCTACGGGTTTATTAGAATCACGTGTTATGATATTAATCGCATCGGCACACTGTCGAATACGATTTTAAGTTATTTGAGAATCAGCGGCGGCAATAGAGGGTTCCGTAAAAGAACTTTTAAGTTTTAACTCGCGAAAGTTGTTGCCAGAATAATATCGCTTAGAAGTATGGACGCTACTTCAATGTTTTAAGTTTCCGTAGGCTATTTATATGGTATCTGCAAAAATACTGTAGACAATACATTTCATTTGACAATTTTACGTTTTTTACTTGTTCAAAGCTGACCGAAAACAATCTAGTAAGATTTTTGAAACAATCGATGTGAAATCAAGAGTAAAAGATATCATAGTCTTCGCCTCTGCCTGCTTGAAACTTTTAGTTTTCCACTTGCGTTGAAATAATAGAAGCTACCGTTTACATGGAAGTCATACTGTGGACAGGCTACCGAAGACCGATTTATCTTACTTGCTTGATTCAGGGGCTACGGAGAAATGAACGCAACGCGAATACCTGGAGGTTAATTGGATGACATCAGATGAAAAAAGATCGGAAATAGATGCATCAAGGCAGGGCAGATTAGGCCTACTGTGCTTCTCCGCGTTTCATTCGTCCGCCGACGACCTCGCTGAAATATTCTTCTCTTCAGTCGATCATTCGCGCGGAATCCGGTTGACCTTTGCCGGTCTCGTTGGTCGCGGGTCACCGGCTCCTCGACGACAATTACCGGAGCCGTTCATGCGAAGCATTAACAATGTCCGCCGAGGAGAAGAAAAACGGAGCGGATTATTTCCGCGGAGATTGTCGTCGGATACATTCTCTCTGCGCTTCGGATTAGCTCTTAATCAGTAATTCCGACGAGATATCGAGCCCCGTCTAACCCCCAGGATGATTGCACTACTCTCGATCATCCTGGGCATCTCTGTCTCCCTGTCTCTCTCTATCTGTCTGTCTGTCTCGGTCTCTTTCTGTCCGTCTCTATCTCTCTCTCTCTCTCTCTTCTCTCTCTCTCTCTCTCTCTCTCTCTCTCTCTCTCTCTCTCTCTCTCTATCTCTATCTGTCTGTCTCTGTTTCTCTCTATTTCTGTCTGTATGTCTGTCTGTCTGTCTGTCTCTGTATCTCTGGTTCTTGGTAACGAAAGAACCAAAATGTTACTGACATCGAAGCCACTGTGTTGCCGCTATAATTATAATTAATTTATTTATTTCTCGCAGCAATATTTATTGTTGCGAGAAAGAGAGAAAATAATATGCTACCATTCTACATCTTTTTTATTTTTAATTTAATAAAATAAAATAAACTAAGCTAAACTCGTAGCAGAAATTTACCAAGTTTCCATGAGAAGTGATTTGATGAATCTAGATATCGTCTGTCTCTGAGATAGAAGAAAAGGATCTGTGCATGCAAATGGGATAGAATTCTGTCGGACAAATTCATCGAAGCAAAGTGCGCGCATAATCCTTTGGCGAAACTCTTTGCGGACCTTTACTGAGAAATTCTCAAAACGGGGAATTAATATTATCGTAGAAGCATCTCGATGACGTCATCTATCTACGTGCCCGTTGCTCGAGTTTTATAATTAGAGGCTGACAGCTTGCCATCGTTGGCATGGCGACAGCCATCAGATTGGTCAAAATAGAGCTGATGGTTAAGTATTGTTGATGATGATGATGAGGAGGAGGATGGCGAGGATCATCGGATGATGATGACGATCAGTGGCGGACGGGGATGTTAAACCCCGATGACGACGAAAATTTTTTTAAAAAAATGTATTCCCATGCAATTTTTTGAGGCGATTTTTGGCAATTTTTTGGGTGAAAACCCCTCTTGGCGGCTATTGACGACATTTTTTTTCAAACCCCTCTTCCGGAAATCCTGGCTACGCCACTGGATGACGACGACAGTTAATTGAGTAAGGCAGAGAACCTCGATATCACGAAAAACCAAGTTATATGAAAAGGAATCCGCACCAAATGAATGAATAAAAACGCCTCAAAAATGAATATAATTTTCTATCATTTTCTGCAAAGAATTTCACAGTGTTCCCATAAAATCTATCCGTACATTCGGGCATTTTGCGACGCGGACCTTACTAGGCCCTCTCTCACCAGAATTCGAACATTTCGGGCGAATGGAAACTTCCGCAATTTGATCGTTGAAATGTCCGAATCTGATATTGGATTAAAATTTAGCGACTTGTCCTTGCGCCATTTTATAAATGACATCGATGAAAATCTTCGCTCGTTTTGCGCCGTCAGCTTATTCCTTCGAAGACGACAGATTCCTACTATAAGCCGCAAGAAAATTGAAAGCCAGGGTCGTTCGGTGCACATCGCCCTCTCCCTCCATCCCTCCCTTCCTCCCTCCCTCTCTCTCTCCTCCCCCTCCATTTGCCCCGGGTCGGATCTAAGCGAGAAAATACCGGGGATTTGGCTTCGCGCACGAAAAAGAATTTGCGCAAAAACTACTCGCATCGTCTTCGATAATAATTATTAAACATTTCCCGTAATAAATTCCTCGGTTGTGCGCCCCGGGACTTCCCGTTTGCTTTGACTTGGGCGGGGGTGGGGAGGGGAGGGGACGAGGGTCGTGGTAGTGGTGGTGGTGGTGGTGGGGGATCTAGTCTTGTAGCTCGGCGGCTGACTTATCGGTCTCGGCGTAAAGCGGCTGGACAACGATTTTAAAAGAAAGACGTCGTGGGCTGTCTCTGAATGCCTTGACCTATGCGCAGATGCTATCGCGACAGATGCGAATTCACTCGGCGAACCCGTCACGACGGAAGCGAAGATTTTTACGTTTTTACACGTCTTACGCTTTACAGTTCCCCCATACGACCGCATGCATCAACGCCGGCTTAGTAAAAATGTAAAAATGAAATCTGTAAGAAGATGGACCCAAGACGCGTTAGTTCATAAGTCGAATAGGCGAGACTGCCATTAGAAACCGTTGAAAAGAATCACTGTGACAGTCAATCGGGTGTGGTTAGTGATTAATAGCAGATCTGCAGGACTTCAATAGTCTGTCCGTTGCACGCAGTGAATTGAGTTGTGAATCTGTAGGATTTTTGCGCCTATTAGTCAGGACGCAGTGGCGAAATCAATCGATATATTATGATGTTAACTTTTTCATTGAATGAGTTCGAAGGCGTACACAAGAAGTCCCTCTCCCCCCCCCATCCTACCTATCTGACCGTCGCCGGTCCAAATTGGTCTATCATCGCCAGGGTTATTTCTAGGATTGTCAATTGGGAGGGGTGTTGATCGTTTCCATATAAAAATCTTCTTCAGGGGTCCCCGTTTAAATTATCGCCTAGAAGATGAAGTTTAAAATGGCCCCTGAAAAAGAACAACTATCATCTGACAAGCAAAAAGGGTAATCAGTGATATTTCAGTTCTAAAAATAATTGTTAATTTTAATTTTCATTCTGTTCTCGGATTCGAAATAATTCCTATTTCAGGTGGGGGTCTTGGTGGGTGTCGGTCTCAGATTGTGGAAGTGTTTCGGGGTCTTAGGGGCGTCAAAAATATCCCTGGTCGTCGCATACTGGACCTCAACGTAACCTTCGTAATGACCTTCAACGCTGCGTAATTTCTTCAGACTAGTTTCCACCCCTATAAAAATCGAATTTTCTTCAGGTGTTTTTCTTCTACCGTTTAAATTATCGTCTAGAATATGAAGTTTAAAATGGATTCTCTTTGCACCCTTTGCAGAAGAACAACTATCATTATTGACGCAAAGCGTTCCATCAAAAACTATTTCAGTTCCACGCAAATTCTTTAAAAATTCTAACTTCTCGTTTTCGTTAACGGATTCCTTTGATTTCAGTTCTAATTTTTCGTTATTATATATATATATATATATATATATATATATATATATTCTGAACGTATAGAATAACGTAATAACGTAATAACGTAATTGTTATTTTAGAAATGATTTCCTAGCACATGATAACAGGGGCGTAGCGACGGGGGTATATCGGTATATATACCTCCCAAATCAGTCTACCTTGACGTTTTTTATGTGATTTACATGTGGTTATATGTGGTTTATATGGTTTATAGTTAAGATTTATACCCACCCAAAATGTTTATACCCTCCCAAATAAAATTCCTGGCTACGCCCCTGCATGATAATTAATAAATGCTTCGTGGCCACAGCAGTGGAGTTGGGGTGGGGTGGCAGAATATGATGCTTGACCACATCAGTGGTTTAACTGCTGATAGGCTAGACAATAAACAACTACCAGCAGTTATCCACTGCTGCGATACAACCACCAGAAATTATCATTTTTGCATGATCTAAGTTAACAGTTTTGCCTTTACAAACGAGAAATATAGCGCACCATAATCCCTAGACTTATTTCATGCGCTATATCTTTGTAATCTCTGCAAAAGCATACCAGTTTTACAGTGGAATAAATGTGACTGGAATTCAGGTAGTTTTTCTTTTATACCAGAACTAGTCCAAGAGACAGAAGTCGTTATAAGAACATTTGAACTGGATAGATTTTAAACATTTCTTCAAGAAAAATGTCCACTTTGGCTTTATTTAAGCGTTGAAAACCTGTCCGAAATATATTTTCAAATTAAAGTTTCTTTACCACACAATGAAACTTAGCAATTTTATCTGCAGCAAGGCGAAATCTATTAATAGATTTCTCTGGTGGGCTAATAATTAATAATATAATTATAACCTACGATATTTTTAGACATTTATCTAGGCAAAATACTGTTCAACGATTCTATTTGTATATTTCCATTCACCATTAGCCGTTATTTATAACATCCGTCGATGAAAATGCTTGCTGTTTGCACGACTATGTTCCGAGATTTTCGGACGGCGGCAAAAAGGCGCCTCCGATATTAATTGATTTTCGCTCTGATTTATGGACACACCTGACACACAGGTAGAGCGAAAACTCGGCCACGAAGCTGTTCGATTGATATTT
Organism: Metaphire vulgaris; assembly: GCA_018105865.1. NCBI lineage: Eukaryota > Metazoa > Annelida > Clitellata > Crassiclitellata > Megascolecidae > Metaphire > Metaphire vulgaris. The sequence goes on along the minus strand of CM030836.1, from coordinate 19,337,550 downwards.
GTAACAATACCAAGACAACAATCACGTGACACACTGCTGAACTACGGTACTGATCGTTCAATGCACACCGAGCAAATCGCCTATAGTTGATTTTACTATACTGTACAATACAGATATTCAATTTAGAATTATCATTAGCGTATGCTTTACAACTGTAAGTGTTTTTCTGTGTATCACTGTTTTTAAGAAAAAAAACATTCACACTAGAAGCCGATACAGTCTGTCTAATATGCCCCACTTGTCTACTACTCTGATGCAGTGGCGGCTCCAGGATTTGGCAAGTGGGGGGGCGTTGGGGTGGCAACTTCTAATCATGGAGGGCCAACTATTTGCTGTTAGGTATGTAGTATTAAGTATATGGTCCCAACAAGGGGGCACTAGGGGCAGGCACTCAATAGGGGCACGGTCCCCCGAGCCCCCCCTGTGGAACCGCCACTGCTCTGCTGGTACTAAAGAAATGTTGCTTGTATCGCCAAACTCGTTTCCTAAATTTTTTTGTCATGTTCTTGAATGCCAGTATGCACTGTGCTATAGTGAGAAAAATTATCATATATGACACACTTTGTTAGTCAATATCTTGTAGTTCTCAATTAGATCTCCTCTTACTCTCCTTTTCTCTATAGAGCAATCAATCCACAAAGTCTTAGCCTTTCTTCGTGGCCTAATCTTTGACATTTCCTAATCATCTTCAATGACTGCGTTTCGTTGAAGTCGTTTCAAAATCTCTGCGTCTTTCTTTTTAAAAATGGATTCCATGCTCGAATGCAATATCCGAAATGCGGACTTAACAGTTGACATAAGCAGTCTCGTTAATATGTCTTTATCTCGGCTCACTGTATTCCTCTGGATCATTCCTGCAATTTGGTGTTGTCACTTTTAGCTGCTTCGGCACATCGACTAATTACACGTAGGCCTGCCATCTCTTGATTTATCAGAAAATTATCACAATTAAGGAAAGTACTGACTGCATGTAGCTGTGTAGAGTTAAGTATATTATTTACGGACTACCCTATTCATATGTGCAATTTTCATATCTCTCTCTCTCTCTCTCTCTCTCTCTCTCTCTCTCTCTCTCTCTCTGTGTCTACGTTATTATCATTCATAGGTGCAATTTTCATCTCTCTCTCTCTCTCTCTGTCTGTCTCTCTCTGTCTGTCTCTCTGTCTCTGTCTCTGTCTGTCTGTCTGTCTCTCTCTCTCTCTCTGTGTGTGTCTACGTTATTATCATTCATATGTGCAATTTTCATCTCTCTCTCTCTCTCTCTCTCTCTCTCTCTCTCTCTCTCTCTCTCTCTCTCTACGTCCTACGTCTACGTCTCTGCCTATCTGTCTGTCTCTGCCTGTCTGTCTGTTTCTCTCACTGACGGTTTGCTCTGTCTACGTCTACGTCTCTGTCTGTCTGTCTGTCTGTCTCTCTCACTGACGGTTTGGCCGGCTTGCCGACGACTTGCAACGCGTCTCTAATTGCGGTCGGATCGCTTTTCTCTATTTAAAAATAATCCGCACTCCTGTCTGACGACGTCCAAGGCTATCGGCTTGACATGTCCATTCCATTCGACGCAAACCGCGGAACGTCGTGCGCGCCCCTGGCGAGCGGCGCCGAAACTACGCTGCAGAAATCACTTAGGCGAGCGAATTCGATTTCCGACCCCGGAACGCCCAAGTCTATCCGCGCGGTTAATTTATTAGAACGGACACCCTCCCCCCCCCCCGGGGGCGCGGGAGTACGTCCAGTACCTGCCGTACTTACAGTGTATGCGGCCTCGGAATTGTCGTCGCGTATTAAGTGATTGATATCGTAGGACACCATTAGTTCCACTGCCCGTCGCCAGGGTTCCCTGCAGACGCGCAAAATAAGAGAAGTAAAATTCCCGGATCGCTTACTGCAAATGTATCCCGTTGAGAGTAACTTTGGTGGCCAGATGGGCGAAGGACAAACAGCTCTGCAAGTCTGTCCAACTGTGTCCGGGGGATCTATGGAGAGGGGAAGGGAGGGGAGGCAGAGGGGCACTTGTCCCCACACCCACACAAAAAAATTATTTGCTAATTTATCGACACGGCGAAAAGTTGAGAAGCTATAAACTGAAGAATAATAAATGATAGCATTCTTTTCTGTTCAAAATAGCCAACAAGATCACCACAATAAAGCAAACACTTGATCTTGGCACGCTCATCCGCTGAAAATTTTGCATATCTACGTAGCTACTATATTAAAAGAAACAAGGCTCAGAGTGCTTAGATGCTATGTATGGTCAGTTTTGTTATATGGATCTGAGACGTGGAACATATCAAAAAAGATCAAAAAGAAACTGGAAGCGGCAGAAATGTGGTTTTATAGGAGGATGCTAAAGGTCCCATGGACAGACAAGAGAACTAACGAAGAAATACTACAGATGATGGAAGAGAGACGAACACTGATGACTACCATCAAGTTAAGACAGACGAAATTTTTCGGGCACGTGATGAGAAAATAAGGATTAGAAAACTTGGCAGTGACAGACATGGTGGAGGGTAAAAGATCAAGAGGAAAACAAAGATCAAAATATACAGACAGAATGAGAGAGGAAATGGGGATAGGAAATAACATCGAACTCCTGAGGAACACTAGAGATCGAGAAAAGTGGAAGTCCATGGCCGCCGACGCAGCAATGCATGGCACCTGAAAGAAGAAGACGTAGCTACTGTAACGATAGTCCCTCCAACGGTTAAAGTCATACAGAGAATCGATTTCATAATATCGCAGAGGTAGGCAGAGATTCCCTGGACGCCAACACGAGGGAGTAGTGTAATAGAGACCTATTAAACCAGCCGTAATGTAATTGGTTGAACACGTGTTCTATGCTATTCTGCTTGCGTTGTTAGTGCCCGACGATCTCCTGCTTAGTGAACTCAATCGGTCCTAATGGATCGGCAGAAGTCACACTTTGTACCCGAGCCGTTCAACCGTGACGCGCACAGATCTATTTCTGAGGCGCAAGTCAAGCGCGTCGAACGATGACGAAAAAGCGATATGATTGCCGATTGATCAAGAAATCAATTTCGCTTCTCGGTTCAATGACTATTGAACCCCGATCGAATAGTTGTCGCTATACCCCCTCCCCGGTGGGCGCGGTCTCATTTGAACACGCGACCTTTCTCGGTATTTTCATTCGCACATTCTATATATAGAACTTACGTCATAGACACCGGCCATGTTATTTCTGTCCACAGTGCTGTTTGTCTATGTCTCTATGGCGATTGTTTATTCTGTAGACCGTAAACTCCTGGATCAAGATCAATGAGAAACGGAAATCGAATTTCAATGACGACTACAGGATGCTCCAAAAATCGAGACCGATCCATTTAACACATTTATTGACCTTAGAACAGTTGGTTTTTAGTCAAATTAAGTTTCTAGACAATCAAAACCGTTTATTTTCTAAGTTATTGTGTTAACGGTTAAGTATCTATCTATCGATTTCTGCCGAAAATTGCAAGGGCAGCAGTTCAAAAATTCTAAGTTACTAAATAGCGCGGTCCTGTTTTTTGACCCACCTTGTAGAGTTAGATTTCTCACCGCGCTTACGTGGTCCTTGGATATCGAGGTGAAATTTTTTAAAAATTACAAAGGAAACGCCATGCTTTACTATTAACCCCTTAACCGCGTAGGCCTATTTAACTGTAACTCAATGTAAAATGGACGGATACATCCGGGACCCCCAGTTAAGGGGTTAACAGAAGGAACTGCTGGAAATATGAAGCCCTTAAAATTGCGACACCAATAATTATTATGGTACTGCAATTCCTCAATATACTATACGCCATACCTCGGGAAAGAAATTAACATGGGCCTACTGCTTAAGATGACAATAAAAACATACAAATTTTGAAGGTATTCGCACCAGCTATGCAAGAAACAGCAGGCCCTAAGGCTCTGTCACGCATCTTCTACCACAGCACTTTGTTGTCATGCCCTGCACTCACCTTTCTCGGTACATGCAGTGGCGGCTCCACCGGGGGAGGGGCAGGGGGGCCCGTGCCCCCTATTGAGTGCCTGCTCCCCAGTGCCCCCCCCCCCAGTTTGGACCCTATACTTAATGCTACATACATTAAACAACAAATGGTTGGCCCCCGTGATTAGAAGTTGCCACCCCAACGCCCCCCCACTTGCCAAATCCTAGAGCCGCCACTGGGTACATGTATATTTCACGACTCTCCGTGCAATTCGCCGGAACTTTTTCTTCATTTCGTCACGTCGCTGTTTTAGCGCTTAACCCCTTAACTGGGGATCTCGGATATATGCGACCATTTTACATTGAGTTACAGTTAAATACACGGTTAAGGGGTTAATACAATAATTCTAGGCGTCGGAAAGAAGGAGCGTGCATTGATTTCATTGCGCGAAAACGAAATTTCGACAAATAAAGGCTTAATTAGTCGAAACAATACAAATACTATCTTAAAACGCAGTATACACAGAACACCGCAATTAAACAAGAAAAGAACATGATATGAAGAGAATCGGGCAATGCAGTTTGCCCTAACCACAACCAACGGAGTTCTAAGCAAAACAGCCTTTACTATATATAAGCCTAGGTAGCACATCAAACCACTAGTATATATTCATGGGCGCCCACAGAAATTTTTCCAGGAGGGGCAAAACATAATGGTCATGGCTATGCCACATAGATTTTTCCAAGAGGGGGGCAAAACACATCTTAACACAATGGTCACGGTTAATATTTTAGCAAGGTTTTCAAATTTCAATGTGAAATATTGGCATTTTTATATTTTCCAGGAGGCGGCAAATGCCCCCTCTTGCCCCAATGTGCGGGCGCCCATGTATATATTCTCTCCTTAACAGGGTTATTGTGTACAAAAAGTAGGCGTTATATAAATGTATTCCTTGTCATCGTCTTACAAACGTAAAAATGTAAAAATACGCCAGGAAATAGAGAAAGGGAGAGAGAAAAAAGAGAGAGAGAGAGAGAGAGAAAGGGAGAGAGAGAGTGTAAGGACAGATGTCTTTAAAAAACTGAACGGAAAAGTACAAAGAGGAAAAACAGCGTTCGTTTGGAATAGCAATTTGTCGTAATGAAGTATATGTCTGCAGCCTGAACATACACTGTATACATGCAGAACGCATTATAAGATCGTGCGCAAAGCATAACAATACCAGACGACAATGAACCTTTTCTACATCATCCACTGCTGCCTGCTGCTGCTGCTGCTGCTGCTGCTGCTGCTGCTGCTGCTGTTCTGTCATTTTGTTTGGACGTCCCGGTGGCAGCAAGCCGTCGACCGGGAAACTTGACACCGTGCGGTGGATTCCTTGCTTGACATTTCGACTTGCGTGACGTCGAGGTGTTTGGGCCGGTGGGGGTGGTGGGTGGGGGAGGGGGGGGAGAGAGGAAGGCGTGATGGCATTTCAAGACGACGGCGGTCTCAACGAGCTTTTTAACAACGCCTCTGCCCGTCTACTCTGTACAGCAATGGAGATGGGAGACGACACACACACACACACACACACACACACACACACACACACACACACACACACACACACACACACACACACACACACACACACTCATTCACATACATTCACAGACACATACAAATGCACCCATCAGCCATCACACGCATCCACACCCACACCCACACCCACACTGTACTGAACGTCTCGACAAGTCGGTGTTAATGAGTAAGCGTTTTGGCGACAGAAACAGCTGGACGCCATCTGGGGGCTGCGGGCAGCTATTTTCGTGGGCGTAGCCAAGGAGAGGTGGAGAGGTGCGTAGAGGCACCGCAGTGGCGCAACAACGAGAGGGGAACGGGACATCGGACCCCCTCCCCCTATTGAGACCTAGAGTCCTATAGACCATAGACTGGTCATGAGATCTGTGCAATTGCCCTTCGAAAAACTACTAAACTCAACATTCCATTCGTTATATTATGTTATATATATATATATATATATATATATATATATATATATATATATATATATATGGATCTGTTATATATATATATATGGATCTGTTCCAGAAGTTTACTTGCTACTTGCAACTTACTTAAATGAGGGGAAAGGGCCCCATAGAATTTTAAAGCCAAAGGTTCCAAAATATCTTTATCCATTTCTACCCCTGTCCCCAGTCGCGTGAAGCAGTAACAGTCTCCAATTAATTGGCAGACTGTTTTGACGATAATACTAGACATGTTTAGCATACAACTGGGAGGACCGAATAAGACTTGAGGTACAATTTATCAATGTCATAAAATAATAATAATAATAATAATAATAATAATAATAATAATAATAATAATAATAACGTGATTTAAGAGGGTGAGTTAGTCAGCGTGAAAGCCACTATGTAGCTTCCATTAACATTTAATAGCCCAGTTCTCCAAGATAACATTTTAGTCCGCTTTTTGCTTATTAAGCTGTTACTGTAATTTCACAAATTCACAAACCTATAGCACTAGAGAGGTTTTCCTTGGTCCCACACGTTTCTTGCAGACTTTAAATCAATTTTAAATTGCCAAAAATTCCAGTTGAAAAAGCGTGCTCCTAAGTTTCGCATCCGCTCTAAGTTTAAACAACTCACCATGCATGGCAGATCAGTTGGTTCGAGAGCTGAATTGGAAATTCCACTCTTCCGAAATCCGTATTCGGACGGATTGCCACCGAACAAGACACCTCGGTTACACCGACCGGACACCAACGAACTTCACGGCCGTAGCCAAGTGTGGGAGTGGTCTAGGTGTTCAAAACACCAGAAATTACATCATGAAATTACTCAATGTATATATAAACGATTAATAAATAATAAGTCAAACGCGATTCGTGAAGACTTTGAAATATTTCTTTTTTTCTGTCAAAAACAATGTGACTCTAATTAATCTAATGCAGGGTTATTTCTAGGAATATAGATTGGGGGGTGTCTGTTAATTCTGGGGGTCTCCTGCCAAAAAAGTCTGACAAGCAAAAAAGGTAATCCTATAACTGAAATTGGGGGAGTGTATGGGGTGTCGGTCTCAAATTGAGGGGTGTTGGGGAGTGTTGGATAGGGGTAAAATATTCTTGGTCGAATGTGACTCTAGTTAGCCTTTACTAAGTTTTCGAAACATTCCAGCTGCAACCTTGACAAGCTTCGTCGTTATGGTCCGAGATAAATAAGATTTTCGCATCTTAATAACTCGGTTAGCATCGGCGACAGTAGAAGTCTCGACGTCGATTCAGTCGAGCACCGCGGAGCCACCAGCGGCGCCCGACCCATCGCACTTTCGTCTCTTCCGAACGAAGTGCGGAGTGCTGCTGCAGCAAAAACGTCCGGTGCCATAACGATCCCGATGGCCGCGGATAGTCTGATAGAGCCTCTGCCGCCGCCGCCGCCGCTGTCGCCGCCGTGTTTGTTGCCCTCCCACTGCCACCGCGTTTACCGGTCGGTCGGTCGGTCGGTCCACAGCACCCGGGGATCAGGTAGGCTGCGCCGGCGGTTGCGCCTGGCGGGCGCGCCGATACTCCTCCGCGGTCACCGATGACGCTGCACGGGGTCCGATGGGCTATACCGAGCGCCCTAGCGTCCTCGGCGTCGGCGGGCGGCGGCGTTCGGGGCTCCATTCGTCGGCGGCCGCGTCTGTTCCATCCGTCGATCCGTCGACTTACCGACGACTGTGGGGGGCATATCTATATACATGCATGTATAGATTAAGCGCTTTAGATTAAGCGTCGCGATATCGCATATCAGCAAATAAGCACAGCTTTCAAAACGCCGACATCTACACCACTGGAAAATTATGTATATATATATATATATATAATATAGGGGCGGGAAGATAGATGAGTGGTAATATCATTGGGCAGGCACGCCGACGACACGGGTTCAATCCCGTAGGAGCCCCTAAGGTCGACTCAGCCTTAATCGCTAGAGGGCGATAGTAACATCAAAATGAGTAGCAATGGCAACATTGCGATAGTATAGGTTCGGCCGAAGAGACTGGCCACCGTCCGCCGATGTATGGCTTAGCCACCTATGGGCTGCTGGCTACTAAATACGGGGATCAGCACCGGATACGGGCGTGAGCCTACGGGTGAAAACCTTTACTTTACTTATATAATATACGTCCTCAGTACTTAGTTTCATGTACATATATGCACACACATATATATATATATATATATATATATATATATATATATATATATATATATAGGCCTCAGTACTTAGTTCATATATGCATATATGCATGTATATGTGCCCCTGTTTATAGTTTCATATATATATATATATATATATACTTATATTTTTTTATATTTATATACATACATATATACACATGCATATATACGCACCGGTACTTGGTTTAATATATAATATAGCCTATATATAATATATATAATATATATATATATATATAGGCTAGGCGTGTGGAGTTCAAGCGCCACTGGCTCACGTTCCGTGCGCTGAATGACCCCCACTGCCCAGCGTATCTGTCGGAACTAATCAACCGATCGACGACAGTACCACGTCGCTCCCTTCTCCGTTCCGGCGCCAGCAATCATCTCGTCGTCCCCCCCCCCCGCTCAAGACAGCGGGACTGGGGGACCGGTCCTTTCGTCGTGGAAACCCGGCGTCGTGGAACCTGCTCCCGAAGGCTGTGACAACCGAGACCTCTCCGGATCGGTTCCTGTTATACAACATCTCAAGACGCATTTGTTTAACGTTTCGTTCCCTGTACAGCGCCTTTGACTGTAGCCACCTAGCTATGTTACTGCGCTTAAGAAATTGTCAAGATACATACATTATATATATATATATATATATATATATATATATATATAGTAGTCGTCGTTTGTGGGTTTAGTGGAACGTCGATTTTCGGTTTTCGACTCACAATACGACAGTGATCCTGGTTCTGGCGGACGGCATATTAAGAACTACTACTAGTAGTAGTAGTAGTAGTAGTAGTAGTAGTAGTAGTAGTAGTAGTAGCAGTAAGCAGTAGTAGTAGCAGTAGTAGTAGTAGCAGTAGTAGTAGTAGCAGTAGTAGTAGCAGTAGCAGCAGCAGTAGTAGTAGTAGTAGCAGCAGTAGCAGTAGTAGTAGTAGTAGTAGTAGTAGTAGTAGCAGTAGTAGTAGTAGTAGTAGTAGTAGTAGTAGTAGTAGTAGTAGTAGTAGTAGTAGTATTTGTAGTATTTGGCTACTGGAATCTCGGAAATTCCAAGAGAGTCACGTTAATTCTACCTGTGGCATTACCTGTATTAGCTGATCGGTTTGGAAGAGCGGTTGTTCTGTGTCAGCGAAATTCTGTAAATTTTCTGGGTTTTCACGTCAACCTTTGAATATCTACCGGAATCTACCAGGAGTTTAAATATCGGTGTGCATGTACGTTTATCTAGAGAATCTCCAGCCGGCGCACGACAGACAGCAGCGGCAGGTTGAAACGGCAAAGATAACCTCATGGGAAAATAATCATCGCATCAGATGGATGACACGTGAATATATAACCAGACGGTTGAGTATCTTTGCAATATGCCACCGTTGGTTTGAGCCATATATTACATCTGTGAATTATTCTATATCCATCTTTCCTCCTTCATCCTTCCCTCCCTCCCGTCAAATCGGACGATGATTGTAAACGCATTCCAGAAATGCAAACTTTCCCAAAGAGTTCTACCACTTGCGACTTCATTCTAAGCCGAGCGAAAGAGAAGACAACGGTAAATGTGACATTCGAACTGATTTTTAACGAGTTGTCGAATTCGGTTTCGGCAGCGTTACGTAATACAGATGTGCACCATCTGCAAGTATAGCAGTAAGTATTATAAATAAATATAAGTTAAGTAAGTAAGATACCAGGAGATAGAATGGGTTGTGGCGCCATAGAAGTCGATGACTGGCTATATACAGTAGTTTCGATTCCCGTTGCACTAAGCACGGTTCGCTCTTAATGTATATTAACGGACACAACATTGGCCCTGATGGGAAAAAATGGCGCATAATTATCGAACTCATTATTTTTTCCCCGGTACCGCAGATATCCGAAGGCGTTTGAAAGGACTTCCGTTGTCACGACATGGCCTCGAGAGCGCGGATCGTATAGCGTGAAAAGGCATCATATAAATTTAATGGTCAATTCTCGAGATGGAGGACGGCTATGACCCGGCGCATGCCGACTCTTTGCCCGGCAGCGTAAGCAGGACATGCGGGGTACAGAAACGAAGGCGTCGCCTTCGTCCGGTCTCCATGATGCATCTGCCCCGGAAAAAGCTCTTTCAATCGACCTGAGAACCGGAAAGCTGCGAAAAATGACGCTTACGTCTAGGCGGATTATTAGGTCGATGTGTTGGGTACGATTTTTTTCCCAACCCGTACATGTATATGGGAAAGGATCCGCTATAGGAATGCACGGACCGCTGGGAAGACACCGTATACATTCGCGGTGTTAACGGAATTTGCGGCAAAGTTGGTGAATATTATAAGGTTATAAGTTACTCACTCCAGCCCTCTAGCGAATCGACCCTCCTCAGCTATATAGTCTGCTCTGCCGATGAGCACTGCTGTTTGTGGTCTGAGGCGTCCCCGATGAACACCTATGTGTTTGAAACGGACGATAAGGCCCACCATAAAAATAGGCCCACCGTTTTTCAAACACGATCTTTTTGCTTGTCAGAGATTTTCAGTGAAGGCGGCGGGAAATTTTACAAGGGGCAATTTTCAAATTACGGAGCAACGACTTTTTTTACTTCTCCGCCCCAGGTCCACTCGGACCTTAATCCGGCCCTGCCCAATTGATATTGCCAACGATAGAAATGAAAGACGTGGCGTTTGAACCAAATAGACGCCTTTATATATATAAAAATTAATAAAATATGGTCTTGATATCATTTGCTTAACAGATACAGTAGGCCCTCTTGATTAATCGCAATGTGGATAAGTCGTGTCGACCAGACAGTGGCGGTTCCACGTGGGGAATGAGTGGAGATGCATCCCCCCACCGGACTCCCGAGCTTACTTTTTTTTGCTTGTGAAACCTATTTTTGTGGTAAAAGTCTAGTAAAACTAACTGCGAATGACCTTTATATTTGGCTTGTGCCAACCTATTTTTCGGTAAAAGTATAGTCAAATTACGGATAAAATTTCCCCTTTTTCAGCCTTTTCCGGCAAAGTTTATAGATTTTCCCTTCTATTTTCATCCCCCCACCAACTTTCTATGAATTCAGTTCATCTCCCCCACCAAGAAATCCTGGAACCGCCACTGCGACCAGACAGTTGGGCACCCAAAGAGCAGGATAGTCGCAATACCTTACGTAGAACGCCTGCTGCTTAGGGCTTTGAGTATAAATAGACGTAGGCCTAAATTAACTGCCAATTTGCCAGATGAAAAGTAACTAGAAAAGTAATCGGAATTTTGATTACAAATATTACATAAAAGTAACTTATTACAGTAATTCATTACTTTAGCAGAAAATTAATAAGTTACAGTAATATATTACCTCAAAGGAATGGTAAGTAACAAATAATAATTTATTACAAGTAATCAAATACTTCACAACACTGTATTTATGATGGTATTTAAGTCATAAACTGTTCCTGTATGTATCATCGGTCGTCGAATGAAGCCCCCGCCGAACAGACTGCCCTCTTCATCGTTACCATTCTATAATTATTATTATATTTTCTACAAAACGGCTGATGCTGTATAGGCATCAGTCTTTAGCCAGTACCGGGCCCCGGGCACCTGGCGGCCTGCGGGACCCTAGACGTGAAGAAAAAGGTCATCTCCAACGTTTTTGAATGTTGACAAGCAAAAAAGGTAATCCTACGTAAAAAAGTAGTTTGCGCGCGGCGAGGGGCCCCCTAAGATGCGCGGGGCCCCGGGCGCTGTGCCCGAATTTTTACACGTAAAGACGCCTCTGGCTGTAGGCATCATTATGTAACGGCTCTATAGATTTGATTGACTGATTGGTTGGTTCATATAGAGGAGAGAATCGGAATTACGCAATAGTTGCTTTTTGTGTCAAAACTTTGTAATCTTTTGAAAGTGTTATGATAAAGAGTAGATTTTTTGAAAGACTGTGTACAGTACAGTGTACGTACAATGTACGTACTCTGTACGTACAGTGTGCGGTTCGAAGTGGCTGAGAAGCGTAGCATTTCGAGCGCTATAGAATGAAATTAGGACAGACATTTAGTAGTCTATGGGACACAGTACAAAGTTACCGCGAACTCTTTATAATTAATAAAGCATGCGCTATCAGATCAGAGTCAGATACTAACACAGATCCTATACGCAGTTGTATATGTAGCTGAGGCAAAGATGTCTAGTCTGAAAACTGCGGAAATCATCGCTTTGGCTGGTATCGGCATTTTCGCTTGTGTAATCGGTGAGTTTAGGAATTCACAACGGCGCAAAACAAACAATTACTTAAGTCAGAGACAATTTGCTATAGTCTACTTATTAAACTTGTTCACTTCATTTTACACTTAAGCAGTGGCGGCTCTAGGATTTGGCAAGTGGGGGGGCCGTTGGGGTGGCAACTTCTAATCATGGGGGGCCAACCATTTGTTGTTTAATGTATGTAGCATTAAGTATAGGGTCCCAACAGGGGCCGCTGGGGGGGCAGGCTCTCATTAGGGGGGGCACGGGCCCCCTGATCTCCCGGTGGAGCCGCCACTGCACTTAAGGGGACGCTCCTTTCGAAAGGCTATTCCGGCCAAATCTTACCACTAACGTCGCGAGGAATCATTCGAAATGGTTGTTTTTAGAATTCTATAGTTTTTTTAAATACAATAATGGCGTATTGTAGATTTGATTTCACCGTTACTATAGATTTTCAGTGAAAGGAGAACGTAGTCTCTCCTATACTCGAACGAGCGTACAGTAGGTTCCGGCGATGATATCCGTGTACTGGCCAAGCAGCAACGCATGTGACTCACACCATTAATCTAGAGTAGGTAGATAGCGTTGTTTTCTCCAGACCCGCGTTTCACCTTCGCAGCTTATCGCTTCAGCCAATCTATCGATCCCTAAGTGATGAGCAACTTGGTTGGCCGCCAGCACCACGACTCGACCCTTGGACGGTCACCCCACCGATCCAGGTTCAAGACGCGCTCGACTCTGCTTAACCCCTTAACCGTGTATTTAACTGTAACTCGATGTAAAATGGACGGATATATCCAGGATCCCCAGTTAAGGGGTTAACTTCGGTGTTTCTGACGGGAACCGGTCGCCCAATGCCAAGTAGTTTGATCAGTAGAACATGAATTATTTTCACTAGAATCTATTTAATTAGAGTCGTTGTTTTATCCAAATCTCAGGCTTTTGGAGGACACATTGACTTGATTGGAGGGGAAGAGACACAGTTCAATGTGTAAACATTTGTGTCAATGCTGAATTTTGAGGGATTTTTCGGGAGGGATCTCCCTCTAATTAAATTAAAAAAGAACCCATCGAAAGGCTGATTCAGCCGACCCACTCGCATTAAAACAAAGAGTGCAGAAACTATGCGCAGATTATCTAATCAAAGCCATTTTGTTGCGAGACCCATCGACTGATAAGGCGTAGAACTTTCGACTATCAAAGTCCGCAAAACTGTCATTTTAGAAAAGTTTATAATTTCAATGTAGTTCATTTGTGTCTAAACCATTACCACAACGAGCAAACACCAACTAGTTCTCCATACTCGTTCGAGCGTATCCTGGCACAAAGGTTAATTATCTGGTAAAATCCGGAAGACGGAAAACATCGGGGGATAACAAGATAATTCTTAATTAGTCTGCAGATCAATTTTCTCTCTCTCTCTTTTTTTCTCTTTCTCCTTTATCATCTGAGGACATTTGCAAGTTGATGCAGAACTGGGTTTTCGTAAGTTGAAGTAGGCAAATTTTCTCATCCCTCTGCACGTCGGTTAAATTCGAGTTTTTCAATGAATGGAAATGTTATCATCATTGAACTGCAGACAAAAACCTGAAAAGTCACATTTGTTAAATTTATTTGTCACATACTTGACAAAAGATTCTAACCAGGATTGATTGATTTATCGATCCATTGGTATTGATTTGCGTTTTCAGCAACAACTCCTTGCGTCAGCGATCCTTGCCAACACGATAGAACATGCGTCGTCACCGGAGACTCTTACGCCTGCAACTGTAAGCCGTATTATACCGGCATCAACTGCGAATTTCTAGGTAAAGAAGATTAAAAACTGCGAATTTTAACCTTGCTCTCTGATGTATAGTGAGTTTTTCTCTATAGAAACTGGTCTTTGGTCGTCATCAAGATTTTTATTACCATCATCGTCGTCGTCGTCGTCAGTTGGTGTATTTGTTACCAATCGGTTACCGGATTAGGATCACGATTCTATTTCGGAACGACCGTCGACCGATCATTACCGAAATGGCGCTATAGAAGTTTTCTACTTAGTTTAGAAATACGAGGATATGTGCATTTATGAAAGAGAGTATGCGTTTATTCATATGCATACAAATATGGGACGTAGGCATGCAGTAAAACGAAAATATTTTCTATATTTTGAAAAAACAAGTTTATGTAACAGACATATTATGCAAAAAAAGAAAGAAAGACAATGAAATCAAATGGATATAGGCCTACGGAATAATTAGTTTTGACCTGTGGTTTGATCACATGATTATTTATCGGTTTTACTAATCAGTATTGAGATGCAATTATGCAATTGATAAACACTGTTCGATTACTGGAATTTTCAGAATGGAGCAACGATACACTTGTGATAACAGCGTTTCAACAGCTGGCTGAATTATACATAGACGGGACACCGATCCAGACGCTTCCTAACGGTGGAGATCCGAATACTCCGGATTACGTGACTATGACAGACAGCACTCGTTTAGTTGCTCTGGAAGCATACAACATTGGCAATCCGTCTTGTGGCGGTGTATTAGCTTCAGCAGCCGATAACTCCATAATTACAGACAGCGGGTTTAAATGCTCTGGTGTATCAGACATGAATTGGTTTCAACTGGGATTCGATGATTCCCGTTGGACAATGGCGAGTGAATACGGCGACAATACCGTTGGACGCATTGGCTGCTCTCAGAATGAACCGATCGCAGACATTGATCCAAACGCCAAATGGATATGGACCAATAATTTGAATACTTTCGTTGTCTACTGTAGAGGATACACCAGTAAGAGCTGATAATATATATATACTGTAATATCCCATTAACATATGTTTTCAATTCTAACTGCGTTGCGTAGGCCTATAGGCTTATTTGTCAACATAGGTACGAACAAATGAATGACTAAACTTTAATAAATCTTTCAACAGACGCAATTTTATTTTGAATCGCTATATTTGAACTCACGTGGGCCATTTTCTTTCTCAACTGTTGTAATATTTTAACCTGACTCGTTGATCCCTTTCTGTCTTCAGCTTTCTGCAACACTTCATCGCCATGTCTTAACGGTGGAACATGCTTGAATAACAGTCCTCAAATGTGCATGTGTTCATCACAATTCACTGGGAAATATTGTGAAACAGGTAATGGCTTTTATTTGTAAATTGTCTATAAATTTGCGGTTGAAAAGAGATTCTTGCAGCAGTTTTGATCATTAGCTTCTTTTATTATAAACGGTAGTTTTAAAACATTACTATTTTCTGTAAGATACTTTTTTATATAAAAATAAGCTTATATTAGAGATTTTATTCATTCAAGATAAATAGGCCGACAAAAAGTAAGACAAAATAAATCTTATCAATGTGAGGTCTATTATGAAAAACGTTTATTAAATGGTTTTACGTTATTGAAAGAGATATTTTTATTAAGCAATGAAGGACAATATTACTTGGAGAAAAACTGAAAATCAAAATTCAAATTCGGAATTTTAATTAGGTTTGATCTGTAATTTGAGTAAATGATTTCTTCTTAGTTTGATTCATTTATGATTTGCATATTCAGTCTCGAATTGTCGCATGAGATGCAATTATGCAATTGATAAACAATGCTCGATTACTGGAATTTTCAGAATGGAGCAACGAGACACTTGTGATAACAGCGTTTCAATTCTGGATGAATTATACATAGACGGGGCAATTATCCAGACGCTTCCTAACGGTGGAGTTCCGAATACTCCGGATTACGTGACTATGACAGACAACACTCGTTTAGTTGCTCTGAAGGCATATAACCTTGGCAATCCGTCTTGTGGAGGCGTATTAGCTTCAGCAGCCGATAACTCCATAATTACAGACAGCGGGTTTAAATGCACTGACGTATTAGTCACGAATTGGTTTCAACTGGGATTCGATGATGCCGATTGGACAATGGCGAGTGAATACGGCGACAATACGGTTGGTCGCATTGGCTGCTCTCAGAATGATCCGATCGCAGACATTGATCCAAACGCCAAATGGATATGGACCAATAATTTGAATACTTTCGTTGTCTACTGTAGAGGATACACCAGTAAGAGCTGATAATATATATACTGTAATATCCCATTAACATATGTTTTCAATTCTAACTGCGTTGCGTAGGCCTATAGGCTTATTTGTATGTAACGGTATTATGTATTATGTAATGTTTACGGTATTATGTAATGTATTATGTAATGTTTATAATATGTATGAATAAATGAATGAATATACTTTAATAAATCTTTCAACAGACGCAATTTTATTTTGAATCGCTATATATTATATTTGAACTCACACGGACCATTTTTTTTCTCAACTGTTGTAATATTTTAACCTGACTCGTTGATCCCTTTCTGTCTTCAGCTTTCTGCAACACTTCATCGCCATGTCTTAACGGTGGAACATGCTTGAATAACAGTCCTCAAATGTGCATGTGTTCATCACAATTCACTGGGAAATATTGTGAAACAGGTAATGGCTTTTATTAGTAAATTGTCTATAAATTTGCGGTTGAAAAGAGATTCTTGCAGCTTGACAGCTGTTATTATAAACGGTAGTTTTTAAAACATTACTATACTGTAGATACTTTTATATAAAAATAGGCTTGTACTCACATTTTATTCATTCAAGCAAATAGGCTTGCAGTAAGAAATAAATCTTATCAATAGGTCTATTATGAAAATCTAAGGTTATAGAAGAGATATATTATTAAGCAATGAAGGACAACCAGAGAAACTGAAAATCAAAATTCAAATTCGGAATAATTAGGTTTGATCTGTAATTTGAGTAAATGATTTCTTCTTAGTTTGATTCATGACTTGCATATTCAGTCTCGAATTGTCGCATGAGATGCAATTATGCAATTGATAAACACTGCTCGATTACTGGAATTTTCAGAATGGAGCAACGAGACACTTGTGATAACAGCCTATAGAATTCTGGATGAATTATACATAGACGGGGCAATTATCCAGACGCTTCCTAACGGTGGAGTTCCGAATACTCCGGATTACGTGACTATGACAGACAACACTCGTTTAGTTGCTCTGAAGGCATATAACCTTGGCAATCCGTCTTGTGGAGGCGTATTAGCTTCAGCAGCCGATAACTCCATAATTACAGACAGCGGGTTTAAATGCACTGACGTATTAGTCACGAATTGGTTTCAACTGGGATTCGATGATGCCGATTGGACAATGGCGAGTGAATACGGCGACAATACGGTTGGTCGCATTAACTGCTCACAGAATTATCCGATCGCAGACATTGATCCAAACGCCAAATGGACATGGACCAATAATTTGAATAATTTCGTTGTCTACTGTAGAGGATACACCAGTAAGTGCTGGCAATTTCCACTGCAATATTGTTAGCATACGTTTTTGCATAATTCATTAGGCATCTGCTTATTTGAATAACGGTATTATGTAATGTATTATGTAATGTTTACGGTTTTATGTAATGTATTAAGTAATGTTTATAATAGGTATGAACAAATGAATGAATAAACTTTAATAAATCTTTCAACAGACGCAATTTTATTTTGAATCGCTATATTTGAACTCAGTGGACCATTTTCTTCCTCAACTGTTGTAATATTTTAATCTGACTCGTTGATCGCTTTATGCCTTTAGCTTTCTGCTACACTTCATCTCTATGCCTTAATGGTGGAACATGTTTGAATAACAGTCCTCAAATGTGCATGTGTGCGCCACAGTTCACTGGGAAATATTGTGAAACAGGTAATGACTTTTCTTAGTAAATTGTCTATAATCTTGCGGTTGAAAAGAGATTCTTGCAGCTTGACAGCTGTTATTATAAACAGTAGTTTTTAAAACATTACTATACTGTAGATACTTTTATATAAAAATAGGCTTCTACTCACATTTTATTCATTCATGCAAATAGGCTTGCAGTAAGAAATAAATCTTATCAACAGGCCTATTGTGAAAAACTAAGGTTATAGAATAGATATATTAATTATCAAGCAATGAAGGACAACCAAAGACAATGGAAATCAAAATGGAAATTCGGAATAATTACGTCTGTTATATAGCTTGAGTAAAAATGATTTATTCTTGATTTGATCCATCACTTGCATATTCGGTCGCAAATTGTCGCATGATATGCAATTATAAGCACTGTTCGATTAATGAAATTTTCAGAATGGAGCAACGATACACTTGTGATAACAGCGTTTCAACAGCTGGGTGAATTATACATAGACGGGACAAAGACGATACGGCAAAGTCTAATGGTGGAGATCCGAATACTCCGGATTACGTGACTATGACAGACAACGCTCGTTTAATTGCCCTGAAAGCATACAACCTTGGCAATCCGTCTTGTGGCGGTGTATTAGCTTCAGCAGCCGATAACTCCATAATTACAGACAGCGGGTTTAAATGCTCTGGTGTATCAGACATGAATTGGTTTCAACTGGGATTCGATGATTCCCGTTGGACAATGGCGAGTGAATACGGCGACAATACCGTTGGACGCATTGGCTGCTCTCAGAATGAACCAATCGCAGACATTGATCCAAACGCCAAATGGATATGGACCAATAACCGTATACAGCATTTCATTGTCTACTGTAGAGGATACACCAGTAAGTGTTGATAATTTCTACTGTATCTCCCATTAGCATCTGTCCTGAATTTCAACTGCGTATCTATGTCAGCATATAGGCATGAGCAAATGAATACAAACATTCTAATACATTTTTCAACAAACGCAATACATGGTTTTTAGTTTGAATCGCTATATATTTGAACTCACGCGGGCCATTTTCTTTCTCAACTGTTGTAATATTTTAACCTGACTCGTTGATCCCTTTCTGTCTTCAGCTTTCTGCAACACTTCATCGCCATGTCTTAATGGTGGAACATGTTTGAATAACAGTCCTCAGATGTGCATGTGTGCGCCACAATTCACTGGGAAATATTGTGAAACAGGTAATGACTTTTATTAGTAAATTGTCTATAATCTTGGCTCAAATCAATTAGCGCAACTTTATGAACAAAACACCGAAGCAACCAGACAGTGGCGGCTCCAGGATTTGGCAAATGGGGGCCGTTGGGGTGGAAACTTGATTAATCATTACAGGGGGATAAACCATCCATTTGTTTGTATGTAGTCGATTAAGTATAGGGTCCCGCTGGGGGCTACTGGTTACAGGCAGTATCAATAATGGGGTCAGTAGGCTGGCCTTGGGCCCCTAAGTTAAAACGAGCCGCCACTGCAACCAGACTATTGACTTATGCGTGTTTATTGAGACACGCATAAGTATCTATAAGCATATACATGCATCTTTTCTTATGTAAGGGCTTTGGCTCTTTGACGAGCACCTAATTTATGATTAGAGCTAAATTGTGGTCATATCATTTCGAAACTTCTCTCCACTTGTTAGATCTTAACGCTCAGACCAAAACCAAATGCCTGATTGCTTAGTTTGTCTAAATCTATCCGGTTCCCGCTAAAATTGTACCTTCGCAGTGAACTTGAGACCATAAACTGCAATTTTCAATGGAAATGTGTCTTGCACTAAGATTTCTTTACCCTGTAAGTGTCAACGTCATAGCTCAAACGTTCGCAGACGTTTTTCTTCGATAGAGTTGAAAAGAACGATGAATATAACGGCCAAGTCGGTCATATACGAACTGTTCGTTGACGAAATTCGTCAGAACCTAACGCACAACGACGATTGGAAGACGGTCGATGGACTTCAGCTGTCCCCTCACAGTCGTCTGGTCGCCATTTTGGCAGCCGACTCATCGGAGACATGTGGCGGGATATTGGCGTCTGTGACCGACGACTATCTGGTGACCGACGCTACGTGGAAGTGCGTCGTTGGGCCGCCCCCGAACTGGTATCGTTTCGAGCTCGACGATTCCGCCTGGCCTTCTGCCTACGTCATCGGACCTAACGGAAACGTCACTTGGCCTGACGAATGCAAAGTCCTGACTGAAATTCCCACCGTCAGCCAGAATGCCAACTGGATATGGACGCCGACGATAGCTGGCGCTCCTATCTACGACAATGTCGTCTACTGCAGAACTTATCTGCGTGAGTGTGAAATTTGTTCGTCTGGTATTCGAACATTTCTGAGTGTGAAAGTGGTCATTCATTACATTATCAATGCGCCTAGTTGTGTGGTCACTAGTGTATTTTGTTTATGGCTGAAATCCACGAAATTTTGAATGACATTAATTAGGTCTATGTTACTTTGAACAATTTATTTCTCCATAATTGACTTTTATAAATATGAACCATTGAACCTGCGAAGCATTTTCATCTCTGTTGTCGGATAGATAGAAACAAATACATAACAGCCCGATTTAAGTCAATTTCCGAAGCTCATGGCTATTCTGATATAAGTTAATAATTTGGCCTTCCTTTTCGGTTTGAAAAAACGAAGAAATCCCGATGCACTAGTTGGAATAAACACAAGATCGAGGTTTAAGCAGCTTTGGACAGATGGCAGTAGTAATGACGGTGCCTGAATATTTTGAAGTGCGATATCATAAATCTGACAAGTCAGAGTGTTATATTGATAAGTGGGTTTTAAAAGTGAGATGTGGCTTTATGTGGATATTGCTGAGTTTATCCCAAACGCCGTTAATCTGTTAAATATAAGTTATGTTTGTTGTCCTTTCAGCCTTCTGCGAAACAGCACAGCCATGTCAGAACGAAGGGATTTGTAATAAGAACAACGCAACGCTATGCAGCTGTCCAGGCGGATTCACGGGAGTATATTGCGAATCGTTATTGTAGATGTCATTCTATGTAATTCTTAAAACAACATTGCGTCCTGTTTTAAAATTCATGTCAAACCTACCGACGTTATTGCTGAAGATTATAGACAGACTACTCTAGCTGAGCAACGAGTTGTGAATTCATGGTCGATTCTGTTACAATATCAAGGACTCGGTTGCGCAAATAAGTTAAAAATACTAGTATTGTGATAATTCATATTTTGGAACCTGGAATTTGAAGTGAATTTATTTTGCAAAAATTTAAAAGAAATTGAATGAAGTTTGCCGGAAAAGACTGTGCTATAACAACAAATATCTACTGTACAATTTTAATGATTACCTTATGATCCTTATCTTCCGACTGTGATTTAAGCAGTGCTGTGGTATATTTTTATTTGGTAGTAAAATTAATTTCCTGTTGTCATCAAATTTCTCATAAATTTTCGTCTCGGTTCTGCTTGCTCTTCTGGTTATATATATATATATATATATATATATATATATATATATATAGAAGATATAATATATATATATATATATATATATATATATATATATATATATATATATATATGTATGTGTGTGTGTGTGTGTGTGTGTGTGTGTGTGGTTGCCAAACTTATTAAAAAGCGCCGAATCAGTGAATACAATTGACAGTGGAGGTCTATCTGTAGACTATACGACAGTTTACAACTGGTTTAAACAAATGTTTTTAGCGGCGGGCCGGATAACTGAAATAATTACAAACGCGGAACGCATTACCAGTCTGTTCAGTGCTTGCAAACAAGAACAGAAGGTCTTGGAAGAGAAAAAAACAAAGTTCGGCATGCGACGTCAGACACGGATGAAGTGGGGCGTAATAGGCCTACATACAGAAAACAGAGATAATCAACATTGTTTATTTGTCGAAAGTCATAAAAAGCGCAACGTTGGTAAAACCGTTAGTGACACTCACGTCTATAGTTCCATCAAGCAAACTTAAACTTAGATGGCGTGCCGGACAAACTGACCTCGCAGGACGGAAATGGCCCGTGGGTCGTAGTTTGGTGACCCCTGGTTTGCATGAGCAATAGAGTACATATATTGGCAGTTAAGAACAGAGAAAGAAAATTGCAAGACTCGTGACTGATAGTCACCTTCAACGGAATAGATAATTAGTAGACTTCGTAATGCATCTTATTAACTACCAGATAAAAAACAGATATTCGCTTCTAGATTGTAATGTATTAATATATAAGAAAACATATGAGGTAGCATCATTATATAGATATGCACTGTGCGCCAATAAAAAACATACCATTGTGTATATTTGTTCATAACTTTGAGAAATGTGAACCGATTTTCAAAATGTTTTCACTATTTGCCTCAGAGTTATGGACAAACATATATAGTGGTATGTTTTTATTTGCCCGGCCGACAAACCACCCTGTCTATAGCTATTTCAAGAAAGATTAAGCGCATAAGAATAAGCAGCTACTGCTGTGCTGCTTTCCGGGGCGCTGTAGAAGTTTACGAGATTTTACTTACTTACTTACTTACTTGGCTCTCAGTGTATATACGCATATTGGCTCACAGTGTACATACATATATATATATATATATGTATATATATATATATATATATATATATATAATCTGTCTCTTGCTGCCTTGATCATTCGGATGAGGTTCATTTGCATTTCTTCTGCGTCCTCTTTTAAGTTTCCTATCCATGTTTTCTTGGTCTTCCTTTTCTCCTTTTCCCTTCAACATAGTTGAATAGTGATTTCTTTGGTAGTCTTTTCGTAGTCTTTCTTCCTTCATTCTTTCAACACGACCAAACCATTTCAGTCTTTGTTTTGTATATATGTATATATGCAATATATATATATGTTTATATATAATTTTATATATATAAATACATTATATATATAAGTGCATAGAAATACTGCTTCATATAGCTTCATGAATGTATGTGTTTGTGTGCGAATGTTTGTCAAACATCTCGAATCTTGAAAACGAGATTGCAGAAAGGAAGTGTCTTAATAGAGAACGTTGTCTCGACTGTCTTATCTATTCTAAATTTCAAGTGATTAGTTAAACCCGATCTGCCATTACGTTCGCGCAGAATATAACTGGACTGTTGTGTGTGTGTGTGTATGTTCTTAGAATTTTGCTATATTAGCTGGTAAGGTACGTCAAAGTGATTTGCTAATCAACGACTCATCTATAGTCATCTTCCACATCCGGTCTTAAAATAAACCTACTTGTCTCACGTGACCTAGCCTTCGTAGAATGCCCCTTCCCCATCTCTGACTCACTGGCCATCGGCTGATGTCCTAGACATTATGACAATGGCGTCATATAAGTTGATTGACTGACACATCCTGTTGAACCTTATCCTCATGATAAAACCTATTTAAGTAAATCTCATACTACATTATTTATTTCTTTAACTTCTCAGAGGAATATCTCTAGCAGGTACGTACACTGTAGGTCACGTGTCATAAGACGACGCTACGTGACTGACATAGCGTAACGTAGCATGACAATGTTTCGTAAAACGCATTTAAATTGACCAAGATTTGAAATATCCCGAAAATGGATGTTTGTATTTAATCCACAGATACTGACTTTGAGGATTGTCGTAATCCTTGATAATTAATTCTCTGGAATAATGTCAATCTGGTTTTCAACTGTTAATTATTGTTCGTGAATCTAGACAGCGTATTGTCCCGATTAAAAGCGGTAATTTCTCATCGGCGAAGAATGAAGACAGAGAATGGTGGCTCCAGTTACCGCTTTCCACTACTCTGTATAATGGTGCTGCCGCTACTGATTGCTGTTCCACTCGTCTCAGCGCAAGACGGTATGCAAAGGCAATTATCGTCGTCTCTTGATATCATTAGCTAAATTCTGTTTAGAATGACAGTGATGTTCACGAGCCATTAATAGAGGAGGCTGTATGGGAGATTCCCTGCTGGTATCAATGTCAAGATAAAACTTTAGCTAAACGTTTGGCATAATTTAGTAATTTGAAAGCTGTGTTTGTTCAGTCCGACTGCCTCCGAGTCTTACCAAAGGTGCTCCAGCGCATATGTACTACAAAGAGCGAGCAAGCGTCACCTTGTATTGCGAAGGAGTGGGATATCCCGGTGTCGTGTAAGATCATACTCTTCACTGTTCTAATGTAACCAAATATTTATATAGCGCTTCTTAGGAAAAATCTCCCAGAAACGCCTCTTTTTGATTCCAACTTTCTCAATGCAGGATAAATAAGTAAGTAAGTAAGTAAGTAAACACGAAAATTCTATAGCGCTAGATAGAGATGAGTAAGACAATTTTACAATATCAACAGAATTATGCGAAATATACTGACTTCTCAATTCGCTGCTGTCTGTTATTATCTCTTATCTACAGTATAACTTAGCTATAACGGACTTGGTTATAACGTATGCTCGGTTATAACGGACCGCAACAGTCTGTCCCAATTGATGCACAACGGTATTGAATGGTATTCTATACACCAAGACATCGGATACAGTATAACGTATTAAATTATGCAGATCCGTTAAGTATACGTCGTAACGAAGTTCTACTGTACTATTACCGTTATCTCTTATCTTTAGCTACGAATGGGTGAAAAACGGCATACCGTTGAATGTCAACACCTCGAACATTCAGATGCGACCTGGAGTTGGAACGATCGACATTAGTTCGTGTCTGTCTACGGACGAAGGGTTCTACCAGTGCATTCTTTCCAACAGTTACGGAAAAACAATGTCCAACACAACGTTTCTCCAGATGGCATCGCTAGCGTCGTTTCCACCCATCAGCGGATCCACTCCGTACCTAGTCGACCTCAACGGACACGTGTGTCTGCTGTGCCAGCCTCCGTTGGCAAGCACACCCCCGGCGGACATCTACTGGAAGTACAATTTCACAGGAAATACTGGAAAACCGATCGGTGTGGTAGAGAATAGCAGGATTCAAACAGATCCATTTACAGGTTGGAATGGATTTCATAACGGATGTTGTTTTCTGAGCTACCTGGATTTACAACCTTGACCACCACGGACTACGGACAGTGGCGAGGCCACGGGGGGTTGGGGGTTGAGGTTTGGGGGTTGGGGGGGAAGTTTGAACACTCCAATTGCCATCAGGGCCACCCGCGTGAGATTCATGCAAAATTGCAGAGAATTTTTTTGTGAGGGGTAGGGGATGGTTGAGGATCGGCTCTACTAGTCTAAGTATCAAGCATTCTCTATAATATATCTATATACCAAGCAGTCGTGCGTCAGACGGACTGGGAGCCGCCATGGCCGTCAATGCTACTATTTGCAAGAAATTTTATCGGATAGATAAAAATATTGTTTAAAAGTTATTGAATGTACTCATTGCGCGTGGAATAGTAATTCTAACGAATTCTAATTTTGAAAAAGTAAAAGTTGTTCAACTTCAGGGGGCTTCGCCCTCTGATCCCCTGACCAGGGGCTTGTTTTCTTTTAACCTTCATCCTCTTCTTCACTTCTTTTCAATGCGCATTTTCATCCTGCGAGAGTCGATTGCATGTCCTGCTATTGCTAAGATCATTCGCCATGCACGACTATAGTGATAATAAACTCTTAACTAAAGAAACAAACTATTGTACATGTATATTTGAGCGCTTTTCGTTATCATGACAATACAGGTTTACATTGAACTGCGGTACATCTTAGCGACGATTTGTCTATTCTATGGTTAAAGGGTCCTTATGCCTGACCAACGTAGAAGCATCGGATGGAACTGCGGACAGAGGCAAAGTCTACATCTGCAACGTAGAAAACACAGTTTTGCAGACTATTAATCAAGGAAGCTATTCCGCCTTGACAACAAGTGAGCATTCCATAGAAATCTATACTCACTGCAATCAGTCTATCTATGGGAAAAACAGCGGAGAGTCGAAGCTAATTTGCCGCCAACTTTGCTAAGTTTCAGACAGTGGTTATCATGGCTATCATAGAAATTACCGTTAAACTGTTAATGCAGGTCCCTGGTTCTCTTAAAACAAATGACTTTATTCCCCAGCCTTTTTGAAACCCTTCTTCTATTAGAACTTAACGTGATCACACTTTTAACAACGGTGGACAACCGATTCAACTTTCAGACACCATTTGAAGGCGCTATAGAAATTCACCAGAGTTTATTGATTCAATTCCTGCTTCCCAGTTCAGCTTCTTCGCTTCAACTATGAACTCTCATCCGATTGTCCGACATGAGGTCCTGGTAGTGGCGGCTCTAGGATTTGGCAAGTGGGGGGGGGCGTTGGGGTGGAAACTTCTAATCATGGGGGCCAACCATTTGTTGTTTAATGTATGTAGCATTAAGTATAGGGTCCCAACTGGGGGGCCACTGGGGGGGCAGGCACTCAATAGGGGGGCACGGGCCCCCCTGGCCCCCCGGTGGAGCCGCCACTGTGTCCTGGAGTTGAAAGAGTTTCTTAAGCGGTTAGGATCTAGGCTTTCGTGTGCCATCGGCTGATGATTCTCTATTCCATGAAGTGGCGCAACAGAATTTGATGACTGGATTGGATTGGATTGGATACTGATTGCCCTGTCTGATCTTCTAGACTGAACTTGTTCTTGAGCGGTCTAGATACGGTGTGCCATCAGCTGCATGACACCTCTGCGCATTACCAAGTGGCACCATAGAAGTCGGTGTTTGGACACGTCAGACCGTCGTTTCGACGACAATATCCAATGGAAAGATCACAGCTTCCAATCCAATCCGAGTCCGTGGAATCGTTTCAAGAACAGCATAGTTGCATTTCAGTTCGGCTTCGCTTTGTTAATAATTAATTAATGTTAAGTGAATTCTTTAGGCAGCAATTCAATGGGCAGTTACGGTCCCTTATTAACGTTTCGCACATCGGCAACGGTGATCGGCCTCGAGGGAGAAACCATGGTGCTTCGATGCTTTTTCTCTGGAAGGTAAGCGACATAACAGACTGGAAAATTCAACGAAGACACTGACTCACCGACTCACATATTAGATGCTTGTCTTACTTCTTCATTCTCATAACTTAAAAGCGAATGACCATGCATGCACTATTCGGTTTGAGAGGTGGATAAACTACCACTGAAGCTCTAAAATATTCATGTGGTGGTAGTCCAGTCCAGTTTCTTTGTTCAGAATTTGAATTCGACCGCTGCCAATATAACTAACGCCTATTAATGCTTGCTCCTCGTCATCCTAAATTTGAATTTAAGCGATAGCGCTATACGAGAATAGGTCTATTTGTTCTAACCGCCATCTGACCAAGACCTCTTCTTTCGGGGCAGTAGCGTGTAGAGGGGGGGCGGGTGGGGCGCTGGCCCCGGACGCATACCAGGGGGCGTAAAAATTGACCTGCTGACCTTTTTTTGCTTGGCTCACCAAATTTGGGGCTGGTGGCTCCGGGCGCAGACCAGGGCAGGGGGGGGGCGTAAAATTGACCCGATGACCTTTTCTTTTGCTCGTGGGCGTACTTTGGACAACTTGGCCCCGGGCGTCGGCCACTCTCTACACGCCACTGTTTCGGGGGAGGTGAGAGTGGGTGGGGAAAGAGGGATGGGTGTAGGGTGGTTCCAGGTCAAACTTTGAAATTGGTTTGTAAAGTGTGTCTTGCTTTCAAATGAGTTGTAATAACCATTCTGTTCGTCAATGTCGTTCGTAGCCCAGTGCCTTCGATAACTTGGAAGAAGAATGGTCAATCAGTCCCCCAGAATAGATGGACAATTACGCATGCGGGCACTGGATTGACACGTACCAGCGGAATGTTGATACAGGATGACGCAGGCGGCTACTCTTGTGAAGCTAGCAATGGAATTGGAGCTTCAGTCGTACACTCTATGCAACTGACCGTTGAAGGTAAGCCTATAGGCTATTAACTGCATGCATAAAGTTAGTATATTTTCTTTGTGTAGGCAATATGTCTGGGAGATCCGGTAAGTTGCAGCTGTTTCGACGGCGTTTACAGTATGGATACATATTCTAGGCATTTGCTACATGTCCAAGAATTATAGTGGTTTTCAGTGGTTTTCACACAGGCTTACTTAGCAACCTAAACCACTTAAAATCATTATTATTATTATTATTATTATTATTATTATTATTATTATTATTATTATAGTCTGCAACACTGATGATCTACTAGTCAGATGGATCATTGTTACGACTTGTTGTAAACACCGTGATGACGACGACGACGATGATGATGATGATGATGACGACGATGATGACGATGATGATGAGTACTCTGTCTTGGATCAGATTCGAACCAATGACCCTCCCGTTTCATGACAATTAATTATCTTACCACTTCTCCACCCAGCCCTTTACTATACTGTACGCACAATGCGAGTTGCACAGCACAGGCGAGTTTCTCGTGTTCTGACTGTCCGTCCGTGATGTAGAAAAGGTTTCAACTAATCTCTTCTTCTCACTTAGATCGTTGTAACACTGTCCTGTTGTTTAAAGCTCGTCCGCTTTTTATCAGCGAAGAGGATAGGCCACACGACATCAACGCAACGGAGGCTGATGACGTTATAGTCTCCTGCAATCCACGAGCGATTCCAGATGTCACCGTCAGATGGTTCAAAAATCAGGTGGAATTCACAGGTAGGTTGCTACGGCTACATGGTTCCCTCTGTCTCTGTCTCTGTATCTCTTTGCCTCTCTCTATATATATATGACTATCACTGTTTCTGTCTTTGTCTCTGTCTCTGTCTTTGTCTTTGTCTCTGTCTCTGTCTTTGTTTGTTTGTCTGTCTGTCTGTCTGTCTGTCTGTCTGTCTCTCTCTCTGTCTGTCTATCTGTCTGTTTCTCACTCTACCAACGGCGTTCGCATGTGTAGAGTGTGTCGACGGTTTATCACTCTTTGACCATTGTACACTATGAGCCATAGAAATGCGTTGCTCTAGATGATATATGTGGCGAGAATTCTGTGCCCACCCAAATATGTTGGAAATTCCCGCGACAGCATAGCTGCCGAGTCTTATCAAGCTTGGTTAAGATTTGGCAAGTGTATTCCTAAAATAAAAACTGTCTGGTTTTTTATGGCTCACAGCGTAGAATTTGAGAAAAACATCCATCATTATACTCATTGATACAGTAATCAACTATCTATTAGTTTATTTATTATTTAATTTTAGTTTAATTTTATTAGCTATTTATATTGCGCCTAATCAATTAATGTTAGCAAGCGCATTACAATTAATGTCGATTATTATATGCACAATTAAACAGATGTGTCTTCAACTGTTTACGAAAAGCGACGGGCGACTTTATGTTCCGTAGCGCTGGTGGAAGGGCGTTCCAGGCATGGGGTCCAGCGTACGAGAAGGTTCGTTGCCCCCATGACTGTCCGAAGACGAGGTTTCTGGTATTGACTGGTAGAGGCTGATCGTCGGCCTGGTCTACCAATGGCGGTTGATGTTGGCTGGAGCAGATCGGCCAGATAGGTCGGACAAAGACCATTCCGTGCATTATGTATCGAAGTAGGGTGCAATATATACTGACGAGAAAGTCGCTTATACATACAGTACAGTATATCCTGTGTTTGTACGTTGCACATCGTTACGTCATTGCGTTGTCAGCGGCGTCACTTCCGCCGAAGATGAACTTAAGCGCCGACCTGAAGACGCTTACGATCACCGACCTGTGCAAGGACTGCTACGAGGGAAGCGCTGGGGACCTCATGTCCGTACAGTGCAATGCGTCCAACGAGCACGGCTATTCATACGCCCAAGGTTACGTCAACGTACTAGGTACCTATTGCCTATTATACGGACTTACAAGACTTCAATAAAACCTCAACGTCTATTGATAAAAAAAGCTACTCTTTTTGAAATGGTGTCTCCGCTGAATTTTTGATTTAAGGAAGCTTAATTCATAATATAAAACTGAACATGTACACCAAATTTGAATGCATTTTTTGCTCAGGGGCTGTCAAAATATTTGCAATAAAACAGGATGGCATCGGTTTTATCGGGCCACCCTGTATGTAGCCTATAATATAATATTATATATATATATATATATGCATAATTGAAACAGTTAAAATGGGAAGTATACTCCATTCCATATTTGGCGTCAGTCTAATCTAATCGTTGCACTTGTGATTGTCAGTCGCGACTGTCATGATTTCGGTCGGTGGTCAACGACCTTGGATCGCATATCAGACCGAAGTATTCGACTGCGAGGCGACGTCCGACGACAGCACTCCTCTCACTCACCACTGGACGTACAACGGATTCACGATCCTGGAAACGGAAAGCATATACGTGGCTGTCAACGGTTCCCTTGTGATCGTAATGCAGAACGACACAGACGGAGGAGAGAGTCGACAGGGAGAGTACAGATGCGTAGCTTCCAACGGTCACAGCCAAGCGGAGGTGGTGTACATACTCGAGGGTAAGACGAGTCACGTGATTTTTACGATTTAAAGAGCACGCTATACTACAGTAAATTAATATAGCCAAATCGTCTAAACAGCAAGGCAAATTAAGTACTGGAAACAAGCAGAATATTAAAATCAAATACAGTAGAACTTCGTTATAACGTACTTAACGGATCTGTAAAATTGAGTGCATTATATCCGGAGTACGTTATGTCCAGTACCATTCAATAGGTTACGCATCAAACGTAATCGTACATAGCGGTACGTTATAACCGAGTACACGCAATGACCGTGTCCGTTATAACGAAATATCTACCGTATTATATATATATATATATATATATTAGAAATGATTTTAGCAGATCTAAATGCGTCATTATTATTATTATTATTATTATTATTATTATTATTATTATTATTATTATTATTATTATTATTATTATTATTGTTATTATTATTATTATTATTATTATTATTATTATTATTATTATTATTATTATTATTATTATTATTATTGTGTAATGAAGACATCACTGGGAAATAATATTAATAACAGATTTCTTTTATCAGTATTTCGATTATAAAATATTTGTTTAGCTCTGACTGCTAAATTGACGATAACGGCAAAGTCAACGCTGTACGAGATATTCGTGGACGGAGCTTCGGTGCCTCGTTGTCACTGCAACGGTGCCTCGTTTCCAGAAGAAATCGAATTGCAACCGGACAGTCAATTGATCGCGGTGACTGCAATCGACACGACGGGAACATGCGCAGGAATTCTGGCATCGACGACAAACGATTCCCTGGTCACGAATCCCACCTGGAAGTGTACCACCGATCCCCCTCCGCACTGGTACACCCTTGGTTTCGACGACACGGCGTGGAGCGACGCCTACGCCATAGGACCTAACCATAACGTCACGTGGCCGGCGGACTGCAGCAACGCCCTGCAAGGAATCGACTCGATCAGCGCAAACGCGTTCTGGATATGGACGCCGTCGATTCTGGAGACACCGT
This sequence comes from Metaphire vulgaris, assembly GCA_018105865.1. Lineage (NCBI taxonomy): Eukaryota > Metazoa > Annelida > Clitellata > Crassiclitellata > Megascolecidae > Metaphire > Metaphire vulgaris. Next base: position 19,305,995 of record CM030836.1, on the reverse strand, counting down.
TCTACGACTACACTATCCATTGCAGAGCCTATTTACGTACGTTGATTCAAGATCAGGAGAGAACCTCTATTGAAAAGTAAATAGTATTTTTGGAATGATCGTTCAAATCTATCAGCTACTTCTGTATGTTCAATTGAATTTTTATTTGAGCATGTTATCAAATGTGCACGACACAGTATGCTTTCAGATAATTTGATCACTAATGTGTGTCTCTGACGTGCACGATTTAAGGTACATACTATAAGCATTTGAAGTTGATTGCAATATATCGACATCGTTTCAAAGTGCTTTTCTAAGCATGTTGATTTTACGACATTACAGTGACATGCGATAAACCATCCATTTGTTTGAACGGAGGTCGATGCAATAGCAACAAACCACGCTTTGCACTTGTCTTCCCGGTTACACTGGAGTATTTTGCGAATCAGGTAAGACTGGCATTCAACGCTTACGTTAAAATGACGTCCATTTTGCCACAATGACATTAATATATAGCTTCAATCAACTTATACGTGTTTCAATAGAAAATAACGTCTTATGTAAAGGTTTTGGCTTTTTGACGAACATCTAATTTACGATTAGATATAAATTGTGGTGTTCGTTTCGATTCGAAACTTCGCTCTACTTGTTATATCTTAACCACCCGATAAAGAACTAGATTCTACAACCGATAGCGGCTAGAAGTTGTATCGACGCAGTGAATTTGAAAGCCTAAACTGCCGTGGAAATGAGTCTTGCACTAAGATGTTAATTCGCGTAAACGTTAGTTCCAGACTGATTTATCGTTCGTTTTAAGGCGTCAACGTTCAGTGTTTATTCTAGCCACCTTGACATTGTGGGGGGATTTTGAAATGTTTGGGGGACAAGGTCTGTCTCCACACTTTTTTGAGAGGGGATTTCCATCCCCAAGCCAACATATAAAAAATTGGGGGATTTTAAAACTGGGGTATTTCCTCAGAGAAGGCCAAGAATAAACACTGGCCAACGTTATAACTCAAAATTTCACGTACGTTTTTCTTCGATAGAGTTCAAAAGAACGATGAATATAACGGCTAAGTCGGTCATATACGAACTGTTCGTTGACGAAATTCGTCAGAACCTAACGCACAACGACGATTGGAAGACGGTCGATGGACTCCAGCTGTCCCCTCACAGTCGTCTGGTCGCCATTTTGGCAGCCGACTCATCGGAGACGTGTGCCGGGATATTGGCGTCCGTGACAGACGACTATCTGGTGACCGACGCTACGTGGAAGTGTGTCGTTGGGCCGCCCCCGAACTGGCATCGTTTCGACTTCGACGATTCCGCCTGGCCTTCTGCCTACGTCATCGGACCTAACGGAAACGTCACTTGGCCTGACGAATGCAAAGTCCTGACTGAAATTCCCACCGTCAGCCAGAATGCCAACTGGATATGGACGCCGACGATAGCTGGCGCTCCTGTCTACGACCACGCCGTCTACTGCAGAGCCTATCTGCGTGAGTGTGAAATTAGTTCGTCTGGTATTCGAACATTTGTCAAATTTATTTAAGCATTGAAGAAAACAGTGCGCCGACAAATATGTAACGCCTTGTAGACTATCTTGAAAGCCTATTAAATGCTGTACAGTGTACATTTTCAATTCTGTTCCTTTAGGAAGTGTTAATGGAATGATCATTGCAAGACTATTCTCGGTTAATAATAATAATAATAATAATAATAATAATAATAATAATAATAATAATGCGATTTAAATTGACTTAGAAGGCTAAGTTAGCCTGTGTGAAAACCACTGTAGTAATTCTCTACATTAATAACCCAGTTTTCCCAGATAGTCTTTGAATCCGTTTACTGTTTCAACTGTCACTCCCACCTCGTCCAAACTGTTCCATTTGTCTACGACCCTTGCACTAACAATTATTATCTTTCTTGGTCCCAATTTCTGTTTGAGTAATTAGCATTTTTGGCCTCGTGTACTGCTATAGTGTGTTAATTTAAAGAATCGATCGTATGGCACAGCCAACTTACGCAGTCATTATTTTGCATGTTTATATTTACTGTATAATGTATATCTTGCATCTTCCGGAACGAAAAAGCAACGCATGTTCACAATGTGATTTCTCTCCCCCGTGAAATTCAATAATTAACTATTATCCTTTAAATATGCCTGTCTTCTGCCTAACATTGCTCTTGATATAGTTCGCCGTTATTTTGCATATTTATATTTATATCTTGCATATTCCGGAACGAAAAAGCAACGCATGTTCACAATGTGATCCCCCCTCCCGTGAAATTCAATAATTAATTATTATTATCCTTTAACTGTGTCTGTGTTCTGCCTAAAATTGCACTTGGTATTGTTCTCCGATAAAGTGTTGTACCATTGTATAACATGGTCATTTGTCCTATGTTTTAGCTTTCTGCGAAACGGCACAACCATGTCAGAACGGAGGGATTTGTAATAGGAACAACGCAACGCTATGCAGCTGTCCAGGCGGATTCACTGGAGTCTACTGCGAATCGTTATTATAATAATATCGTGTACTGTAGATGAGCTGTACTGTAGATGCTCTATATTAAGAGGAAGACATAGTTGATTATTACATTCGATATTATTATAAGCGAAATGTTTACAAATGCGTCAAAATGCGAGCAGTGTAACGTTGAGCAATAGCATGATACTTAGGCCTATTCGTAGTTTATTACGACTATTCGTTATTATTCGCCTACATTAATAAATATCACTGAACGTCTCTGCCTCGTTGACCTTTCTACCGCATTCAATACCATTGATCATAAAATTCTACTGAGCGACTCTCCCTCTGGTTCGGTATATCCGACAATGCTCATCACTGGTTCAAATCTGACCTTAAGTCTCGTTCCTTCCAAGTTTCATGTCGCAACTAATCCTCATCATTCCATATCGTAAGCAAGTATAGCAATGAGCGTAACTAACTGATTCATTGATTAATTTATTCGGAATATGATAGCGCTTCGGCAACCGACAGCAATATTTGAACTAATTAAAGTCAAAATTGACCCATTAACTATTGATACTTATAGTCTTTTTTGATACTTAGGCCTATAATCTTTTAAAGCAATACACGAATTTTGGAAAATCTGTTGTCAAGTGTGATTTAATTGCAGTTTACTTTCAATAGATTAATGTTACTTTCCATGGATTAATTATTTAAACGCCTTCGTAATAAAGAAGAAGATTTGCAGGACCGTTGATATGATAAGAGAGAGAAGGAGCAATGGCATTGTAATTTCAGTTACTTTCAATGTCTTAAACATACTAATCACTCTGGAATCACTTTTCACTCGTACGACTCCAGTTGACGTTGAATTTTCAAAGTGAGAGAAGTACTAGAATCAGTTGAATCACCCATGGGCGTTCGCAGAACATTTTTCCAGGGGGTGCAAAACAATGTATTGTGACGAAAGAAATGAAAAACTTTTCTTTTCCAGGGGGTGCAAAACAAGGTTTTGTGACAAAAGAAACAAGTAATTTTACTTTTCCTCATAACTTCACAATTTTTCCAGGGGTGTGCAATTGCACCCCCTTGCACCCCCTCCGGACGCCCATGGAATCATCGGATAGCCTCTGTAAGTGTTCGAGTCACTGCACGTTTTCACAGCGGACGCCTGTGTATCCGGGAGCACAGGTGCACAGCACCGGACTGTTTGAATTGCACGTGCCTCCGTTGGCACACGTCGTGAACTGGCAAGTGGCTAAAATAAGAAAAGCAAATTATTCTGCACTCATCATTCAAGTAATTATTTATCTTAGTCATTAACAAAGGCATAGCCTATTGCTGATAGTATATAATTTTTTTACTGTTACTTTGATCAAAATACCGATTACGAATATGTTTCATCTGTTGCAGCCAGAGTAAACTTTTTTTTAAAAATCGTTTCAAACAAACAGATTAGATTTATGTCGTCAATTTTAGGCTTCTAAACTCAATTGGTCTATTATTATTATTATTATTATTATTATTATTATTATTATTATTATTATTATTATTATTATTATTATTATTAAGGATATTAAATAAGTTGTCATATTTGAGATAATTTGTCCTAAGACATGCAAATGAGATTTTTAAAAATTTCGTATAATATCGCTTACGCATGTATCCCCTGCAGTAAACGGTTACGTGATGAGTGGGAAGACTGTTGGTCCATATCCAGTTGGCGTTCGGTCTGATTCCGGACACCACCGGAAGTCCAGGACACGGATTGGCGCCTGAATCCTGATTGGCCTGGATGACGTGGGCGACGCTCCAGGCGGAATCATCGAAACCCAGCTGGAACCATCCGAACTTGGCTTGCGAGGAGCACTTCCAGGAGGCGGATCCGGTAAGAAAGTAATCGCTACCGTCGTAGACGGAGGCGATAATGCCCGGACAGTCGCCACCCGTTTTAACCGCCATTATGGCCAAGCAGTCGGGCGTCGGCCCCTATGGTTGCGCCGTCGATCGCCGACGGGGTTTCCGGGTTTGTGAGTTCCAACGGAGCGCCGTCGACGTACGCAGCGCTTAACGTTCTGTCAGCGCTGACCGCCAGAGTCTTTGTATCTTCTGCACAGACGATCGTACAAAGCTCGATTAATAATGCATTTTGTAATTTGATTCTCTGACCTACTTACTGACCTACAGATTCGTTTATAATTGGAATATGATAGCAATTTATTAGCAACTGATAATAATATTCCAACAAATAAAGCCAAAATCTGGGCCTAAAATCGTAGATGAAGATTTGCTCTATAGAATAGAAAGATTTCTATAGAAAATTCTTGTCATGCGTGAAGTATTCGTAATTTATTTTGGCAAGTCATTCCATAGATTAGATAAACTCCTTCCAAAAGCGAAAGATATACTGTATATTGCCGGATTAGTGGGTATCACGAACGAGAAGCATACAACCTTACTTTGCACAGTAGTATCACCTGTGCCCATAGGCGGATTTAGAGTTTAATATTTGGGTAGGCTAACATGGGGACTGGGGGTGCCATCCAGCACGCGACAGACCTGGTGTTGATGGAAAAACATTTTTTTGTTTTGGTGGGATTAGTTGAGTAGGCTTAAGCCTACCCTAGCCTTTAATAAAATCCGCCTATGGCTGTGCCAGAATGTTAACTAATCTTAACCCCTTAACCGTGTATTTAACTGTAACTCAATGTAAAATGGACAGATATATCCGCGATCCCCATTTAAGGGGTTAAAAAGTCACTTAACTTCACCTTTGCCTCAAAACATAAGCTACTACACGTGAACTAGCCTCGGTCAGCGGCATTTAATTAATGTGGAAGGTTGGCATTTTATTTCGTTCGGATTTCGTCCGCTATGCTATTACTGTAGGTCATGTTGATTGTTTGATGTATTGAGACTGTGATGATCTTACTTATTAAGTTTTGATTAGCCGGAAACAGACTAGAGTAGTAGTTCCGGTTCCAGCTCTCCAGATTTTCATTTTATTAAATAAAATCTGTAAAATTCACGAGCAATCAAGCTAACTTCCAGTTTGTAACAGGAAGGTTGGCACAGGGCTGTTGGCGTTACACACTCCTCCGTTAAAACAAGGATTTTTCTGTTGACATAGAGCTGAAATAATCAATTACGTCGCCATTAAATTGAATTTCTATAATTTCTGCAGATGGTTACATCAATGGTTTTCACACAGGCTTACTTAGCCTTCCTAAACCACTTAAAATCACATTATTATTATTATTATTATTATTATTATTATTATTATTATTATTATTATTATTATTATTATTATTATTATTATTATTATGTTTAAAACGCTCAACAGCGACTTCCGGTAAATAATTGGCAATCGGAAATTCAAAGAAACTCGCAGGGTAACCTCACTGCTTACTGTTGAGTCACATCAACGGTAATGGGCAAATATCACACCGACCTGTATTTCAGCATGCCTATCCGACAGGGTTTTTTTCTAGGGTTCTCAATTTGGGGGTGTCGGTATATTCTGGGGAAAACCTGCCGAAAAAGTCTGACAAGCAAAAAAGGTCATCCCTGGCTCAAATGGGGAGAGGTGTTGCGGGGGGTGTCGGTCTCAGATTGGGGGGGTGTTGGGAGGTGTTAGAGGGGAGGGGTGTAAAATTTCTCTGCTATCCGAGATTTCTTTTTAGGCCTAAAGCGAAATCTGAATTAGGTTTTCTTTACAATGACTATACACAGGTAGGCCTACTGTTGTCAAGTGCTACAGAACCCAGTAAAGTGCGATATTACTGTACAGCAGCTAACGTTACAAATCTTTGATAGTGCAGTGTTTATTCTAGCCACCTTGACATTGGGGAGTTTGAAATGTTTGAGGGAAAAGGTTTGTCTGCCCAAAAACCTTGATCAAAAAGGGTCATCACATCCTTCCTTTTCTTTCAAATACTCTTCTATATGGTCATATCCTTCTCTTTTCCCCTCTCCAAAATAAAAACCCCCCTCTCGTCACAATTTTTTTTTTGCGGGGGCATTTCCATCCCCCAATGCAACATATAGAAATTTGGGGGGGGGGATTTCAAACTTGGGGCGGGGGGGGGGAATCCCCCCAAAAGGGCCTAGAATAAACACTGTTGATAGTGTCATTACTATACTCACGAAGATAGCCTCTGCAGTAAACGATGGAGTCGTATCCGGAAATCGCAGCGCTGAAATCCGTCCATATCCAGAACGCACTGGCGCTGACGGACGGTATCGTCGGCAGGACGCCGCTACATTCGGGAAACGGCATCTGTCCGCCGTTGTACCCGATCGGATACGCCGGCTGCCAGAGGGAGTCGTCGAACCCGACGGTCGGCCAGCCCGGCACGTCCTGCGCGGTGCAGCGCCACGTGGCATCGGTCAGCAGGTAGTCTTCGGTCGCCGATCCGAGTATTCCGGGACAGGTGTTGGTGGAATCGAGAGCGGAGACGGCGATGAGTCTGGCGTAAGGTTTAACGGAAACGGTGTCTGGAATGGCGACGTTGTCCGCATTGGAGACGTTGTCCGCTCTGACACCGTCAACGTACAGTTCCAACAGCGTCGACTTTGCCGTTATTGTCCACTTTCTGTCTACCACTATATGATAATAATAATAATAATAATAATCGTCATCATCATCATCATCATCATCATCATCATCATAATCATCATTCATCATTTCATTTCATCATCAGTAATAATAATAAAGATGATCATCATCATCATCATCATCATCATCATCATCATCATCATCATCATAATCGCACTCATATTCATAACTATTTCATTTAACCAGATAAATAAGTCATGACAGTAATAATAATAAAGATGATGATGATGATGATGATAATAATAATAATAATAATAATAATAATAATAATAATAATAATAATAATAATAATAATAATAATAATAATAATAATAATAATAATAATAATAATAATAATAATAATAATAATTGCAGCCTTTGATGGTATACTTCGATTTAAATTTTAGTGGCATATACCTAGGTATGGCAGACAGATGCCCTGGGCGTCACTTGAAGGGGGTGGGCGTAAAAAACTCTGTGATCTTGCTCTCTACTCAGCGTAGAAAGAGAAGAAACTGAAAAAACTGACTTTGAGAGGCACATCATTTAGATGAGTTCGCATCAGCAGAAAAAAGAAAAGTGCATTTGCAATTTTACTTTTCTGTCAATAGAACGTCAAGATTTGCTTACGAATGATCTGTTAATTAACCTGCTAATTTTTGATTTTCTGAGCCCCTGCCATGGGCGCCGAACACCCTAGATACGCCCCTCCTTACATTTTGAGTCTAGTAACGTTTCAAATGTCGGAAATGGTGGTGCTTACGACTCTCGCAGTATCTCCCGGTGAAGCCAGACAGGCAACTGCAGAGAGCGGGGCTATTCCTGTTGCACGTTGCATTGTTACGACACGGGTTGTCATTCAGGCAAGTGGCTGCAAAGAAACGCCATCGTCAGCTGTATACACTGTAGTCTCTGTTAACAGAGGTTTGACTGTAATTGCTAGTGTTATTTTACGCCAATATTTATTCTATTATTATTATTATTATTATTATTATTATTATTATTATTATTATTATTATTATTATTATTATTATTATTATTATTATACGTGCTAAACGCATACATAGACAAGCACACAGGGAATTCGTTTTATATTTATTAGGCTGGATCGAAAATGTCAACTTTCAAATATTTATTAGATCTTAATGTTAGTGACTTTCGTAATGTTCATCTTCAAGGTTCTTCGAAATTAAAATTTATATATGCTGTAAATAGCTTAGCACAAAGGTTGAAAAATAATGGTTCTCACACAAGGCAGATCCTACTGAACAACTTTAAACCTTATTATTATTATTATTATTATTATTATTATTATTATTATTATTATTATTATTATTATTATTATTATTATTTGTTATTATTATTCTTTTATTTTTATTGCGTGAAAGTTCCGTTATTATTATTATTATTATTAATATTATTATTATTATTATTATTATTATTATTATTATTTATTATCATTATTATTATTATAAGAAAATGCGTTCAGAACTGTTAAAACTCTGGAGTCGACTCAGATCCAACCATTAAGGGTTATGGTTCGATTTCAACGTTTAACCCCTTAACTGGCGATCCCGGATATATCCGTCCATTTTACATTGAGTTACAGTTCAAATACACGGTTAAGGGGTTAAACTGAATAAAATAATCTATACTTGCGCATATAGCCTCTGCAGTAGACGGTTTCGTCGTAGTTCGGCGCATTGGCGATGCTGTTCGTCCAGATCCAGAAGGCGTTCTCGCTGATCGACGGTATCGGCGGAATCGAGGCGCAGGCGGGCGGCGCGGTGACGTCACCGTTACGGCCGATGACGTAGGCGCCCGTCCACGCCGAGTCGTCGTAGCCGAGCCGGAACCAGTTCGGCGGAAAGCCGGCCGTCGTCCGGTTGCACGTCCACGTCGTGACGTCGCTGACCAGGTAGTCGCCGGTCACGGACGCCAGTATTCCGGCGCACGTGGCCGACAGGTCGGTTGCCATGACGGCGATCAGACGCGCCTCGCTCGACAGCGCGATGACGTCAGAGGCGTTCCATTCGCCCGCGAACGTCAGGTCCCTCATGACGTCATCGACGTAGACTGCGTTCAGCGTCTGTCGGGCTGTTACGGTTAGATTTCTGTCGGGAACTGAAGGAAAGCAGATCAGGGTTATTTCTAGGATTATCAATTTGGGGGGGGAGGATGTCGGTAAATTCTGGGGGTCTCCTGCCAAAAAGTCTGACAAGCAAAAAAGGTCATCCCATAGCTGAGATTTGGGGTGTCGGTCTCAAATTGGGGGCGTGGGCAGTGGCGGTTCCACCATGTTGATGACTGGGGATGCATCCCCCACCGGGGTTCCGGATGACCTTTTTTGCTTGTCAACCTATTTTCCCGTGAGTTCTTTCTTTAAATAATCAGTGAAAAATACTGCGAATTACCTTCTTTTTTAGCGTGTCGACCTTTTTTGCAAGGTTTATTAACATTTAGTGGGCAAACAATGACCCTTCTCTCTCTTTTCTTTTGTTTTTTTCTTCTTCACTTTGCATCCCGAACACCAACTTCCTATACATTTTTTTCATCCCCCCCACCAAGAATTCCTGGAACCGCAACTGGGCATGGGCGTGTTAGGGGGTGTAAAAATATCCCTGAAGCAGATCAATAGTCGAGAAGGTTGTTCTTGGCGAACACGAGTGGAGCCAAATCTGGATCGTTAATGGCAGGCTTTGAGATGAATGTACATTGTACAAGAAGTAGAAGTAGGCTGGCTGACATCACGTGACAGTGACGCCATAGAAGTTGATTGATCGGTTGGCTTCTTCATTGATTGATTGATTGATTGATTGATTTAGGACTTGTCTTACCTTTCCTATCGCAATGCAATCCCACGTAATCAGGTAGGCAGACGCATTCGTATCTATTGGCGATTATCACGCACGTTCCGTTATTCAGACACGGATCGTAAAAGCAAGGGTTGTTGACTGAAAAATAATATATAAATGTAGTCTATATGAAACCAATAAACCCGGAAGGTTTGCTTGCTACTAATCACGTCACTCGGATTAATTGACTTGTGACGCCTTTTTCTACTGAAATTTCAACATCTCATTCGAACAGCATCTCAAAATTAACCAATCTACGCCAGCTATATAATTGTTATGTCTAGGTGTTGAAATACTACTGAAAGTTGCAAGTTCAAACGCATTTGTTATTATTAAGGACTACAGCACACCACATCTATTGTCATACCTTGGTCGCAGTAGGTCCCAGCCCATTCCGGAGTACACTTGCACATATTTATGTCGTTGTCTAGACAGGTTCCACCGTTTAGACAAGGAGAGTTTGTTTGACATGCAGCTATACATGCAGTTAACAGACAAGTTTTAAATTATTTCAACGAAGTTAGATAATGTTATTAGTATACTATTCATTGCGTTCGAAATTTACTTTTATGTCTCCACGGCATATATGCAGTTGATTGATGTGTATATAAATGACAGTAAAAGACGATATCAGAGACCCGTTGAGATATTCAATGAAAGAAGTAAAAATATCTATATGCAGAAAAGACATCTGTTGATTTTAACTGTGAAAATGGAAAAGTTTGGACGAGGTGGGAGTGACAGTTGAAACAGTAAACGGATTCAAAGGCTATTCCGGAAAACTTGGTTATTGAATGTGGAGAGTTACAGCAGTGGTTTTCACACAGGCTTACCTAGCCTCATAAACCACTTTAAATCACATTATTATTCATTATAATTAACTATCTTGCATCTGTTGTACCGCTATGTAACTGATAATAACACGATTAGCAAGTAAGTAAAGTCTCGTGGATTCATTCATTCATATAGCGCTTTCGAGGGTGGTACCGCAATAGCTAGCTGTATATTGTTATGTTAAGATTTCCACATACGCAAATACATTCGACAGAAGACCGCCTTGTCCGCCTGTTTCGGATCCTGCGTCGAATATTGCGTCCATATCCAGTTGGCGTCCTGGCCGATGTCCGGAATAAGACCCAGGTTCTCGCATCCCGGGACCTCTGCGCCGTTCCCTCCGAGCACGGCCGCCGACGACCAGGCGGAATCGTCGAAGCCCAGCTGGGACCAGCCGTCGTCGTCGTCGGCGAACGGCGAGCATCTCCATCGGGCGTCCGTGACGACCGTGCTCTGCGTCACGGACGCAATGAGCCCCGGACAGGCGGCGGCGTCGTCGTCGGTCGTGCTGACGGACATGACGGCTATCAGTCGACCGTAGGTGGGAACGGGAACCGAGTCGGTGACGTTCATCTCGTTCCGATTCGGAAGGGCGCTCGGAACGCCGTCGACGTACACCTCCGTCAGCGAATCGTGTGACGTCACCACTAGAATGCTTCGCTTGTCTATACAGTATAGAGAAAACATCTCGACGTGGTCACGTGGGATAGGTAAGTAAGTAAAGCGTCGCGAATTAAATAGCCTTTTTCGAACGTAGTTCCGTGCATAGTTAGCTGCAGTGTTTATTCTAGGCCTTCTCTGGGGGGAATTCCCCTCCCCGTTTTAAAATTCTCCCCCAAAATTTTTTATATGTTGGCTGGGAGGATGGAAATTTCCCCTTCCCAAAAGTGTGGAGACTCAGACCTTGTCTCCCCCCAAACATTTCAAAATCCCCCCAATGTCAAGGTGGCTAGAATAAACACTGTTAGCTACCTATTCTGGGTGCTACTCATCTTTATGGGATTTGCACACAAAACCGTTGACAATTTTTTTTGGAGGGGGAGGAAGGGTAGGTAGCATAATCGAAGAGAATACGTGAAAGTGTCATGAACTCCTTCACGAACTTTTTAGCTCGTCGGTGGCATTTTTACCAGAAGATATCGGTGCATGTGATCTCCAATTCGGAAACTCTGCTTAGGCCACCACCACGGCTGCCAATTCGTAGGCGATTGATCAGAAACATGAAACAGCTATGGTCAGCCAGGCGACGGTAATGTTGTTCAAGACAAGTATCATATTTGGAACGTCTTATTAAGTAAAATCATGTCTGAAAGAACCGTCAAAATGGAATACGGTAGATTTAACCCCTTAACTGGGGACCCCGGATATATCCGTCCATTTTACATTGAGTTACAGTTAAATACCCAGTTAAGGGGTTAAGGGTTCATAAGACGGTTTCTACCGGTTTCGCAGTAGGTGCCGACGTATTCCGGCGTGCAGCTGCACATTTCAACGGCGTTCGAATGGCAGGTTCCTCCGTTCATACAGGGATTCTGCTGCTCACAAATGGCTATAAACAAAAAAAACAGGAATTATTATTGTATTTCTACAGAAATCTGCGAGATTTCTACCGAATTAGAGTGGAATATCACAAATCAATAGAAAATAATGTCTTGGTAATAAAATAAATTTCGAGCAAAAACCTTTAACCACAAGTCAATAGAAAAAGATTGCCATGGACGATAGCCTATAATATTTTACGTACGTCATTATATAGCATATTAACGATATCACTATTAGAAAAAGTGTTCGATATCAGTTCTACAAAGACAAAGCCAGCTTCGTAATAGGGGCGCATCACAAAAAAAACTTCGTCTAAAATGACGTGTTTCAGCTAGAAAATAACGAATGAATTTACTTTTCTGACAAATAATTATTGCAGATCTGATCTGAGGTTTGACTGTCTTACGTGCGTGTCTTACGTAGATATTGAGGTTTGACTGTCTTAAGCCTACGTGCGTGTCTTTACGTAGATATAGGAGTATCCACAACAATCTCTATGGTCACTGATCTATGCCCACCAGCTAGAAATCTGCTTATGCCATTGGCGTCTATTAATAGACGACAATGGTTTCTATGGTTTCTGCCCACCAGTGGGCGGAGCAACCGGACTTTGTTGGTAAACACTGGCTACCCCTATACGCTTACGCAAGTATCCTCGACAGTAGATCGGAGAATCGAAAGGCGCTCCGTCGCTTATCGATGTCGTCCAGATCCAGTGTGCGTTGGCGCTGATCGACGGGACTTCCGGAAGACCAGCGCACAGTTCCGGCGACGTGACATCTCCGTTGCGACCGATTGCGTAGGTGGCGTTCCATCCACAGGGAATCGTCAAAACCCAGTGCGTTCCAACCAGCCGTATACGACGCCGGCCCGGCGCACCTCCAGTTCGCGTTTGTAACGAGGAAGTCGTTTGTGACGGACGCCAGCAGTCCGGGACACGCCTGAGTGAATTCGCCGCCAGCGACTGCGATAAGACGACTGCTATCGCTGATGGTCAGGTTATCCGCCGTGGCCCAGTTGCCATCTTGCGGTGGTGATGAAAATACTCCGTCGACATACAGCTCCAGTATATTACTTTTAACTGTGATGCTAAGCGTCCTGTCTGCAAAATATAAAGAAGAAGAAAAACACGAACAAGGAATTTCTTTCATTTCGTTTTAGAAACATACCGAGGCAAGAATTCAAATAAGTCTTCTATAGCTATAGTTTCCCAACCGTTGCAAAGGCGTCCCAGAAACTTCTTTCTCCAAAATTCAAGAATTAATATGGAATATATTCGAAAGTAAGAGGAGCTACAGATAATATTTTAAAATACAATGGTTCAAGAGTATTGATTAATTTATCTTATATGTTGCGTTTATTTAAAAATGTCCCCTTAGTTCGAATGTCGTCATGGTGCACTTATCAATGGCATTCTGTTGGTGTCTGATCGAAGGGTTTTAACTCAATAATTTTCGAATGTAACAAAAGATACGTGACGTAATCCGTTGCGACCGTAATGTAATGTAATGTAATGTAACAAGATATCGTGTAACCCCTCTTTCCAAAAGATCACGCCAGAAGCCCAACGCACCACAGCAAATTACTGTATATTAACAAAGAGATTCGTTTCAAAAGAGGGCCATAGAATTAGGAGTTGCTAAGCCACAGTCATACTGGCGTCAAGAGCATTCAAAGGCCAGGGCCAACTGATTAAAACCTCTCTTCGCTGAACATGGAAGTTATCCGCCGTGGTCACAGAAGACCATCTTGTTGTGGTGATGAAAACATGGCCGACCGGGATAGAGCTAAGGGGATGGATTACTTTTAAGGTAAGATGATGCTAAAAGAGAGTTCTGTCTGCAAAATATAAACTCAACTCGAGCAGGAAAAGCCAGTGAAAAAGACGTCATATAATCACTGATTTCGTCTTTGACACCAGCAATCACCCTGGCTGCTGAACGAATTCAACCATCTGGAGTTTATCAAGTCGCACCGATGGAAGACCAGCAAAAAAGTGAACCACAGTAGTCAAGCCTTGAGCAAATAAATGCATGAATCAAAGTAGAAGAGTCAGATGGCATGTCTAGTGTACGTCGAATCATATTCTAAGCTGGCGGAGATGATAAGCAACTGCGACAAAGTGAGTTAATGGTTGAGAGTATTATTAGGTTAACTCAGAGTCAAGTTTATTAAACCAAGATCACGGACAGAGGAGGGAAAAGAGAGCACTTATATAAGGCAGCCTGCACAGACATATGATCAATTTTTAGCTGACCTCGAGTACCAAACCAGATAATTTTAGCTGGATTGTAAAAGACGAAAGTGCATCCATGAATGAAGTAAGTCAGAGGCTTCAACAAATAGTGATCTGCAGCGCATTAGTGGGGCTGGAATGTGAATAGGCCTGAATATCATATATATATATGTTTTTAAAATTATATGGTGCAAACAAGCGTGCAACATCATATACATATATATATAATTTTAATGATTATGTTAATACATTCTAGTGCGTCACACCATCTAAAAAATATATAGCTATAATTATTGGCAGTTTCATTTTCGTTTTCGTTGTTAATCTAGTTAGTTTTAAACGATGAATAGTAGTATTAGTATTGTACTGCGACTTTTAAAAAACCACACAAATTATTATTGGCGTTAACCTGCAGAAGAAATCTTTGCCAAGCAGCAAACGACAATAGTCACATAGAAAGCAAGGCGACCGAAAACAGTAACGGCCATTTTGAATCTCAAAAGCTCGGTATCAGGCTCACATGAAAACAGAATGTTAAGCCACTTAGAGTAGAAGTTGATCCCATCTAAAACCTTCTTAGAACCAATAATATCTTGTATCTTGACACTCAGCTGGTATCTTAGTATCTTGACACTCGGCTAGACAAGATCAACATATTAATATTATGACCCTTTCGCCTTGGCTTATCGATCGGCTCTCCTAAGAAAGAGACTTCGAACTTTTTGAACAGTTCAAAAGACGTAACTCTGCCCTTTGAAAGCAGTCTTGTACATGCTAAAATTGCGGCAATTATGTGTGTGTGTGGGGTGTCCAGCAGCTATTGGACACCCCTTGGCTCAAGTTTTGCAGCAGATCGCCACCTATAAGATAATTTTTACTTAAAATTCGCGTGACGTCCTAAATGGAGCCATAGGCAGGCATAGCTCCACATTTTAGAGAACCCAGGCAATAAGGAAGAGAAAAGCTAATTGAACGCATTTTTATTACGTCATAGTGACACCGACGCACTTATAAATGCGTCTCTGCGAGGAGAGACTTATTCGCTCAGCTGGAATTTTTTCAGACTTACTCATTGCAAACGGTTTCTGCATTTCACTCTCTCTCTCTCTCTCTCTCTCTCTCTCTCTCTCTCTCTCTCTCTCTCCAATGAGTCAACACTGTTACTAAATTTGCACTTAATTGTCCTAATAGAAGTAGGCGAGTATTTAGTGCAAATTTCGTACAAACCGTAGGCCTATTACAAGTGCAATACAATTTATGTTATAAAGCAACGCCTGCTGTTTTTCTACTAATGAATCGTTAAAAAGGACACTAACAAAATCAAACAGGAGTGGTAGTTATCCATGATATTACATCCAGGGGCGTAGCGACGGGGGGGGGGGGTAGATCGGTATATATACCCCCCAAATCAGTCTACCTTAAAGTTTTTATGTGATTTACAAGTGGCTATATGTGGTTTATATGGTTTATGTGGGTTATAGTTTAGATTTATACCCACCCAAAATATTTATACCCTCCCAAATCAAATTCCTGGCTACGCCCCTGATTACATCATCGTATTTGTGCAAAGCTTACGGTTACGGTGTTCGAATATGTCTCAGTTAATGAGCAACGGGTGTACTTAGTTATAGAACTGTTTCACATGATTCCAGAAGCCAAACACATTGTAACGTGGTTTGAAGCGAACCTCCTTTATTCAATATAACCATATATTATACAGTACAGACAGGTACTCGAGTCAGAGCGTTTGGTTTCGATGCTTATCTCCGGTCTTAGGCAATCAGTGACCGACGTGGGTGGCATAGACCATTAATCTGATGTAGGTTGTCATTACTTTCCCTAGACCCACGTTTTACCTCGCAGCCTAACACTAATCTTCATTTTACCACCGCTCTCTAGCGAGTAAGACAGTTTGCCTTAGGGCTCCTGCGGGTATCGAACCCGCAACCTTCTGCTCAATCGTTCAGTGCTGTTACCATTCTGCTAACTTCCCATCTCCCGTATACAGTAGATGTTACAAAACTTTCAAAAAACTATGCAGCGCCAAATCTATCATTTCATTGACATAATTATATTGAGTAGAATGATCGAAAGTAAACATCCGACTTAATATAAGCCAATATCAAGAAATGCTGATGCGAAAAATACGCTAAACTATCTTCATTAAAGTATATCTTTCGTTCGCCAACAATAAATAGATAACAGGTTTTCCAGCGCAACGCTATCGTTGTCTATATGGTTTCGTGACGATTTCTAGGAATAAATTCGCGTACAGAGTCGATAGGACATTCTGAAAGACGTATACTAGAGAAAAGAAAACCGATTTCGAAGTAGTTTCTTCACAGTTGATGTTACGTTAAACTCTTTGATATTTTATGACGCTCATTTATCCGCAGCTGTTTCCACAGAAGAGATGAGGATGACCAATTAATCATTCAGAGTCACGTGGACGACTAAGGACCGGTGAAGCCGTAGTTGTCTCGATGAAGGGCATTCCTTTGTTCTTCAAGCTGGATCGATGGACGTTGTATCGCAAACTACAACATACACACATACATACATACACTGTACATACATTCATACATACATAAATACCATACATACATACATACATACATACAAATATATAAATATATATACACGTTTAGGGGTCGCAGGGTTATTTCTAAGATTATCAATTGGGGGGTTGTCAGAATATTCTGGGGTCGGTCCTTGCTGAAAAAGTGTGACAAGCCAAAAAAGGTCATCCCTGGCTCAGATGGGGGATGGGTGTCGGTCTCAAATTGGGGGGGGGTTGTTGGAGGGTGTAAAAATATCCCTGATGGGCGGTGGAGTAGCGGCATGATTCTGGGCAGGAAACCGGAGGGTGACGAGTTCTAATCTGACCCTGGACAAGGTGTTTGACCTCTGACCTGCTCCGCACTTAACGAGTCTTCATTCTGAATGATTTAAATGACATATATTAACGTACGCACACATACATGACAACTACTTAAGAGAATGATCGAAGGAAAGTAGCGAATTTTTGGGGGCGCTGTGAAAATATTATTTGAAATGGTGGGCCTTTGGAATTCAGGAACTTTTGGATTTTTTTATTTAGCAGCCGGTAAGCTGAAAGACTAAGGTTTTTCTTGTTATGATTATCTGTAGACTTCTTGCCTGATTGGCGAGATATTGGCCAACGCGAGAAGACATCATCATTTTTTAACCTTAATTAAATCATTTGTAACTCAATGTAAAATGAACAAGCGTTACTCGGGGCACCCAGTTAAGGGTTAAATCATGTCGCCTTCGATATTCTGCAGCATTAGGTTAAACGACAAAATAATTAATTGCACGCTGTTCTTCTCTCTTCTACTTTTTCTTCCATCATCTATGATGATGACGATGAGGGTTGATACGAGATGACTCCAGGTCTTCCTGTCTCTTGCCATGTGAGTTGCTTTTTCTAAATTCAGATTTTGTTTACCGACGTCTTCTTTTATATTATCTATCCATCACTTAGCTTGTCTTCCTCTACGTCTCTTTCCCTCAATATGACAGAGCAGAGCTCTCAGAGGCAGTCTTTCTTCTTCCATTCTTGTCACGCGTCCAAGCCTCTGTAGTCTTCTCCTTCGGGAAGACTAGGCTACAGTGGCTTGCACGGTGTAGGCCTATTAGTGCTTAAAACGTCGAACTAGAAAACAACTTATAAAATTTGTGATTAATTTGCGATTCATATTCTGAAATGCTTAACCCCTTAACCGTGTATTTAACTGTAACTCAATGAAAAATGGACGGATATATCCGGGATACCCATCAGTTAAGGGGTTAAATACGACATGTAACGTACGTTTCCTTCCGTTGGAACTGCATCAAGAGACGGTTTGAACGTCGTATAGCTCTCCGAAGTAACCAAATCAGTCATCAACGGATTGTAGAGCAAATCGTCCGCTGTTATAACTATATATACAGAAGAAATAACCTTCCATATTACTATGAGACTTTAACCGAATATATTTAGCCTAATAGTGAGAATATATATATATATATATATATATATATATATATATATATATATATGTATAACGCTTCGCTCATATCGCGAAATAGGTCGAACACAGCGCCACCTAGGAGCAGCAAACAACGACATAGATAGAGATCAACTTAGTATCGTGCATATTGGAAACTCACATGACTCAGTTTTGACCGAAATCTCGTACTCCAGATTAGAAAACAATTATTCTATAGTTAGGCTATAAACTTAGTTTCGTAGGAATTTTCTTCACATGCAGGTCGAATCAGGCCCATGGCCTAGGGGTGGGTGTAGCCTTAAAATAATGATTATGGAACAAAAATTATAAAGAACTGAGATTCGATACATGTGCTGTTTGATATTTACTGTATCCTCTGTACTATACTGTACTATACTATACTGTACTATATCTTCGAATTGTGTTTCTTTTTGTAGAGTCATATACTGTATAACAGCTGTATAGAGGACAAACAGAAGTTGGGATAAGGGATGCATAGATGACAGTGGTTTTCGACGCAGGAGAAATCCTACTGAACCACTTAATATCCAGATATCATCATCATAATTGTCATTACCATGCATAATCTTTACTATATTCTTACTATTAGTATGCATTATGAAGTGGCGCGATGGAAGTTTAAGAACAGATTATATTAGACTATTAAATATATTTGATTTGTTTTTCATAAGATACTGTTTACTACTGCGTTAGAGACAGATTTCGGGTATAAATTGGAGAAAGATTTGTATAGTACCTCGTGTGGTTTCTCGGACTTTGTTTGAGATTGCAGCGGTTGCGATGACACTCTCTTGGCGGCGGAAGAATCGACGACCACGTCCGATGGATGACCATTTGGATGACCATTTGGACTGGCGACAGCCACTTCGTGAACCGTCGTCGCCTTTGCCGGAACACTGCGTAATCAACATTTATTAAGCGCTGTTTTTGCTCATGAGTTTGATATGTCGGTTTTTAAATGTCCGATCTACCTAAAGAGTTCGTCCAGTACAAATGATGCACGTCGACAGACGCCTTAGAGACAAATATAATGACTGTCGATGCAATGTTATAATAGAGAGTCCCAAATGAAAGCAATCGCCAAGATTAACACTGAACTCAACAATTAGCAGGAGTCTTTCAAAATTAGTACATACTGTATAAGTGCATATGCCTGTATGTACACACGCATACACTAACATATGGATGTATATATACACTTAATATGTGCAATTGCGCATATATATAAGACTTATATATACATATACAATGTGTATATATGTATATGTCCGGAATATTGTGCACATATATATATCCGGATACTTTTTTGATAAGTCCTTCGGGAACAAGTACCGAGAGTATATATATATATATAATTATTTCATGACTATCTAAGATACACTATAGCATTGGCGTAGCCATGAGGCAAAGTACGAGGACGGGGTCCCCTATATTCTGGCTGGGACCAGTCGAAGGATTTGCGCAAAACCGCTGATAAATTTTCGTGTGGGGTTGGGGTTGGTAGGATGATCGGAACATAATACGTGAATGTGCGAGGAGGTCCTTGGCGACCCTTTTGGCTTGCTGACTGTTTTTACTCTAAAAATAATTCCTATCTTGCGCCCGTCTATTCGGGAGCTCTGGTTGCGCCACTGCACTATATATATATAGCAGTTTTTCTGCTAAGTCAATCGGTTGTGTGCAACACTCTTAAGATTAAGTGAAGAGTGCAAACAAACCCGTTTCCTACAGCTTTGCCGACGTCGTCTGCCAACGGAACGTTATCCCAGGGGCCGCCGATCTCCGCTTCTGAAACATCGGTTATCGAAAGGTTGTCCTTGGTTGTCTTTTTGCACGGACATCCCAGACATGCGATGACCGATATAACGACACCGATGACTATCCCCACGCAGATCAACGTCAGACCGATGACCCACCATTGGTTCAGACAGCAGTTGTTGTTGATGTTGAGATACCCGGATGGACACTGGCAGTTTCGGATGTCGGAACCCGATACTTGCATTGGCCCGTTACAGTACTGATTTTCATCGCATATACTGTTAACAGCAAACAAGAAATGTGTTCATCGAATGAGAATAAAGGTTTCGAAATGGTTAATCTTAAATTAATGTGTTGGTTATTTTCTACTTTCAATAAAATCTGATTGGTATATTCTGAAAAAAACGGGAAATGCAGCATGCAGAATAATTTTTTTAAATTCAAAAATTCCTTATGGTGTCCATCGTTTGCCCCAATAGAATTTTTTTAAAAGAATAGCAATGTTGTAATCTTCATCGGATCTGGTCAATTGCTTATCGAAATCAAATGGAATAGTTTCCAATTTCCTACTAAACTCTAGTTAGTAAGTAGATGTCTCTGCCGAGACTGATCGCGGATCTAAAGTATTGTCAAATCTCACCCATCGTCTTCCGTCGTCGTGGGTTCGCTTATCCGTGTTGTTGTTCCTAAGGAGACGAGGTCGCCGGAAGAGCCATATTTGAAGTAGTCCGGGTTGTCACTTCTGACGCTTGCGTTGTACCGGAAGTGTCACTAGTAGACCCTGGTGCAGGCACGCTTCCAGTTGTTGAGCCCGTTGTCTGAGAAGTGACGATAATAGTACTTGTTGCTTCGTTGCCTGTTGTTTCTAATATTGTACTACTCTGGGTTGTCTTTTGGGGTGTCTCAGAAATATCACCTATTGTTTCTGATATTGTAGTACTCTGGGTTGTCTTTTGGGGTGTCTCAGAATTATCACCTATTGTTTCTGATATTGTACTACTCTGGGTTGTCTTTTGGGGTGTCTCAGAAATATCACCTATTGTTTCTGATATTGTAGTACTCTGGGTTGTCTTTTGGGGTGTCTCAGAAATATCATCTATTGTTTCTGATATTGTACTACTCTGGGTTGTCTTTTGGGGTGTCTCAGAATTATCACCTGTTGTTTCCGATATTGTACTACTCTGGGTTGTCTCTTGGGGTGTCTTAGAAGTATCACCTATTGTTTCTGATATTGTAGTACTCTGGGTTGTCTTTTGGGGTGTCTCAGAAATATCACCTATTGTTTCTGATATTGTACTACTCTGGGTTGTCTTTTGGGGTGTCTCAGAAATATCACTTATTGTTTCTGATATTGTACTACTCTGGGTTGTCTTTTGGGGTGTCTCAGAAATATCACCTATTGTTTCTGATATTGTACTACTCTGGGTTGTCTTTTGGGGTGTCTCAGAAATATCACCTATTGTTTCTGATATTGTACTACTCTGGGTTGTCTCTTGGGATGTCTTAGAAATATCACCTATTGTTTCCGATATTGTACTGCTCTGGGTTGTCTTTTGGGGTGTCCCAGAAGTATCACCCATTGTTTCTGATATTGTACTACTCTGGGTTGTAACAGACTTTTGTGTAGTCTCAGAAGTATCGCTTATCGTCTCCGTGGTTGTCTCACTTGGAGTTGTCTCTTCTGTTGTTTGAGAAGTATGCTGTGTGGATTCAGGCGTTGTGGGATCTTCAGTGGTCAACTCTGTAGTCTCTGAAATCTCCTTTGTTAAGTCGACTGTTGTTTCAGGCAATGTTGTGATTTCGATTGTTGTGTCTTCGAGAGTTGTCGGAATTTCTAAACGCAGAAAATCCAACACATTTGCACGAACACTTCGTTATACAGCTACTGCTGCTGCTGATACCAGTGGCGTAGCTAGGCAAAGTGCCGCCTGGAGCGAAAATAAAAAGTGCCGCCTTTTCGAGGGGGAAAATTTTCAAAATTCCTGGAAAGAAACCTTACCAATCAAGTCTTTAAAAAATCTGACAAGCAAAAAAACAACGTTATCGAGTCTCTAAAAAGTCTGACAAATAGACAAGGCGCCGACGTATTGCAGAATGCTTTGATTATTTGGCGTTGTGCGACCGGTTCTCGTCAGAACACCGAAGTTAAGCAACGTCGAGCGCGGTTAGTACTTGGATGGGTGACCATCCCAGGATCTAATCGTGGTGCCGGCGGCCAACCAAGCCGTTCATCGCTTAGGCGTCGATAAATTGGTAGCAGCACTAAGCTGCGAAGGTAAAACGCAGGTCTAGAGAAAGTAATGGCAACCTATGTAGTACCGGAGATCAGCGCCGGAAACCCTAAGTATGGGACTACCTTTACCTTTTTTGATTAAAACCAGTATAAAAATACACTATAAACTGAGCCTATATATTTACGCATGTATACATAATTACAAAACAATAAATTACACAAAGTTCGCTCGAGCCTATAGGCCTATAGGTATTCTGTGTACTGATCGAAATCAATGAAACCAAAGAGATAATGCACTGGTACGAACTTTTATTAATATGAACCTTGCGTTCATCAATTTCAATATGCCACAACGTCATTTTAAGAACAAAGAGGATGAACAAAATTAATATTTAAACAAACTAACGACAGGCTATATCCGCTGATTTCATTCGATGCACGGGAGCATACGACAGATGTGGATTAATTTGAGTGGGAAAAGGCAGTCTAGATAAAACTACGTGTAGACTGGAGATGTTTCGTATCGCAATATTGTGCTGTGTCACACAAAGAATATACTTCCACGAAGCCACGTGTAGGATTAAAGACAGCTTTAAAGATGATGATTATATATGACCACGTTGGCGCCAAGTCTTTGAAGAAAGAAGTTATCTTCTGGAGAACAAAGACCCAAGAAAGCCGCTAAAGTCCGATTGACGAAGCTCAGAAGATAGCTACTATAGTGATCGAGAATTGGTATTCAATGGACAGCCATGTGGCAGATTAGAATGAAATAAAATTAGTTGTTATCTAGGGAAATATCGAAATGACCTGAAGGCAGTATAGGCACTAAGACAACACTATTATTTTATCGTGCAGCGGCGGGCGAAGAAGAGAAAGAGGAGGAGGAAGAAGAAGAAGAAGAAGAAGGAGAAGAAGAAGAAGAAGAAGAAGAAGAAGAACAAGAAGAAGGTTTACATTATATTCCAAGCAGCCATACTTGTTTAACGTAAATAGATAGGAGATCTTTTATACTGACCTAGGGATTTAAAAATCGGTTCCCTCAAACTGTAGTTTTAAAAAGGACGCGCAGTACAAACAGTTGACGCTACTGCATTAGCACCCACTCAGGGCCGGTCCGATAAATGTTTTTATTGTAGGTGAGATGCAATATTGCCCCCCCACAAACAATGTAATAATACGATTATACAAACAAGATATAGCTAACTTATTATCGCCATAATGTAAGTGGAAAATTTATCATTTTGTGTTAACCACTTGCAAAAAGTTCTGTGTAGATACTATTAAATGGGTTTTTTTGCATATTTGTTTGCATTCATTATACATGCCACCCTTTAAAATGGCAAACTTTGCCGCTGTGGGTCCATAACTATTCATACCAATTCATGGAATATAGCGCAATTTGTAGGCTTTTTAAAGTACGTTCAGTGCAATATTATCAGAATCGTACCAGCAAAAGAGTAAAAAAATTAACTGAAAATATTTTGTCCAAATATGCTTCCCCACCAAATGCCGCCTACTTTGCCTACAGACGGTCGTCCGTCAGCATCGACTGGATCACAAATACCAGGGTCGTCATAAAGAACAGGAAGAAGAAGAGGAGGAGGAGGAGGAGGAGAAAGAAGAAGAATTACACCTTGGAAAACATTACGCTGCAGAAAAAGAACAATTAATGGTAAAAGATAAAACGCTACGGAAAGACGGAAAATCACAAATAACTCTAATCATTTATCTTTATCTTTTAAAGTCAAGAGCAATGCTGTAGCAACGAGTCTACGCACCCAATCGATAATTTATTAAAATGTATGCATTCATTTGCTCAGGCCTATGCTGCAGAGGCGGATCTAGGGGGTGTAGGGAGTACAGATGTCCCGGACGCCGAGGTGGGAGGGGGCAAAATTGGTTTAAGGTAGGATGTTCCACTACGGGCGATGGACTTTTTTGCTTGCCTGGGTATTCGTGAAGTTGAATGAAGAATAAAGTGGTGCCAAAATGGACGGAACGGCGCCCTTTTTTTGCTTTTTATGATTCTCGTCAAGTTGAGGGGGCGTCATCGATATGTTTTGTCTCCGGGCGCCGGGCACCCTAGCTCTTCGTCCCTGCTATGCTGACATATAGATACGCAGTTAAAATTTATGACATATGCCAATGGGATATGCAGCAGAAATAATGTTATCAACAACACTTACTGGTGTATCCTCTACAGTAGACAACGAAATTATTCAAATTATTGGTCCATATCCATTTGGCGTTTGGATCAATGTCTGCGATTGATTCATTCTGAGAGCAGGAAATGCGTCCAGCCGTATTGTCAGCGTATTCAACCGCCACTGCCCAATCGGAATCATCGAATCCCAGTTGAAACCAATTCGTGACTAATACGTCAATGCATTTAAAACCGCTGTCTGTAATTATGGAGTTATCGGCTGCTGAAGCTAATACGCCTCCACAAGACGGATTGCCAAGGTTATATGCTTTCAGAGCAACTAAACGAGTGTTGTCTGTCATAGTCACTTTATCCGGAGTGTTCGGGTCTCCACCGTTAGGAAGCGGCTGGATCTTTGTTCCGTCTATGTATAATTCATCCAGCTGTTGAAACGCTGTTATCACAAGTGTCTCGTTGCTCCATTCTGAAAATTTCATTAATCGAGCAGTGTTTATCAATTGTATAATTGCATCTCATGCGACAATTCGAGACTGAATATGCAAGAGATGAATCAAACTAAGAAGAATCATTTACTCAAACTAACGAATTTCCATTTTGATTTTCATTGTCTGGTTTTTCTTTCATTGCTTAAAATCTTTTACATAAACTTGGTTTTCAAAGTGCTGATAAAATTTATTTCTAACTGCAAGTCTATGTCCAACAGGCACTTTGGAACGAATTTTCACCAGGGGGTGCAGATTTCCTTAAGCTGTGACAAAAAGGAGAAAAATATCCAAATTTCGTCTCTGAAAAAACCCTAAAACCCTGACGAGCAAAAAGATCGTCATCTCTCATTTTTATTGAAAAATCCTCACAACCTCAAAACAGCCTTATTTTCCAGGGGGTGCGCTGAAACCCTGAGTTTTTCTAGGAATGAAGCTGCACCTCTGCACCCCAACTTCCTACTGGTCTGATGTCCCATGAATGAATAACAATAAAAAGTGGGTGCACGCCTACCTTTTATGTATAAATGTACATATACTCGTAATTTTTAAAGTACCGCTTATGATAACAACTTTAAGTTGCAAGAACTTCTTTTCAACAGAAAGGTTATATAAATGTACTACTATCTGCTATAATAACCTGTTTCACAATATGTCCCAGTGAATTGTGATGAACACATGCACATCTGAGGACTGTTATTCAAACATGTTCCACCATTAAGACATGGCGATAAAGTGTTGCAGAAAGCTAAAGACAGAAAAGAATCAACGAGTCAGATAAAACATTATAACAGTTGAGAAAGAAAATGGTCCATGTAAGTACAAATATATAGCGATTCAAAATAAAAACCATACATTGCTTTTGTTGAAATATGTATTAAAATGTATGCATTCATTTGCTCAGGCCTATGCTGACATAGATACGCAGTTAAAATTCAAGACAGATGCTAATGGGATATGCAGCAGAAATAATGTTATCAACAACACTTACTGGTGTATCCTCTGCAGTAGACAATTACATGCTGCATACGGTTATTGGTCCATATCCATTTGGCGTTTGGATCTATGTCTGCGATCGGATCATTCTGAGAGCAGCCAGTGCGACCAGCCGTATTGTCAGCGTATTCAACCGCCACTGCCCAACCGGAATCATCGAATCCCAGTTGAAACCAATCCGTGTCTGTTACTGATCCTGCGTCAATGCATCTAAAACCGCTGTCTGTAATTATGGAGTTATCGGCTGCTGAAGCTAATACACCACCACAGGAAGGAGTGGGAATATTAATTGCTTTCAGAGCAACTAAACGAGTGTTGTCTGTCATAGTCACGTAATCCGGAGTATTCGGGTCTCCACCGTTAGGAAGCGTCTGGATAATTGTCCCGTCTATGTATAATTCATCCAGCTGTTGAAACGCTGTTATCACAAGCGTCTCGTTGCTCCATTCTGAAAATTCCAGTAATCCAGCAGTGTTTATCAATTGCATAATTGCATCTCATGCGACAATTTGCGACCGAATATGCAAGTGATGGATCAAATCAAGAATAAATGATTTACTCAAGCTATATAGATCAGACTTAATTATTCCGAATTTCCATTTTGATTTTCATTGTCTTCGGTTGTCCTTCATTGCTTAATATATCTCTTATGGTTCGCCGATAAAAGACAAAATAGCGCCAGACAAAAAGCGCCTGCAAAATAAGCAATTTAGCGCCAGACAAAAATAGCGCCAGACAAAATAGCGTCCAACAGGTCCGACTGAGAACCGATAAAGAACTCAACTTTAGCTTTAGCAGGGGTTTTTCTCCAGATAAAATACTACGTCAAAGATAAGAATCTGTGAAAAATTTAAATAATTCATTCAATAACGTAAAACCATTTAATAAACGTACTAATGAAAAGGTCTATCGGTTTATTTCATATGTTTTATTGTCATATCGCGCGATTACGTCGGCACTATTTTGTTTTGTCGGGATTTGTGACGCTTATTTGTCAGCGCGATTTTTTCGGTGCTAGTTTATCTTGCGCTATTTCGACTGGACAACATCTCTAATGTATACTTAGTTTTTCATAATATTGATAAGGTTTATTTCTTACTGCAAATCTAGGTCCCATGAATGAACAAAAAGTGAGTACACACCTACTTTTACATATCGATGTAATATACTCATATTTTAAAAGAATATCGCTAATGATAACAACTGTCAAGTTGCAAGAACTGCTTTTCAACCGCAAGATTGCAGACAATTTACTAATAAGAGTTATTACCTGTTTCACAATATTTCCCAGTGAATTGTGGCGCACACATGCACATTTGAGGACTGTTATTCAAACATGTTCCACCATTAAGACATGGCGATGGATTGCTGCAGATAGCTAAAGACAGAAAGGGATCAACGAGTCAGATGAAACATTACAACAGTTGAGAAAGAAAATGGTCCATGTGAGTTCAAATATATAGCGATTCAAACTAAAAACCATACATTGCTTTTGTTGAAAAATGTATTAGAATGTATGCATTCATTTGCTCATGCCTATGCTGACATAGATACGCAGTTAAAATTCAGGACAGATGCTAATGGGATATGCAGCAGAAATAATATTATCAACAACACTTACTGGTGTATCCTCTGCAGTAGACAATTACATGATACGGATTACTAGTCCATATCCATTTGGCGTTTGGATCAATGTCTGCGATCGGATCATTCTGAGAGCAGCCATTGCGACCAACCGTATTGTTACCGTATTCACTCGCCATTGTCCAACCGGAATCATCGAATCCCAGTTGAAACCAATCCGCGTCTGTTACTGATCCTGCGTCAATGCATCTAAAACCGCTGTCTGTAATTACGGAGTTATCGGCTGCTGAAGCTAATACACCACCACAAGACGGATTGGGAATTATTGCTTTCAGAGCAACTAAACGAGTGTTGTCTGTCATAGTCACGTTATCCGGAGTATTCGGGTCTCCACCATTAGGAAGCGTCTGGACCATTGTCCCGTCTATGTATAATTCATCCAGCTGTTGAAACGCTGTTATCACAAGCGTCTCGTTGCTCCATTCTGAAAATTTCAGTAATCGAGCAGTGTTTATCAATTGTATAATTGCATCTCATGCGACAATTTGCGACCGAATATGTAAGTGATGGATCAAATCAAGAATAGATGATTTACTCAAGCTATGTAGATCAGACTTAATTATTCCCAATTTCCATTTTGATTTTCATTGTCTTTGGTTGTCCTTCATTGCTCAATATATCTCTTATGGTTCGCCGACTAAATCGCGCTAGACAAAATAGCGCCAGACAAAATAACGCCAGACAAAATAGCGCCAGACAAAATAGCGCCAGGCAAAATAGCGCCAGGCAAAATAGCGCCAGACAAAATAGCGCCAGACAAAATAGCGCCGACAAAATAGCGTCCGACTGAGAACCGATAAAGAACTCAACTTTAGCTTTAGCAGGTTTTTCTCCAAGTAATACTACGTCAAAGCTAATTTAACTGTGAAAAATGTCCTTTAAATAATTCATTCAATAACGTAAAACCATTTAATAAACGTACTAATGAATGTAGATCTACGGTTTATTTCATATGTGTTGTCATATCGCGCGATTACGTCGGCACTATTTTGTTTTGTCGGGATTTGTGACGCTTTTTTGTCGGCGCGATTTTGTCGGTGCTAGTTTATCTTGCGCTATTTCGACTGGACAACATCTCTAATATATACTTAGTTTTCATAATATTGAAAAGATTTATTTCTTACTGCAAACCTAGGTCCCATGAATGAATAAAAGTAGTGAGTACACACTTACTTTTACATATCGATGTAATATACTCATATTTTGAAAGAATATCGCTAATGATCAAAACTGTCAAGTTGCAAGAACTGCTTTTCAACCGCAAGATTGCAGACAATTTACTAATAAGAGTTATTACCTGTTTCACAATATTTCCCAGTGAATTGTGGCGCACACATGCACATTTGAGGACTGTTATTCAAACATGTTCCACCATTAAGACATGGCGATGGAGTGCTGCAGACAGCTAAAGACAGAAAGGGATCAACGAGTCAGATGAAACATTACAACAGTTGAGAAAGAAAATAGCACATGTGAGTTCAAATATGGCGATTCCAAATAAAACCATACATTGCTTTTGTTGAGAGATTTATTAAAATGTATGCATGCATTTGCTCCGGTCTATGCTGACATAGATACGCAGTTAAAATTCAGGACAGATGCTAATGGGATATGCAGCAGAAATAATATTTTCAACAACACTTACTGGTGTATCCTCTACAGTAGACAACGAAATTATTCAAATTATTAGTCCATATCCATTTGGCGTTTGGATCAATGTCTGCGATCGGATCATTCTGAGAGCAGGAATTGCGTCCAGCCGTATTGTCAGCGTATTCAACCGCCACTGCCCAATCGGAATCATCGAATCCAGGTTGAAACCAATTCGTGACTAATACGTCAATGCATTTAAAACCGCTGTCTGTAATTATGGAGTTATCGGCTGCTGAAGCTAATACACCACCACAAGACGGATTGGGAATATTAATGCTTTCAGGGCAATTAAACGAGTGTTGTCTGTCATAGTCACTTTATCCGGAGTGTTCGGGTCTCCACCGTTAGGAAGCGTCTGGATAATTGCCCCGTCTATGTATAATTCATCCAGCTGTTGAAACGCTGTTATTACCAGTGTCTCTGAAATGGCGATAGTAGAAAATTTGTGATTTTAAAAACAAGGCAAATAATAATCAAAAGTTAATTGAAATGGAAAAAATCACCTAATAAGGGTTATTATGTCGTTTTAATTTGCATCGCGACAAGTTCAATAATATTACATGGATTACATTGATGGATCATAAAGAAGAAAGATGAAAGAAGATTAATAACTGTAGGCAGGAGTAAGGAGTAAGCAGAAGACAAAATAATTAGACAAATAAAATGATCAGATAAACTCAGAAAAGCCAGAGCCAAAAGAAACTTCGGATGCCAGTTTAATGCGACTATATTTCGGATGAAATGTGGATGCTCTGGGGACCTACATATTCTCCATTTATGCACCTATATTTCACCTCTCATATTTTCCGAAATTCTGACGTTTTTCAACCCTGACGAGCAAAAAAGGTAATCCATACAGGTGCAGATCCCCTTTAAATCTATGTCTAATTGTCTATATTAGGAAAAATAGCAAGAAGTGCTATATATGCGACGAAAATAGCGAAAATGCGGATAAAATGTCGCATATTTATGCAGAAATCGCAAATGCGGTGTAACGGAAGAAATTGCTGCGCATTAGAAATTTGTTAAATATGTGGTCGCATTGCTGATCATTTATATAATCGCATTAAACCTGCAGCCATAAGAAATGGTACTTGAATAAATACAGAAACAAAGACTGAAATGGTTTGGTCATGTCGAATGAATGACGGAAGAAAGACTACCAAAGAAATCACTACACAGTTAAATGGAAAGGAGAACAGGAAGATCAGGAAAATCATGGATAGAAAACATAAAAGAGGATGCAGAAGAAATGCACATGAGCTTGATCCAAATGATCAGGAAAGCAAGAGACAGGCAGAAGTGGAAGGAACTCATTCAGACCAATCGTCCAATGCAATATGGGACGACGGAAGGAAATAAAGAAGAAGAAATCGTTTAGTGTTGCGTCAAACCATGCATAAAGTTTCGCATAATTTTAATATAGGCTTCCTGCAGCCAGCACAACTGGATGTGAATTTTAGTTGCCAAAACTCTGACTCCAGAATTCTGTAAAATAAGGTGAAAGTGTGCCTGTATTTATCAGTGGCGGCTCCACCGGGGGCAGTGGGGCCCGTACCCGTGCCCCCTATTGAGTGCCTGGCCCTTCCAATGCCCCCAGTTGGGACCTACACTTAATGCTACATACATTAAACAGCAAATGTTTGGCCTCCATGATTAGAAGTTGCCACCCCAACGGCCCCCTACTTGCCAAATCCTAGAGCCGCCACTGGTAATTATTATTGCAACCAGTGTTGTCATTAATCTAAAACCTTTTCTCCAAACTTTTGAATTAGCGTTGCTATAGACACTCCGTGGTTAGATAATTACCTAAGTTTTATTTGCCGTTGACCAACATAACCGACTGATGAATTTATCAAATTAGAGATCAAATCCGTTTATTAGCAGCAGACAACGAAATAAAGAAAATCGACAGTTATAGACCTCTAGAATGCAAATGATATTTATTACGGAAACAAAAGTTATTGGGTATAGGGCCTACGGCAAGAGATTAACATTGACGGTGCTAACGTAAAAGGAGAGGCAGCAGGAGAAGATAATTATTTCTCTGTTAAAAACCTGTCATTCCATAAAGTAAACTTAGATATTATGAGATTAGCACATGCAAATTATTTAGGCCTGTATTATGTTTTTTACTATTTTAACTGGTGCTACTACTATTACTACCACTGCTAATGCTGCTGCTGTCACTGCTACTGCCACTGCTACTACAACAACAACAACAAGCATCAGCAACAACTGTTACTACAATTGCTACTACTACACTCGCTACAACAACTACTTTTACTACTGCTAACTACTGTTAGTACCAATACTATGGAGAGAACTAGCGTAGGCATAATTAAGCCTATGCGTTGCAACGTTCATAGGCTCTTTCCCATTTTGATACTCTAAAATCGAGCCAATGAAAAGAGAAAAGATGATAGAGAGCTCTAAACACTAACCTGCGTTGCCATGGACACACAGCATAGCTTGAATGATAATCAGAAGAGTCCAGATCCTAGCAACGATTTGCAACATTTTAATGACTATAGTTGCACTATTTAAAAAAAAGAAAACTCCGCAATATCTGGCTCAAATCGCCGAAAGCTGGTACAAATAAGTTTCAGTCAATATATATCTTATACCGTACATAAACTCGTAAGCTTAGTTCGTTCTCAAATCGACTTATTTCTCGACGTGTTGCAGTGTCTAAGAGATAATTTCTCTCAACTGTTTGTTGAAGACCTGTTGCGATAAGAAAATGTCGCCGTACGCACGACAGCCTCGACAGGACGATGTGAATGAAGGTTTGAGGACGAGTTTCTCCATTTCTTAAATCATACTAAAGGCGTTTCCTTCACTTTCAACTTTCGCTGTTGTCCGAGGTAGGCTTTTTAGGTAGGCGAGGTCAACTCCCAGAGATTACAAGCGATTTGAAATCTATCTTTTGACATCTTATCAAAATGACGTTAGCGGCTCATAGATAACACAACGGTTTCGTATAGGCCTATCTCCACTGAGTCTAGTAGGCGATACGTTGGTGGGATCGAAACTGGCGAACCATGAAAACTGAACACATGTGTTGATCACCGCCCAAATGGGTTTACCCAATCCATTCAATCGGTAATTAATAATCATCAATACTTCAAATAGTTGACTAAATTACTAATTATTCTATGATGTAAATTGAAAATAATTAATGAGTCATTATTTGTTATCATGGGATCATGAGTAAACGGGGAGTGCCTTCAAGCAGGGGCGCAGCCAAGAATTTGAATTGGGGGTATAATGTGATTTGGGGTATAATTCTTAAAAAACTGTGAAAATCTTAAAAAACGCAACATAAAATTTTATGGTAGTCTTTTTTTTTTGGAGGGGGGTTATATATACCGTTATCCCCCCCGTCGCTACGTCCCTGCCTTAAAGATAGAATAAAGGCAAGAGAAGAAGTGGTTAGTGAATGGTCTGGTAGC
Organism: Metaphire vulgaris; assembly: GCA_018105865.1. NCBI lineage: Eukaryota > Metazoa > Annelida > Clitellata > Crassiclitellata > Megascolecidae > Metaphire > Metaphire vulgaris. The sequence continues at coordinate 19,273,053 of CM030836.1, read as the reverse complement.
CATGCATGTAATCCGGGATTAAAGTCTCAGTGTTTAAGATATGTAGCCTATATTTTATTCGGAAAAGATCAAGAGAACACAAAAAAATTAGCATTGAAATTGTAAAATCTTTCAAGATTGTTGATCGATCATTAAATAGACCTACTTATAATATTTAGAATTTGATTCAGTCAGTTCAGCAAGACAATATCCTGAAATCGCCATCGCTTGTGCTGATCATTGGCGTAACCACGGGGGGAGGGGTCACGGAAACCCCCCATTCTAACAGGGACCCTTCGTGGGATTTGCGCAGAATTGTTGAAAAATATTGGGGGCGGGGTAGATAGCATGATAAGAGAAAAGCGAAATATTCCACGAGGACATTTGTTATGCTATACTAGGAGTATATTTTTCCGAAAATGTCGGCTTGTCCTCATATTCGGGAACCCTGCCTGTGCCACCGCATAGGAGGTTTGTCACAGTAATAAAAAACCGAGTCCATCCCTAACGTCGGCCTTCGTGACCTAAGCAATCCATTCAGATAACGCCTGTAATCAGATACAAGGGCGCGCAAACGACGCCCATAGCAGCTATTTCTCCTAATCATTACCGACAAAAAGCTTCATTGATTTGACCTGATGCAAAAATATAGCTCACAATAGGTCATAATCGTTGATAAAGAAGCTTTTGTCGAAATTAAAGACCAAGGTCCATGCTTAATCGGGTTATCATCAGAATGACTCGAATCGGCGTGTAACTTCAAAATTAAGCCTGTTCAGACCAACGACACGCGCTGGTATCAAAGTATTTCGCCGCAATGGTCAGTCCACGCCCTGTGCATTACCTCAGAGCAACCATGTATGTACCGGAGTGAGACGTTCCATCCCACGAGTGCATAACCACTCGAGTTGCTTACGCAAATTACCTGCAAGAAGTAAAACGCCTGGTCTATCTTTTTCAGTTTTCAAGCGGCGATCTAATACCAAGAGAACACTTTCGAACGAGCAAACAACTTGAAAATAGAAATTCACGCTTACTTTTCTTAAGTTCCATAACTAGTTAGTTAGTTAGTAGTAGTAGTAGTAGTAGTAGTAGTAGTAGTAGTAGTAGTAGTATTTGCGGGGAGGAAGTTTCCAACAACTACATAGTCCAGGTCACAAAGTAAGTAGTAGTAGTAGTAGTAGTAGTAGTAGTAGTAGTAATAATGTAGTAGTAGTAATAGTAGTAAAACTTCTCTAGCGCCATTGTTAGTACATCAGCACCAGTCGAGTAAAAATCATAATCGTAATCCTGTCCGTGGTGAAACGAGGTTTAAAGTCCCCTCATACAGTCGAACATCTCTCGTTGCATGCCCTTGCCAAAAATTAGGCCTAATCGTGAATCTCTCTCTCTCTCTGTTCAATCAACCAATCTCTGCCTCATCCTCTGCCTCTCAGTTTTTTCCCCTCTCCCTCTCTCTGTTAGTTGATGGGCGGGGAATTTGCCTTTAGATTAAAGAGATATGACTTCAAGAAGGTCAGAAGAACACGATAACGACGAAGATCTGAATATCTGACAATTTTTGTTGCTTCGGCGCCTTTTAGGCTGGTCATCCTCATTGGAATTCGGTGACGTCACGAGGCTAAGTATTAAACATGACGTCATTACAGTTGCAACAAGGAATCATTGTCAACCTTCTTTGTGTACGTCATGAATGAGTGATGAGTGATTGGTCATCATTTTGTTCCAACCCTCGTGTATGCCGTCAATTATTGTTACCTGTCAGGTAGGAAAGAATTTGTTTTGAGTGCAATCTTAGAAAGGCAGTCTCTCGGAGCGTAGGCTACGTAAGCCAAAGGCAGGGTACTTCTATCTAAGGCGTACCTGAGATATGCTTTGGCGATAACAGGTTAAAGGATAAGAATGTTAGCTCTTTCTCTTGACTCGGGCTCTAGTTCGTTCTAATCGACGCTTGGAAAACATGACGGAATTTGTCAATATTATTATGGATCCATAGCATTGCTTTGATACGTTTGTCCTTGCGTTCAGTTTGATTGAGATAAATCGCCAGTAACATCGTTATTTTCCCCATACATTTGGCAGTGTTATTTTGACTAATCGCCACAATTTAATCGCATACGTAAGCTGGAACGTCTTTAAAAATGCAATGCGATTTAAACCTCAAAAGTTCTATCTCTCATAATTATGAAGAACATTGGAACACATAGCCTACATTGACGTAAGCTTTGGATGAAAAAGCGGAAACCCAATCCTGTAGTTTAGTACATCGATACCAATCGCTATTGGAAACATAGGCCATCACCTATTATACTGCATTTAAAACGGTTCATTCATGACAGCCCTCGTTATTCCATTAATGCTAATAATGCATAGGATTTGTGCAACATTTAACCGCATGTTTGAAACTTATTTCGTCCTGTTAGAGATCTATTTAAAGCACCATATGGAGCCAATATCTTTAGCATTCTTTACTACATCGATATCAGTAGCTATTGCAAATACAGGCCATCGTCTTCTGTATTTAGAGCGACTCCAACATGACAACCCCTGTTATTCCATAATGCTAATAATGCATACACTGTAGGATTTGTACAAATTCAACTGCATTTTTGAAACTTACTTCGTCCTGTCAGTGGCGGCTCCACCGAGGGGGCCAGGGGGGCCCGTGCCCCCCTATTGAGAGCCTGCCCCCCAGTGCCCCCCCAGTTGGGACCCTATACTTAATGCTACATACATTAAACAACAAATGGTTGGCCCCCCATGGTTAGAAGTTGCCACCCCAACGGCCCCCCCACTTGCCAAATCCTAGAGCCGCCACTGAAGTCTATCCGAAAGATTTGTACCGGTAGTTCTTAGTATCGGCCGAGAATACTTGATTAAAAATTCGCACTCCATTTGGTACACCAGAATTAATTCATAACCACGTATTTGCTTTCAACTGAGTAGGGACACTCCAAAAGAAGTCTGCACAACAGGGTGGTTGCCAATGGAGTCGCTTATCCTTATCGGAATTGGTACTTCAACAATTGCATATTGGAGCAGATTATCTCTGTTGTTAGCAGGTGGTGTGTGTGTTCCGATAATAGAGTTTAATTAATCGCTACGACCGTTCATAGCAAGGTATTTCGCTCGGTTATAACAGACGTGAACTCTGTCCATCTACAAAGATAAAGGTAGTCCAGTACTCGAACGGACGCATGGGGTCCGGTGATGATCACCGTGTGTCGGACAGGCAGAGAAGCAAGTGATTTCCGTCATTAATCTAGAGTAGGCTGCCGCTACTTTCTCTAGACCCACGTCTTACCTTCGCAACTTAACGAAGGCTTTTCAGTTTTATCAATGCCGATGCCGGCAGTGACGGACTGGGCTGCGAAATCGGACCTGGAAATGTTTGACATCAGGGATCCATTCCGTCTCAGTTAAACACGTTCTAGCTCAAATCGATCAATTACAAGTTGTGGCGCATTTAGCAAGCTATTATGACAATTTACTAAACTAATTTAGCGGTGATTAGCCTAAGTGTATCTGCCCTCAGGTATCCTGAAAATCTCCAACGCCAGTGTAAGGCCATACTACATAGGTCTATAGAAATGCTACATTAGGCCTACGCATTGCATTACATTGCGTCTCTGGAAAATTCGAAATGAGTCGAGCAGTAAAAGTCAGTTTTCGATTATTTTTGACGTTTCCCTGCGGCCACCCAACGGTGTCTGCTGTCTTTAAAGAGGTTTCACTGTGTAAAATAGACGCTAATATCAAACTATCAGGACAAAATGTTTTTAGAAAACACTTGACTTCTTATTTTAGGTTTTTTTTTCGTCCTTGGACCCAATTATGTCCACGTGACTACTGAGTCCAGGGTGACGTTACCTGTGACAGAAAACTCAATAGAAGGGTCTTTTATCAATCGTGGATTTATCTCTCAGTCTCTGTCTCTGTCTGTATGTCCGTCCGTCTGCATCTCTGTCTGTCTGTCTCTGTTTCTCTGTCTGTCTCTGTCTGTCTGTATGTCTTGTCTGTCTGTCTCTCTCTCTCTCTCTCTCTCGTGACCATCATCTTCTCTTACGCTAGTAAATCGCGAGTGTGTCGCGAACAAGCGGCTCAAATCTCTCATTCAATAATTATCTAATAGGCCTACTACGGCTCATGTACTGGGAACAGGATAGCAATTGTATGCACACGACAATACAGTATGTCACTACACACAAGACCTCTCAGATATCTTAACAACATAAGGAGCCGATAGACAAGATACCAGAAACTTATCTATGCGTGCTCGAGACCAACTTAAGAATACGTCAATTGTATTTGCCGTCTGACCAGTCTAGGCAGAAGCTGTAGAGACGTAGGCCCTGGATGGAGTATTTGAGGCACATGGCTGAGGGATCGGAACATTAAATTAGCAGGTTAACAAATCTTTAATTGACAAATCATGACATTTTATTAACACAAGATTGAAACTTTCTACATATGCATTTTTCTTGCTTTTACTGATGCGAACTGGTCTATGTGTGGATGTGCTCAAAAGTCAGTCTTCTCAATTTTTTCACTTTCTACGCTATGAAGATCACAGAGTATTTTGGCGCCCCGTAAAAACTGGAGCCCGGGACATCTACCCTCACCTGCCTGTCATACCCTAGTTATATCACTGATAGGCAGTGCTTATTTATTCTAGGCCTTCTCTGGGGGAGAATAATCCCCATGTTTTAAAATCACCCCCAATTTTTTATATGTTGGCTGGGAGGATGGAAATTTCCCCCCAAAGGGTGGAGACTCAGACCTTGTCCCCCCAAAAGATTTCAAAATCCCCCCAATGTCAAGATGGCTAGAATAAACACTGACTGATAGGTGGAGCGTCAACGGTATGTGGTGGTCCACACCCGCAAAAGCTTCGTTCATTGGATCAGGGCAACATGGGTGAGATTAGGCGGGCCTCAATGTGTGCGTGTTTCTGTAGTCGCAGGTGACGTGTTTGGACAAAGACTGATTTTACATACAGTAGATTGCCTTCTTAGAGAACTGATCCCGCCATTGATGATCGCTCCTGCCAAGACCTTTAACATTCTAGAACGATCTGCGTCATCGACATAATTATCTCTTCAGCATTCTATGATTAGGCCTATCTTCGATCTGATTTGTCTGCAAGGTTTATAATCAACATTCATCTCTCGTATCAAAACCCGTTGGCGCTAGATAACTGAATCGATTAACGATTTTACCGACAACATGACACTAAACAGTTTATCTTGAGCTAAAATAGGCAGTGCATATATAGTCTATGTTTTATTGTATTCAAAACCTACAATGGATTGATTAGGCCGTGATGGATTTGTGGAACAGTTTGGACGAAAAGGCAGCAGGAGAAAAAATGGAATCAAAAGTTATGCAGGACACTGGGTTATAAATGTTGAAAGTACGCAATTAGCCTATAGCGGTTTTCAGACAGGCTAATGCCCCCTAAAGCCCTAAACCACTTCAAATCATCTTTTTACTTATCTATGTATCAGTAATTGTCACTCTTGCAATAGAAAAGAGCGCCTCTAGCGAATGTAAAAACAGATTTAGACACAGAATTATACGATATGCAGCGCTTTAGGTCCAGAAATAATAATGATGAAGAACGAGGACGCATTTTATTTGTAAAAATCTCATTGCTGGAATTCGCTGGATCTTAAAATCGATCTTTTACAGGAATAAATAAGTTGCAAATGTGGACACACATTTCTAAAGAGCCTACGTGGTTGCAACAGCGCCATGGCAAATGTGGAGGTTGACGCAGTTGAGGCGCTATAGAAGATGACGTGGGGTGGGGTGGGCTAAGCTTGCGATAGCGATTGGCATCGATGCAAGACTGGATGATAGCGCCAAGAGGTTAAAGTTGGCGCTTGAAGATGTTTAAAGTTTACAGCGCATGTATTCCACTTTCTTATATTCTTTATAATAATAGCCATCAATTCTGTTAATAGGTTGCGTTAGGTCTTATAAGAGGCGCGTGAATAGGTGAAGACAGACCAATTTGTGTTTCGTGATTAATGATTATGTCTACTATATGCAAGTGAAAATTTTAAAAGAACGCCATCATTTACAAAGCTCAGTAACAGAGAAAAACTATATACTATAGGCCTATTCTAGTTGGAAACCAGATGCATGGTCATAAAAACTTCTTTTGCTATTCACACATATTGAGATGTTTTCTGCCTGTGTACCTGCTTTATTCTATCGACAGTATACACGATTCCAGTTCTGTAGGCTATCGAGTAAACTCAGAGTTTAATCGCGACGTCGGTACAAAAGTTACTGTAATTAAATCTGCGTGTCTACAGAGATGAGTACCGTCAACTACGTCTCTTTAGACAAGGTTTTTTACATGCTTTGAGGCGTTATAGGACATGCGTGTGAGACTAGTCTCATCATCCCGGCCGCTAAAAACGTTCTAAGACACCCGTAAAAACCCGCCGCCCCGTCGTGCAGTCGGTGGTGGTGGGAGACCGATAGAGTAAATAGAAATTTTTCAACAGCGTTGGGTAAATTGATTTTGTACGAAAGTCCGATAAGGACATCTCGTATTGACGCTTAAATTATTTGATACTACGCTACTACTACTACTGTTGTTGTTGTTGTTGTTGCTGCTGCTGCTGCTACTACTACTACTACTACTACTACTACTACTACTACTACTACTACTACTACTACTACTACTACTACTACTACTGCTACCACTACTGCTACTGCACTACACCACCACTGCCACACCACTACTACTACTACTACTACTACTACTACTACTACTACTACTACTACTACTACTACTACTACTACTACCACCACCACTACTACTACTACTACTACTAATAATAATAATAATAATAATAATAATAATAATAATATAATAATAATAATAATAATAATAATAAAGTTTAAAGTGGTTCAGTATGTTCTGCCCTGTATAAGAACCACTATTCAAAGTTAAATTAGCATAAACAAAATTAGCATATATATATATATATATATATATATATATATATATATATATATATACGAATTTATTTTCTTTTTTGCGCAAAGAAATAACTTTTTCGTGTATAGCGTATCTACGAATAAGTACTGTATGTGCGTAAGATCCTTTCTAATTTTAATAAACAAATTTGTGAACAAAACAGACTGCCATCATCCGGCCTCCGTAGATTTAGGCACGGCAGACGGTTGCCCTGTCTGTTCTATTTGTGGCATTTTCTCCTCGTTCGTGTGAGTGCAACGGAACGCCTCGAACCTATACTGAACAGTTTTTACGATTGTGTTTTTTCTGGGCGGATAACAGCCAACACTGCTGTAGGTAGGCCTAATAAGCCTGAGCGACGCGGCGGCCACGGCTGAGCATATAGGTCTACACTGAGTCACCGATCTTCCATCACTGAATAGACACACAGACCAACTGAATCCACACAAAAACTTACTTAGCATGAATTAAAGTGGCTTAGAAGGCATTACTGCCTGTGTGAAAGCCACCAGGGACACTAACGGGGGGGGCTTGAACCTGACGCTCCAGCACGTAACCCACTCTGCCATCTTCCGCCCCTAAAAAACTAACAGATTACTACTCGTATATCTAATAGGACAGGTAGTGGAGGTTTAAAATAGATGAGGATATTATTATTATTATTATTATTATTATTATTATTATTATTATTATTATTATTATTATTATTATTATCTCAGCATAATCAAAGTGATGTCGATTGAAATGGAACCTGCTTCACAATTTGTTGGATGGGTCGCCCTCAAACCGCCATATGGGAACTTCTGTCGCAGTATTTCAACACTGTATTTGGGGCGATAGACGCCAGTGAGTTCATCAGATAGCATTTTAAAAGATAAAGTCTCGCATTTTCAAGCCAGTCTTGAGCGCACACGATAGTCTTTGGTCAACGTTTTAAAGTCGAGGAGACGTCGAAGCGATTTCAACGTCTTAAAGTCTTGTCCGAGTTTGCTGACTAAATTCTATTTCAAATGAGTATTATTTAAAACAAATTCCCTCTCAGCTGTTCACTCTAACGAATAGGCTCTTTGTAAAAAAAAGCATACGCCGATATCTTCGTCTTCTTCTGATTACCAAGTTGCTAGTGAAAGACGTTCACACTGGAAGACGCGACATTTTTTCAAAAGAACGCAGAGGCTGTCCATTAATTACTACGTTAACAATTCTTGGGCAATTTTTGACCCCTACCCCTGTCAACAACTGTAAAACTTTCAGTGACTCCCTATAATTATGTCAAAAATTATTGAACCCCTAAGATCAGTGACGGGTCCCCTTTAAAAATTTAGAAGGTTATTATTTTTGCGGCGATGAGACCGTTTCCATCTTTTTTGTCCATCAAGTGTCAAAATGTGGCGGTGACGACCTTTTTTCTTGTCAGGCTTTTCCCCGTTGCAATAAATAGTATTCCACCAAATTTCCAATTTTTTGATTATTTGTAAAAAAAATGAAATCGTTGACGTCAACTTCTCTTGACGACCCCCCTCCCCCGCTCCCTGCCAAATAACTGTCAAACTTTTTCGAACCCCTCCCCATTTTGTTGACGTAATTAATGGACCGCCCCCTCACCTAAGGCATCGTCTATATGTTGCACGGCTATGCTGCGCGTATCTCTGCAGATTCAATCATCGGTAAGAGTTAGAGAGTGAAAAACTCGTACTCTACAAAATCAACCTATGTTTCTAGACGTCCTCCCAGTGCCGTTCATCAGACCGTCGCTTCGTCTTCCTTTCTCGTCGTCAGTTGTTGCGTCGTCTTGTCGTTGTCGTTGTCGTTGTCTTTGTCCTTCTTCTCGTCCTTCTTCGTCTTCTTGTCTTCCGATGGATAGCTCCACTTCTGTCGTTCGCCGGATCCGAAGATTACGAAGACGAGCGATCCGAGAAGATAGAGACCGAACGATATGAAGAAGAACTTCCTCCAAGCGGCTCTCGATTGCTATATACAGTATTGACAGGCAACGTTCAAATATATAGAATTAAATAGGAATCTCGAACAGAAGGTAAACGCTTTAATACATGTAGAGTGGCGCAAAAAAGCCGGACTATATTAAATGCAAACCCAAATGTGACTAGTCCGGTTTTTGCGCCACCTTGTTATAATTCGCATGGTCGACGCTAGCAATTCATAATCTCGTCTCATTAGTGATAGAACGATAGTCTGTCTATTGCCCGATTATAGACCCAGCATTAAGCAAGACCTTTAATCTATATGCATAATATATATACTACGATTTAAGTGTGTGTATATACGCCATTGTGCAGTGCGCCATATATAACAGTATATATATATTAGTATATAGTATATGTATATATATATATGTACATGTATATAGACTATAGATATATAGACTACATATAGTATGATATATATATATATATATTTGTGTATATGGTTCCGTATCAAATAGGTCCATTATGCATTATATTTGGAAAGAGTTAAAGCCCGTACTACTGAATATATTCTATAGGCGCACTTAAATGCTAAAGAACAATATTTCTGGAAATGCATGTATACTAACATCGTATTTAGTGAGTGCACCAACAACTACAGGTCCTACTATTCCTCCGATTCCGGCAAAGCCATTCGTTATTCCCATAAGAGTACCTGCAGTACATCATAATACGCCGTTAGAATTAGCTATAATTTCGTATTATTATGAAACGGAGTATAATGTCATAAGTCGTTCTCAATTATAGGGCTGGCTCATTCATATCACAGAGCGCTTTTACAACGCGTTATGGTATAACGTTGGGAACTTGGGATCATTATTATAAAATTACCAATTGGGGGTAAATTCGTAAACCTTGCATCATTAATAATAAAATACATAAAGGGCGTATACGTGATCTTGTAAAGCCTAAATACAGAAAAGCGTTTGCCAATACTATGGACGAATTCAAAGCGTAAAGAAGTATTCTTTCAGACTGTGAATATATATATATATATATATATTAGTTTCAATTAGAACATTATTTAGAATGCAAACACTTCTAATCTACGGAAAGATACAGATTGCAATAAATATATCAAAATTAGACAACCTAATTAATCTTCATTTGAAACCCAAATGCAATGATACAGGACTTCATGGGAGTTGCCATTGACTAACTAGCTCCACTTCTATTATTAATTAACCATCTACAGATGCTTTAGCTAATTGAAGTCTAAAATAGTCTTAAGGCACTGTCTGCATATATATATATATATATATATATATATATATATATATATATATATATATATATATATATATACACTAACTAGCTCCACTTCTATTATTAATTAACCATCTACAGATGCTTTAGCTAATTGAAGTCTAAAATAGTCTTAAGGCACTGTCTGCATATATATATATATATTTGCTTACCAGCGTAGCCTGGTGCCAGGTCGAGCTGGTTGAGACTCCATCCACCCCACGATATTCCAGAAAATGCAACGCTCCAGACGATCAGGACGACGGCGAGGGTGTTGTCGCACGCCACGTATCCGACGCCGAGAAGGAAAGCGCCAGAACCCACGAAGCCTGGAAATGACAGCCGTACGTTAAAAGAAACTGTCGCTATACATTAATATCTCCGAACGTTTACGGCTCTATAGTTTTACTATATATGACAATTATTATTCACAAACGCAAAGTGCATGCATGCAAATGTTCGTTTTAAAGGCTAGCTATACAGTGTTTAATCTATAGACTCCTGGACTCCGGGGGGGGGGAAACTGAAAAAGCCGGGGGGAAAACTGACAAAGCCGGGGGGGAATTCTGCTAGGGCCCGCTGTTAGTCCGTGTAGTATTCAAAAATTTCCGGGGGGATTTGAAATTTCCGGGGGGAGGGTAAATTTCCCCCCGGAAACGGCCTAGATTAAACACTGCAGCTATATAACAGTTGCAAAATATCAACAGACCAAAATTATCGTCCGTTTACATGTTGAAAAATCTATAGAGGGGGTTTAACTAAAGATTCACCCAGGTATACAGTAGGACTTCGTTATAGCGGACTCGGTTATATATAGCGTATACTATAGGTTATAAAGTGCCGCAATTGTATACGGTCCCGTGTGAATCGCTACCCTATCGGATGCAATTGGATACAACGTACAGGCTGTACACTGTACTTCGGATATAACGTATTACATTTTACAGACCCGCTGAGTACGGTATACAACGAAGTTCTACTGTACACACAAAGCCGACGTTATGCTAATGTTTTCAATTGGTTGATTGAGAGACAGACGATTGATTGAATGCTTGACCGATTGCTCAACTGCCCCCATACTCACCGATTGTCGTTAGCGACTTTCGTATATAACCGACCGGCATAATTTTACGGCTGTGAAGAGCATCGCACACAAATCCAGTCAATATCATCGTAATCCAAACGAATACATACGGAAGACCCGATAGAAGACCGTTCTGAAAAGAATTCACCATAACCAAGTTAGTTGTAAAAGGGGAAAGCTAGATTCGCAATATAGCCTATAAAATAGCCTATAATAGACGATAAAATAGCCTATCAAATATAACGATCAGTGCTTATTCTAGCCACCTAGACATTGGGTGAGTTTAACATTTGGGGGGCAGACATTGGGGAGGTCATACTACTTGCCAATATGTCAAAGATTTTTGGAGAAAATTTCAAACTTGGAGGGAATTCCCCCCCCAGAGAAGGTCTATAGAATAAACACTGTATAACGATGATAGAGGTAAATATGACGATTCGAAGATAAACTTTGAATGCTCCTCAAATAATGAGCACACTCAATAATAAAAGCAAGTCTATTATTTACCTTCTTTATGTCAAAGTTGAGTATGTATTTGAAATACTGTGGTAGGGTAGTGAGCAGCGTAAAGTTTCCCCACTGATAGACAAAAGCCGTGAAGGTAAGCGCCAAGACGGGAAGTGACGTCAGTATGGAAAGCCATGGTACCTTCAACACCGGCTAAAAACACGTTCAAAAACCCCAATTAATTTCGTGTTTTTGTCGACTCACAATTTTTCTTTTCAAGCTGAATATAAGATGGTTTACCATACTGTACCTGTCTACTTGATTTTCAATTAAATCCAAGTGCTCAATTTGAATATTTTAAAAAGCTACTCTGAAATATTCGCTTAGATATTCCTAAAGATAGGCCTACTCGTTTACGATACGAACATTTGCCCTACTTGAATTCACAGGATTCGAATAAATGATAGCCTAATATTCATTTGTACTTTTTATCATAATGGTTCATCATTGAAACTTGAACCACACAGACCTTTTGAACACCGCCCAAGGCAGTTTCAATGTACTGGCGTTCATTGGCTGATATCCTCGGATGTACGCTTGGGTTATCGTATATAAGAAACACGCCCGCCAAGCACCAAGCACAGCCAATACCACCTGAAAAACAAGAGCTGCTGCGTTAATATGGCATCATTGGATAGCGTTCAAACGGATAAACGAATTTCCTGATAACCTATAAGGCAGTGTTTATTCTAGCCATCTTGACATTAGGGGGGATTTTGAAATGTTTGGGGGACAAGGTCTGAGTTTCCACACTTGGGGGGGGGGATTTCCATCCCCCAGCCAACATATACAAAATTGGGGGAATTTTAAAACTGGGGGGGAATTCTCACCCCCCAGAGAAGGCCTAGAATAAACACTGCCTATAAGGTGAAAAACATCTATAAAAACAACTGATAAAGATATACGACGGTGTGGCAAAAATCTAAAAACCAACAAATAAATTTGCGATTTTAAATTGTAACTGCTATATTTTCTGAATGCTACCTTAGATATAATGTTGGCCATATACCGGTACGCAACTGCGTACGGTGTTAGAAGTAATATGTTTAGCTTTTATCGTCGCATTTAGAACGATGATCTGCAATTGCACCTTTTAGTTGCATGCATAGGCTACAAGTACTTCCTTGAGGTGATGAATTGTGTGTCAAAACTGGATTGGGATTAACCAATCAGGACCCGTTTGTGCAACCAATCAGAAGCCAAATTACATCAACCAATCATAGATGTATATCTTATGCTATTGTTGATATCGGGTTGAAGGTTACAATTTCAGTGATGCTGATAAATGCGTGTCACTAGAATATAGTTGTAAGTTTCGTTTCCTCTACAATGATCGTATCAAAAGCAAGATACTTTAGGTTTTCAAAATAAGAATAATTGAAAGATAATAAGAACATTTCTTACCGAAGACATAGAAGACTGACTCCCAACCTAGCGTATCGCATAAAAGACCGCTCAGAGGATTGGTGATAATAATTCCCAATTTAGCACCTGAAACACAGTGTAACACAGTTGGTTCAGCGTTGAATGGCGTGCAGAAATTTTAAGGCAATATGTCGTTGGTAGTAGCGCAAATGGTATTAAATAATCGTTGGCTTGCGAGATTGAAAGAAAAAGCTCTCAAAGAACCTGAACTCTGTGAAGATGTCCCATGGATGCACACACACACAAACACACACACACACACACACACTCGCTGAATAAAATACTGGTATAATTTTGAACTGGTCGTCAGGAGAATTAATAAAGCACAAAATAAGACGTGAATCCAGAAGATAATTCTTGTCAATATGCCTGTTTCGACGATATCGAAGCGAAAACTGCGAACCAAGATCATTTTTCAAAATCGCAGCTGAGATAGAAGGAATCAACATTCCTAAGACCAGCAAATTTTTACGAAATAAATTGAAACAACAAATTTCAGACGTAGCTTCACTAGGCCTATATTATGGCAAACTATAGTAACCCCTTAACTGTGTATTTAACTGTAACTCAATGTAAAATGGACGGATATATCCGTGATCCCCAGTTAAGGGGTTAATTTGTGCTCTGTTTTGATAACAACGATGACAGTTGCGCCAGCGTAAATGTTTGGACTGCCAGCATGCAGGTGGAAATGAGTATAAATCAATGCAATGACTTTCATACTCACCCGCATAGATGAACATACTCATTCGGCCTCTTTCGTTGGGGGTCGCCCATTTGGCCAGCAGCACGTGCATTGAGGGATATGCGACGCCCTGTTGATTAAGTGAAAATGCGAAACGGTGGGAGCATTTCACTTCCACAAGATAGATAGATAGTAGATGTTTATTATTATTATTACACGACCAACATCATAACCAAAAATACATGACTCAAGATACTTAATTAATTTATACTAGAAATAATCAAAATTAACAATATCATGCAAATGTAACATGCATCATTTGAGTAAAATATTGCTGAATGACATTATTCGAATGACATAGTCATTCCCAATTGTCACTCGAATGACGCCACTCAAATTAACTGACAGTCAAACCAACACGTCCAGCAGCCATTCCTTCAAATCTTAAAGGAACACAGTGAAAATTCATTATTCCACGTGCAATGGACAAAAATCAACTTTCTGGCGACTATAGTCGTTCGTCAAGATATTTGAGCGTATGTGCGTCTTTCTTTTCGTTGCGTGAGGCAATTCTTGTAAAACATCATGCATCAGGGCAAATGCAACTTCTAAAAGCAAATTCTCTTTAAAAACACACGTATTCCGAAACGCAGTCCGTTGGTCTGTATATAGGCCTATATATATGTTGGCTTTTCTCTTTATACCTGCGCCAAACCCTCTACGGCTCTGATCGCCACCAGTCCTCCGTATCCTCCGGCTTTAGCGATGACCGGAGTGATGACCGTGAGGAAACTTGTGATGAACATGCCGCCCAAGAGGACCACCTTTCCACCGAACTTCTGCGCTATCGTACCGGCGGGAATCTGGAGACAAATGTACCCGTAGAAAAACGAACTCAGAATGACGCTCTGTTGCTGTGGATCGAAGTTGAACGATCCGGTCTGGAAAGAAATCACGCAGATATATATAGATCTATCTATCGCAACATCCAATCTAATCATATCTATAATCGTCAACTTCTATAGCGCCATTTCGTACTGCGTAGAGGCATCCGTCGATGGTCTCGACACCAAATCATATGGTCCAAGTCAAATAAATCCAGCATACCAGGCCAGTGACTATATATATAGGCATGGACTACTAGATGCTATAGGCCAACATGGTTGTGGAAACAAGATGGCAGACAAGTTAGGCGCGACATTTTCAAACGATGCATTTCGACATCGATCGGAATAAAGATGATGACGATGTCAACGACGATGCTGTTGTTGATGATGATGATGATGATGGTGATGATGATGATGATGATGATGACGATGGTGGTGGCAGGAACCGCTTCCCGATTGACCTGGTTCTAATTCTATTTGGCTTTGGTGCGCCATCGCGGCTGATGCCCTGGGCATTATGATAGTGGCGCCATATAAGTTGATTGATTGATTGATTGATTGATTGATTGATCATAAATTTAAATGTGAAATTGTAGCAGCATATTTCATTAATTATAGACATATACCTAGTATATATCACAACCTAGTTGGAGCCAGTGTTCGTTTGAGAATTCGTAAGGAAAGAAGAAAATGCAGCAGAGAAGTCTATAACCTGGAAAAACTAGAGGATGAAGTAACAAAACACAATTCCGGTTAGAAGTGGAACATAGATTTACCATCCTACAGTCACTAGACGAAGAATGTCCACCAGAAGAGCTGTGGCAAACGATGAAAGAGGGTTTCAAGGAGGTAGCTCAACAAGTAATTGGAAAACAAAGGAAAAGAACAAACAAACCATGGATAACTGAGATTGCTCTAAAGTTGATGGAGGTCAGGAGGGAACTCAAAGCAAATAAATCTAAATCAGAAGAAGATCGATTGGCATATGCCAAGGCAAAAGCAGAAGTGCAGACACAGGCCAGAAGAGATAAAGCAGTGGCTTGAGGAACAGTGCCAACAGATTGAGCAAGGAATTAAATCTAACAACACCAAACATGCTTTCAAAGTGATTAAAAACTTAAGGAGAGACTTTGCTCCAAGACAAAGAAACATCAAAGACAAGATGGGAAGGCTTTTTGACAGATTTAGATGACATAAAGCGTAGGTGGAAAGAATATGCAGAGCAACTATATGAAGACGATCACACCAGTCAAGATGACAACATCGGCGCAGAGGAACAACCTGAAGAAAGGCCAAACCTGATCCTTGTGATG
Source organism: Metaphire vulgaris (assembly GCA_018105865.1). Classification (NCBI taxonomy): domain Eukaryota; kingdom Metazoa; phylum Annelida; class Clitellata; order Crassiclitellata; family Megascolecidae; genus Metaphire; species Metaphire vulgaris. The sequence continues at coordinate 19,256,946 of CM030836.1, read as the reverse complement.
AGGTACAGCACGCCATTAAAAGATTACCAAAAGGAAAGGCTGCAGGATATGATGACTTACCAGCAGAGATAATAAAACTGGATAGCGATGTAATAGCGCAAGGATTTTGCCGACTATGCAACAAGATACTGGAAACTGGTGAATGGCCAGAAGACTGGAGACGATCAATATTTGTCGGCGAGGATTACAGAACTATAGCGTTAATCAGTCACGCCAGCAAAATACTTTTGAGAATCTTATTAAATAGAATGCAAAGACAAGCAGAAAATGAGCTTTCGGATGTGCAGATGGGTTTCCGAAAAGGAGTTGGCACAAGGGACCAAATTTTCAATCTAAGACTAATAATGGAAAAAGCTAGAGAGATGTCAGTACCGCTGTACATGGCATTCATAGACTATAAAAAGCGTTTGATTCAGTACAGCACACAAAGCTCTGGAAAATACTAAAGGGAATGGGATTATGCCATGCCACAGTTGACATAATTCAAAAATTGTATAAGGAACAACAAGCTACTGTAAGAGTGGACAAAGAAACAACAGGTTGGTTTATGATTGGAAAAGGACGACAGGGCTGCCTTATCTCCCCTATGTCATTTAATATTCAGAACACATAATGAGATGTTCAGCAGATGAACTTCCAGATACAGGAATTAACATCAGTGGACGAGTGATTAACAACCTGAGATATGCTGATGACATAGTTTTGATAGCAACTTCGCCAAATTCATTGCAGGAACTGGTAGATAAAGTGGATTTTGTATCGAGAGAACTTGGTCTTGAAATTAGCATTAAAAAACAAAGGTAATGGTAGCTACAGACAAAAGGATCAAAATCAATATCATGTGTCGTGGGCAACCTATCGAACAAGTGGAAACCTTCCGTTATCTTGGTTCATTAATTACAGAGGATAATGACTGCAGCTCTGAAATAAGATCAAGGCTTGGCATGGGGCGTTCAGCCATAAAGACACTCACTACTGTTTGGAAGGATCGGTCGCTCAGTCTGCACATAAAGAAACGCCTGATGGAAGCATTGGTCTGGCCCATTGCAACATATGGAGCTGAAGCTTGGACAGTGAAAAAGGCAGATCAGAAAAGAATCAATGCTTTCGAGATGACAGCTTTCAGAAGAATGATGTCCATCAGCTGGAAAGAACATAGAACAAATGCCTCAATCATAGAAGAACTTGGGGAAAATAGGCGTCTATACTCAGTTATCAAATTTAGGAAACTGAAATACTTTGGTCACATAGTGCGAGCAGACAATTTATGTACAACGATACTGCATGGCAGAATTAATGGCAAGAGGAAGAGAGGACGGCCTCGTAGACGATGGACGGATGATATTGTGGAATGGACAAAACAACCAATTACCAATTGCATCAGAACTGCAAAAGACAGAGTCACGTGGAGAACCTTGTCATCAGCCTGCATAGCCTCCGACCCTCAGCAATGAGGATGGACGATACCATACCATACCATACCAGACATATATTATTCACTTGTTTTTCGGCGGCGGCGGCGTCTGTCGTATTCGTCGTATCGTTGCCTTGAAGGCTTTCACACTTGTCGACGGCGCTAAGCTTGCTCTGCGATACGTGTTTAACGTAAGTGGCGTTGACCATTTGGACGAGAGCCACGCTCAGGTTGACCCGAAGAGCGTAGACCATAATGAAACCGATGAATCCGATGCCGACGAATACGAGACGACACGAAGGAAACGCTACACATCAGCAGCATCATAACAAAAACCGGATAAGATTACAGTAGTCATTAATTAAAACTGTGGCATTGTTGTATAGGCCTATTATAAAACTATTGTACTTAACCGAACCAATTGAAACTGCTAATCAATATCTGAATCAGTGGTCGTATCGACTTTATAATTGACTGTTTATTGTGGTGTGATATGCGACGCCTATTTCAACGTCGTATAAAAATACGGTCAAAGGATGGTATACATTGCGATGACCAGAATGTGTTAAGTACAGTATAGACTACATGGATAATCGGATATATCACTCGTCAACTAATTAGCGGAATTAAACGGTCTATCTAGATATATGGATCAGATTGCGAGGATTGGAAAAAAGAACTGAAATGTAATGTGTATATGTTGTCCTGGCATTGCATACTGCGAATAATTGTGTTTATTTGCCTTTGTGGTATCAAAGCTAACAGATGTAGCGGACAAACATAAGCTGGGTTGCATTAGGGACAGTGGCTAGTTATTATTATTATTATTATTATTATTATTATTATTATTATTATTATTATTATTATTATTATTGGCTGCCAATATTTAACTGAACCAGGATCTTATTACAGGTCGTTCAGTTTTGGTTCTGCGTAAGGGAAGTAAAATAAACTAAGGTTCTTAGAAATTCAATTTTCATTTTAAAAAATTGTCTACCATGCTACAGATGTAAAATAACGCTGACAGACGAATAGAAGCTCAAGAGCTCAAGAGCTCCAGGTCTATAGATGAAAAATTATTCTTTCGCAGCTGTTGATAACTAATACCAAGTCGGGCTCAGTCTTCTGTTGCGAAAACAAAGGTTATCGGAGGAGATGGAACGCAGTTCAAACTCGATTGGCTTGATCCTATAGACTTATTGTTTAAAAGTTTATGAGAGACAGACAGACAAAGAAAGAGAGAGACAGACAGACAGACAGAGTGGAGAGAGGGGGAGCAGAGTTAAGTGAGAATGAAGTGCCTTCGACGAGTTCGAAAATAACCGAATCTTAGACTAGAAAAGCATCAACCAATAAAAACGTTCTCAACGATCCAAACGCAGTTGCTATGAGTACAGTAGTTGCGCAATATATTTAAAAGTTGAATTGATCATTTATATTAGACAGAATGTTAGAATTGATAAAAATTTTATAATGACGACGACGACAATGATGATGATGATGACGACGACGACAATGATGATGATGATGATGATGATGATTATGATGTACATTATAGCATCAGCTCCAATAGACAAGGGTATCAGACTTATGGTCGTGTTCATCCACTCTATAGAGGTCAGTCAGGACCAGGTAGACTAACTGAATTGAATACGTTTTAGTCCAGATCTGGCAATATAGGCCTACAACGAAATGCATACAACGTATAGGAGATCAACCGGAGCAGGAAGAGGGAAAATAGTTCCATATTTTAGCGTTAGCAATGGAGTATAGAGAATCTCTGATCAAAGTCAGCGTTGCGGTTCTCAGCACACGGAATTTATGTAGCTCATTGAAATCCGAGGCTCATTAAGCAGTGTCTGACTGCTATCTCTGCAGCAAATTAGCAATAAACTGACTTAATGCAGCAGACGGATTTCAATTTCAGGTGTGCAAACTAGGTCACCAATTTGCAGCAAATTAGGTTTCGACCTCTATCCGCTAATAGATTTTATGGACGCCTATAGCAAGTCATTCTGCCGATGATGTTGCCTGTACGTCGACGGTCGACCTTTTCTAGCACACTGTAGTGTTTACAACTTCACATCCTAGTGTTTTCGTCCTTGGTTCATCAGTCTCATAAGACATATCTTTGCAAATGTCGAGGAGGTTGCATAGCCTTCACTATAGGCATACTGCTTTTACGACGTGTTTTGATCTGATATACTTGTTACGTCTGCAGAACGCAAGTTCAAGACCCAGCAACCTATGTGGCATTGGGTCTATAGTAGCAGCGGTCGTTTGCTCCGTGAGTTGTATACTTCGAAACCCGTGTGGGCGAGTCGAGGGATCTTACTCTGTGCCCCCCCCCCCGGGAAACAAGGTTCAAACGCTGTCTGAAGGTTAACGATGAACGCTTCTAAAGCAGTGGGCTTTGAGCATCCGATCGACACGTGTGTTGACAGATGCTGGCCTTGGAGTTTGTTGTAGAAACAGAAACCCACAAAAAACAAAAATGGGATCAGAACATTTTTCTTTCGGAGCGTCAATGTTTTTATAAGAATTGAAGCACAAAGCAGTTATTTTCCAACCAATCAAAGAACGTGTTACATTTGCCGTTTTACGATTGGTTAAAAACGTCACATTGCTGCTCTTTTGATTGGATGAAAATTCGTATATAGGAAATGTTATCAACATTTTAAGCAAGCCTTCATAGGAACCTACAACCGAATTAACTTGTTTCACTTCAGCCGGACACTGAAAAATGCACTCAAATAAAGAGGTGGAGGTCAACTAGTAATGCAGCGTTGTCCTTCCACTTCTGAGGACAAAAGGTGAAAGCGGGAATAAAAGGTCACATTTTCAGAAGAAGAAGAAGAAGAAGAAGAAGAAGAAGAAGAAGAAGAAGAAGAAGAAGAAGACGAAGAAGAAGACGAAGAAGATGATGAAGTTGTTTTGCAAAACATAGGGCTTACTGGAATTGCAGAAATTTATGGCCAACTCAGACTGTAGCAGTGCAAGGAGCCTCGTGTGTTGTGCAGCACTAGATCATTCCAGACACTGCCGAAGATGAGCCGACTAGCCCCATGGCGGCGGCACTTTGTTTCCGTGAGTTCACTCGGTATACCTGGCTGCGGCAAGGCCTACCCGCTTGACCTCAACGGCCCGCGGCGCCGACCGGGACCGACCTGCGGCCGGGCGGTTCCCATTCACACGATACCTTCAGGCGTCGATGCTACGACCATCTGTCAGCAATCGACTATCGAGATGAAAATAGACGGATACCTCCTGCCTTAGGTTTTTGTTGGATGATGAGGAGGAATCGGTCTGTATGCACGTGGTACGTCAACACCGCCCGCAAGAACGTGGAATGACATTATCAGTGTTTATCCAGACCCCAGGCCTGGGGGGAGGGATTTGACTTTGTTGGAGGGAAAGTTCAATACAAAATTTGTGTCAGTGCCAAAAAAAAATTTTTTTTGGGGGGGAGGGAATTTCGAGGTTGGAGGGGGGAATCTCCCCCTAACAGGCCTGTATAAAACACTGGACATTATCATTCTGGGACCAAACTCATAATGCTTGTGATTGAATGCAAAACGCCATATGGCGTTCATAAACTATGGACAATAGTTTTTGCCAATTTTCGGTTAGACGTCTTCTTTACATAGTTTTGGTTCTGTCATGTGGCAATTCGCATTGATTTAAATCTACTAGACTATTAAATTAGTTATCAAATAATTTATCCATTATTGTTTATTATTAATTATAATCGACCTTTTGACCGGCTGTTCACAGTTCAGCTGTTCTAGCCCCAGTCACCACGAGCGCAAAGTGGTTTGCCTGCAGACTGTTTTCATAGATAAGTTTCTTGTGCATTTTCAATGCGAAATTCCGGAACATCTGTTACCTATTGCACACAAATGCTGACAACAGCCTACTTACTTATTCACGGGTTTATTTTACGCTTATATTCAAAATATTTAGATGATTGGCAACAGGTGAATATGCAAATCATCGTTGTATCACACATCTTCAACTTTCACTTTTCAATTAACCCCTTAACTGGGTATTTAACTGTAACTCAATGTAAAATGGACGGATATATCCGGGGTTCCCAGTTAAGGGGTTAACTGGGGGTCCACAGAACGGTCATAGGGGGTCGGAAGAAAGGGTCAGGGATTGCATTCAATCGCCAGACAAAAGTGCCACTTTCTAGCAATTATAAATCTGTTCTGTTGTGGCAATGGAAATAAACAGTGCTTTCATTTTAATCACGCAGAACGTTGCAGTGCAATCGTAGACTTGTAAAACGTGCACTTTGTACGTATACTAGAGACTCTGCAGTTTGTACCCTGTCCCGAGTCAACGTATAACTGTGACAATTATAGCAATTCCAAAAGATCGGGAGTACGACGTATTGCAAGTTTCAGCTTGTGAGGTGTCCGCGAATTTCATAAACCTTTATATAGGGATCCCAGGAATGAAAGCGTGCGAGAACTTAACTCTGTAGCGGACAGGTGCTAAGAATCAGCGATTGAAGATGTAATATACAGTAGTCATAGTTGCACTTACAGATGGGTAGATCTTGTTTGGCGGTCGCTTCCTTCAGTGCCTCGGCGTCGGGTCCGTTTTTGACGGGCGCCAGGCCATCATCGCGGGCATCGTCGCCGTCGTCGCGTGCCTTGTCTTCAGAATTCGCCTTTAATGGCGTCAATGCATTTGCCTCTTCGTTATCTGAATCCAGACAGAAACACGTTGTTTTCGGTTTTTTCGATCTTATATAAGGCGAAGAAATCTGTATACTAGATTTCGTAGATCAAATGCAGATAGCTATACATGTAGAAATGTGTAGATGATAAAAGCTCTTGCCTTTCAACGGCCTGAAAGTTCCTTCAATTTCCGCCTTCGTCCTGTCTGCCATCGCTACTAAGTATATCGTCCGTTATCCTCGACCACGTTTTCAGTCAATTAATCAGCTAAATGATGAAAATATAAGAAATTTTCGATGAGAATCCTGCAGATTAGAGGAACTTTTAAAGCCAGCGTATGGTGAAAGCATGTAATGACAAATAAGCTACTGGCATTCCTTCCTCCTATAAGGCCAGGGGTGTGAAACTCATTTCATATAGCGGGCCATATGAAAACCTTTGTGGCGGTCGCGGGCCGGATTTGTATATAGCATTAATACGAACTATAATAGGCCTATTACACAAAATAGTATATAAAAATTGTACCAAAATTTGTATTTCATCTCTATCGCATATAGAAATTTGAGTTTCATATATGCAATTTCCGGTTTTTATACAGTATATAGGTACTTTTTGAACATGCCTTAAATAAAGTAAATTTGCTCAAACATAAATTTGTTTTTCTTGTATTCAGCCACATACACGCGGGCCGGATGAAAAGCTTTCGCGGACCGTATCTGACCCGCGGGTCGTATGTTTGACACCCCTGCTATAGGCCTATATATATGGTACGTTTCTACGATCTTTGTCTGTGCAATGCCAGAGCGACCGGTATTACTCAGTATATAAAGAAACATATCCTTCAGTTATTAACACATTCAAACCACACCGCAATTCGTAGTTTCAAAGCCCCTAGTTAAACCGTGAAGTTGTAGCGTCCAGTGATGTTAATCCTTGTCCTGGTACTTGTATTTAAGGACTGCTTAAGGACCAATTTGAAGTCCTGGTCCTTGTCCTGGTCCTTGGAGGGTCGGTCCTCGTCCTTATCCTCGTCCTTGGGGGTTGGTCCTTGTCCTTATCTTCGTCCTTGGAGGGTTGGTCCTTGTCCTTATCCTCGTCCTCGGGGGGGTCGGTCCTTGGTAGCATCACCTGGTAGCGTCTTTATTATTGTTCACGACATCGGTTGAAAGAGAGTGGCTACCAGGCTTTCCATCGTCACCACTCACCGAACAAGTACCCGAATAAGTACAGAAAAATGTCTGTCTGTTTTCAACCGCGGACCAAGATATTGGCCGGCCACCTCCCTATTCGCAAGAACAGTTAACAACAATGTATTCGGTACCTATACTGAGTCAACTACAGTGTATATAAAGAGCCAGTCGCCCGGCGAGTAACGGTAGGCAACATAAGCGTGAGTCAGTTCGTTCCGTCTAGTCGATGCACTCTGAGCTTGGATCGGTCGTTACACTCCAAATACTATCGTATATAATCTACATGTAGATTTTAAAAATCGAAAAACTAAACATACCCGATAGGTTGATCGTGCTTTGTGGCGACGGCGCGTCTGAATTCAGTCTACGAAAGACACTTTTTATGCCTCACGAAGACCGACTCAAAACAGAGCAACGCTTTTGCCGCCGTGAATGCAGTTCTTCGAATAGTAAACACTCGCGCGGCAACCAAGTCAAAACTTTTGGCTGGCCCGTTGGCCGTACCGGCTGGCTGACTGGCCGGTTGACTGGCTGACTGGCTGGCTGGCGGTGGCGAAGACTGGAATTCGCTCTCGCGAATTTTGGCATCTGTTCTTCGCGCGCGCGTGACCTTCGGTTGTGCGGTGTTAGAAGACTTGTTGCTATTCATTTGCCGGTTGCCCATTTGCCACCAACTCGCACACCCTTTCTTAGCCAGCATAACATATAGCCTAACGTCATATGGCATTGAAAGACTCTCGACGTAGAACAGGTTAGGAGATGTGTTATTCTTGGCAGAAAATAACACAGTGTTTTCGTTCTTTCTCTCTTTCTCTTTTCTCTTTCTCTTTCTCTCATCACTTCGAATGGGAGTATTTGCCATTATGTTATTTGTGTTCTTTTCTTTCCTCAACTTCTTGATCTGAAACACGCAGTACACGTTGTCTAAATAATCGAATTATTATTACTAGAAACACATGAATACGTCATAAGAATTTACTACCTTTTCTTGTTTACATGGAATGTATACTGCGAAATGTGTGCATATATCTTTCTTGAGTGCATCCATACTATCCAATGCTCTTTTTTGGCGCGGTCAAACGATCGCTCAGTCGACGCAGAAAGCTATATACTATTAACCTTAATATATACTTGTACGCCTAAACCAGGGATGGGCAAACTACGGCCTGCGGGCCACATGCGGACCGCCAAGCAGCGTCATGTGGCCATCGCGGGCAGCCAGCATGTTATAAAATCGAGATAAAATTATTTTCGACTCGTTTGAAATTTCAAAGTGCACGATACTAAGTTAATATCTATACGCAATAAATTATTCACAATTACAGATGGCACTGTAAGTTGACCTATTTCACAAAACGCTGTAGTCTGTTGCGTATTCTTTTCATTGAATATATAGCAGACGCATGGTCAACATTCATTCATTCATTATTATTATTATTATTATTATTATTATTATTATTATTATTATTATTATTATTATTATTATTATTATCATCATCATCATTATCATTATCATTATCATTATTATTATTCACTAGACGATTTCTATAGCGCAGTAAACATAACTAAAGGCTAAAGACGAGAGCGCTTTAGCCTAACACATGTCACTTATATCCGATGATAAATAAGCGTGTTTCTAGATTTCTTAAAAATTTTAGATTCACATCGATAATCGATAGAAATTATGGGTTCATTTGTGATGAGAACTTTTCAAACCTAGAACGATTTACCACAACAATGCTCAGTGGCAATGGGGCACTCTCTCAGCCATGATTTGCTCGTCAGGATAGGTGATAACGTTTTTTTTGCTCGTCAGCTCGAAACATTGGCAAAAGTCACGCTACGCCACTGACAATTTGTCTCTCAGTCCATGAAGACATTTCATTGCCAGCTCTAAAAATAGGTCTTTGGCGACTGATTCAACTTAGCTGGTAGCTATGAGAATTTGCGCCGGTCATCTTGAACCAGATTTCAAAGATAGGCCTAGTGTTGAAAATTGTGACCGATTTAACGTATCTCATCGGACAAGAGAAATTGATGTGAATTTTCGATGCGTGTTAGTATTGTAAATAAGCTTCCATTTTGGACTTCTTTGTTGTAACTGTGTTCGGCAAGGTAAATCAAGGCAAGAAATAGAGTGCCATCGGCCCAATGCAAGAAAAATCAATATGACCCTTGCGGAGGGGGAGGGGGATTAGTTTTTCGACCCTTGATCTACAGTAAGATAAGCTTCATTGGTGCGTCAAAGCAGCGTTTCGAAGCCATTTGGCAACATGCTACAATATTATCCAGTACTAAAGTCAGGCAACTTAATGACCGACAGACTGTTAACATCTCTAGGCCTAAATATTCATGAAATCAAACTCCATTAGCGTTAGAAGGCGGCGTTTGGGTACAAGGGCCCTGCTCTCATCCTGCCCGTCCTGAATTCATTGCCGCTAATAAACAACGAAAACTTAAGTTGCCATATGTGTACCAGAAACATTTTATTATTGCTCTGTCTGGTAAAAGAAAAGTGCTTGAGCGATCAAAACTATAATATGAGATGGCATATCATCCAGCAGTTGTTTAAGAGTCATAGCTAGACACGCAAAGAATAGGATTTTATCAATACCATTTTAACCACATTGTAGTATATGATGCCATTGGTGGCCTACTTAGTTCTCGAGGGACTAACAGAAAAAAGTGCCCGAAAAACAAATAGAATAAGTATACAATGTATTTTTTAATATTTCTAATGAAATAACAATATATATTTAGTATACATTTCAACTCTCTTCGTTTTTAATGATATGGAGAGAAAGGTTTAACGTTAAGCAATTGCTTTAAAATGCTGCAACGTCAATATGTAGGCCTATATTATATATTTATATTATATCTTCTACAAATATATGATATATATATATAAGCATACTTTTGTAAGATGTAAGATTATATTACGAATCAAATTTAATTGTTTCTTGGATTTCATTTCAAATTAAAAATTTGGAAGTGTGCTAATGAAAAAAGTGTTTGACACTACATTTTAACTATTGACTTTGCTTGCATACCTTTGATCGCGCAGTAGCGAGCGTATGCTTCGTTTGGGATTACAAAAACTATTTAGCGGGATTCAGAGAAGCGTGGAAATCGAATCGCTTCCAGTTAGATAACTTGAGAAGTGGCGTGTCAATAGCAGGGCGCGATTTGTAGGAGGAAAGGGGGATTCCCCCCACTGCCCAACTGCATTCCCCTACTGCTACATCCCCCACCACTACATCCCCCCACTGCTACACTTCCGCAACAACTACATACCCCCCAATCTCGACATATCCCCCTCCCCACTGCTCCAGGTCACAAATCGCACCCTGGTCAATAGGTACGCCTAATCTAGTGCAATAGGCCAATAAGGGCGCTGGCGTCGTTAAATTAAGCAGCTGTTAAACTTTAGCGTAACATACTGATTCAAAGGTTTTAATAGTTCGGTAGTTCTTGTTAGAAAGGCTGTTATAGATGAAGTCTAAAGAGTCGTTGCATCAGTTCCAAAGTCAACGTTTCTTAGGTTACGAGCGACAAGATGTCAGGACTCAGAAGGGCACGTACAGTATAAAGGCTTGCCTCTTATTTAAAATACTATACAGAACGAAGGCCACGCGTGCGTTCCGGTGTCAAACGCATGAGACATCCACACATCTTTGCCAAAAAGGGGCAGGATTATCTAAAGGTTAGAAAGCATTCACAGTCTGGCAACTTAACTATTTTGGACTTCAGAGCCACTTTGAGAAGTTGTACAGCAGGCTACATTGAAAATTTGAATTATAAGGATACGTTTTACTGTCGTTTTGATTTTACTGGACGTGAACGTTCGAAAATTGCATGGGCATACGTTCGTTTATTGCGTCCGGAAAATTTGTGATCGCAATTGTGGTGCTTTTTGTGGAAAAAAGGACACGTTCTCAGACTATTACTCGCCTATTTTCACGACTAATGGCACCATTTTGGGGTCTGTTAGGATGCATTTAGCGAGCTAGCGTAGCTTGGTGGCTAAAATATGACAGACACACAGTCCATACTCGCTGCTGTAATAAGTTCCATTTCACTCACAACCCCATAAAATTATCCAAATGAATAAATATAACTAGTATACATTGGATGCAATTGTCTTCATCGTCGGCAGCCATGGTCTCACATGTAATTTGTCTGTATTTTTTGCCTAGTCATATAAAGCATCGCATTCACAGAGCCATTCGCTGGCGTTTTGTATGTCAGTATGTTTGCGCACTGTACAGCCATCGGCGTAGCCTAGGCAACGGCGTATGTTTGATCCTACAGGTGTGAGGAGACTGGGGATTTATAATGACGTTTACAAAATGTTATGGATATAAGTGGTCCTGAAACCGCATGCGATTTCTTGGTGGGTCATCCCCCTTTTTACTCGCCACACATCAGCGTGGAAATCGTCTGGACAAAGTAAATTTCTGGTCTTTCTTTTCTCTTACTTTTGTCTTGCAAACTACGGAAAAAAGATTAGAAATAAATTATAACTAAAGTTAATTTATCTAAACTCGACGTCGATCTGTGCCCCCGTCTTTGAAATGGCCGATGATAAAAGGCTAATTTGCAGCTACTAACTGCAGTAGTTTATATAGTAGAAAAAAGTCGAGAAGCGCTGCCAGTGATCGAGTACTGGGCGAAAACCGGAAATACATGATTTTTGCAATCATGGCCTCATTTAACCAAAGCAGAACACTAGATACAAGTTGTTTTTAATTATAAAATTTTTCGGATATTCAAGCGTATTCATTTTGTTAGTACAAAATAATGTTACAGAACAGAAACTTTTTTGCCGGTAACAAAATGGTGGGCAAATAAAATGAAATTCTTTGGTTATTCAATTTTAGTTATCTATTCTATTCAGTGATAAATTTTTATTTAGTTATTCTACTACTACTACTCGACTCCTAAAAATTACTCGACTCAATTTGGAGTCACTACTACTACTCTACTACTACTACTCGAGTTACTCGGCGCACTACTACTACTAACTACTGCTACTACTACTGCAGTACTATTACTACTATTAAAAATCTTTGAGAATCAACGTCACTAAAATGGGCGCCATCTGGCGATTATTTTATTTGCGACATTTACAGATGTGAAAGAATCCTTGAAGCTAACATTAACATACGCCAGAGATTTACTAAATATTCTTTCAATGGTCCAATTTTTTGGAAATATTCGTTGCGATTTGCAGCTGTCAATCAGGTTGTTTAATTATAAATTTGGGTGGGCTGGGTGCACGGTGATACATTTTTCATTAGGCTATGGCTAGGGACGTTAGTTAGATAAGTTGATGACAGAATGAAACTTCAGGGCCTGTTTTAAGAGTGGACCAGTGATACACAAACAGTGCTAGTGATAAAATGAAAATGACAGTGGTCAAAACAAATTTTTGGGCTCACACAGTGATATACTTTTGCCAAAATATCAAAAAAATTTGAGAAAATTCAAACTTATTACTACTCAGAGAAGGCCTAGAATAAACACTGAGTCGGGGAGTCAGTAAGCGGTATCCAGGAATTGTCCGCTTTCCTCCTATACAAACAACACAACGTACTTGATGATACTTGTAAGTAGGCCTACGCAATACTGTACTTTGACATATCGCAGCGCCTCACATTTTGAAAACGGATATAAAAAGCATCTAATATTATTGGATTACAGTATCGTTTATCATTGGAGAATCAAACCGTCACTAAAATGGACGAACATTCGAAGAAACGGTTCACTAGAAAATGGACATTTACGGATGTGAAATTGAAGCAATGAGAGATGCCATCAACACACGCCATGATCATTAGCTAGGTATGGTTTCTTTCAATGGTCCAATTTTACAAAATATTCTCTGTTGATTTATTCCGTATTTCAATCAAGGGTGGTGTTTGGGACTCAGCCCCCATTTGAAATTTATTGACGAGTGGGTTGGAACAAGTTTCGAGTGGGGATCGGTAAGGTGGGAACGAAGACGATACAGTTTTTGTGCTTGTTTCATTAAGACAACAGTGATGGATGTTAGTTAGATAAGTTAATGACAGCAATGAAACAAACCCTTAAAAACTCAAAGTTTATCAGGAATGGATTAAAGTGTGGTCAGGACAGTGGCTATTCTAGCCACCTAGACACTGAGGTGTTAAAACAAATCTTTTTAGGGGGAAATATTGGGAAGGTCATACTACTATATAAAATATCCAAAAATTGGAAATTCAAACTTAATTAATTCTGACAGTAAGCCAATTGACCGCATGCTCTGAAAATTAGTAAAATAAACACTGAGTTAATGGTTAGTCTTAACATTTTTCCCAGGAAGTGTCCGAACTTGATGATCCACTTGAATATTGTAGGCCAAAACGCAATACTTTGACATATTGCAGCGCATTTCTCGTTTTGGAAAACGGATATAAAAAGCATCTAAAATTATTGAATTACTGTATTGTTTAGTTCGTTGCAATTTTGACTCCATAAGTCCTCAGGACCGTTGTCGAACATTAATATATAACCGTGTATTTAATATAACTCAATGTAAAATGGGCGGATATATCCGGGATCCCCAGTTAAGGGGTTAAACGAAGAAGCGATTCACTAGAAAATGGAGGATCAGCGGATGCGTGATTTTATTTGGACAGCGATGAAACATTAGAGCATTACAATTTATTACTAAAAGTTTATGATCAATAGCTGTTAGGTCTAGAATGGTTTGTCATGACAGCGGGCAGAAGTTAATCAAATCAAAGTAAATTTGTAATGATTGATTGACGTTTTAAATCCAACTGCCTTACACCTGTCATCCATTAGCCAGAAATTTAACGCCGCAAAGTTTTGCAGAACAAGTTTCTTTTATTACTGAAGTAAGCGAAATACGGCATCGAACGTAGATGATGCCATCCAGTTCGTGTGCCTTGTCACGCATTAATCCAGCAGTGTGCCATCCAATTTGCGTGCCATCCAACACGTGTGCAATCCAGCACGCGTGCCATCCAAAACTTAAAGTCTACCAGGAATTAATTAAATCTAACACTATGTCACTTTCAATTTACTCGCTCCTGTGCCATATTTGGACGAGTGTGTTGAAAGAAAACTTTGAAATATTCGGAATATAATTACATAAAATTGCATGATCCAACTGACAACAGATACAGTCATTAATTAATTATTACAGTAAGCCAAAGACCGCATGCTATGAAAATTAGTAAATTTTTAAAATTCTGAATTAATGGTTAACTTCTACATTTTCCCCAGGAAGTAGGCAGAACAGTTTTAATTGTAAGGTTACTTGTTCCACTTTGAGAGAATTTTGCATGTCTTCTTTCAATACTGATTTAGCTAGGAATTTATTGGCTTGATAGGCCTGATAGCAGGGAAGACGAAATTAAGTCAAATACACTTTCGTATTATTCGAAGGACTTAGTTTTAGCTGTTATTGTATCAAGGGCGCCCATATAAATTTTTCCAGGAGGGGCAAAACACATTTTAACACAATGGTCTCGGTTACTATTTTAGCAAGGTTTTCAAATTTCACTGTCAAATATCGTTATTTGCAATATTCCAGGGGCAAGAAGTGCCCACTCTTGAGCTAATGTGCGGGCGTCCGTGTATTACATGCATATTTATTCGTTACTAATAATCCCAAATAAGATAAAAGCGATCATAAGACTTTCTATACGAATGACCGTTGCTCTTTGAATCAAGATTTGAGACGTGCTTCTTCCTTTAGAATTGACACAGAGCGCAGGTGAGAAGGGAACATACGCTGTCGTTCCAGGTATAGTCTCGGCCTGGAACTATATGAAAGCAGTTTTCTGCTTCGTTTTTACAGTTAGGTTCTCCGCGATGCCAGTTGGTATAGGTATAGGAGAAAGGTATCTCAACTGCATTCAGGGTCTTCCAGACGTAAGGAGTGCCGCATCGAGTTGGATTCTTGGTCTGTCCACTGATCCACACTGACTTTCCACCCCACAAGGGATTCAGACAGGCTGAACTTTCGCTGCCTGAAGAAACAAAATTTAATGCCCGTTCGTTTTATACCTACGTTCGTTAAAGCTCAATTTCTAGCATTGCAAATATAGGCTTCAACTCAACAAAGGGCGAGCCACATCATTTTGACCATATTTAGGGAACACCGATGCTTTGCGAGCTTGATATGCGAACAAATCAAATGTTGAAAAGAAATTAGTTGGAGAGCAGGGCCTCCGAGAGAAATGCCGGGTCCCTGAGCAGAGCACCCGCGGGGCTCCTAGAAAGTTTAAAATCTGGTGACGACTTTTTTGCTTTCGACGCGGCCCCATTTAACCCTATATTAGGAAAATCAATCGAACCAATGAACCTAAAAATGCGACCAAGCAGCATACTGCATAGGCTACTTACTTCTGAATTCTTTATCCAAGTATTTTCCGATTGTTCGTTGCTTGGCTGCGCTTGTAATGGCCGCCAGATGAACGCCGGGCATCACACCTTTGCACACCTGGCTGGAACCGTACCAGTCCAACGGCTGAAAGATCACTCTGTAACAAGCGTCGGCATCAGGTAGATAGTCGAATCCAGAAGGACAGACTATACAAGAGAACCGTGTTTGTGGCGATTATTTTAAAAGATTGTCGTCCTCGGTGTGAAACGAATTCGTCTATGATTTCAGGTTATTGCAGGAAAGATGACTATTGAAACAAATTAGATAAATATATATTTCAAACCTCTGGGACAAGTCCGATCTGTCAAACTTCTCAGCCTGTCTTCGTTCGACGTACATTCGACTTTGACCAAAATCGAAATCATAATAAATGCCAGCAGCTTAGCCATTCTTCTAATGTTAAACAATTTTCAAGTGATGCTGCTGTCAACGCTGGGCTTGGCACTCTCTGTTCGAATAAGACTAGCTGAACAGCAGCGCCTATTTATACAGGTCTCTGGACTCCTGACGTTTTACGAAATTGATTTTCTAGAAAGCCTAGACTATAAATCCTAGACTAAAACCTAGACTAAAACCTGGACTAAATGTTTCGCATCCAGGCATTTTGTGAAAGCGTCATAGAAAGAATAGCTTAATTTTCTGACGCCAGTAACGTCAAAAGTAATAGATGAATGATGATGATCATCGGACACACTGTATATATATACATTATATATATACATTATATATATAAGTAGTAAGATTAATGAAAACAGCGATAGCGTCGGAATAGTCATGCACGGTAGATCGCTGGCTTGTAGACAGTGGCGGCTCCACCGGGGGGGCCAGGGGGGGCGTGCCCCTCTATTGATAGCCTGCCCCCCCCATTGCCCCTCCCAGTTGGGACCCTATACTTAATGCTACATACATTAAACAACAAATGGTTGCCCCCCATGATTACAAGTTGCCATCCCAACGGCCCCCTACTTGCCAAATCCTAGAGCCGCCACTGCTTGTAGATCTAGAGGGCGTTGGTTCGATTCACGATCGGCGGTGATCGGACAACACATGGTTTTCTTATACTGTGTTTGGACATTGTGTCCCCTTTAGCATGCATAATTGAATTTAATATCTGCATTTGCTTAACTTATCGAATGTCTATTCTTTTTCATTAGAACTAAACATTCTCCGAGGACTTTTTAATCTAGGCACACCTGTTTGTCCTTACCGCCGTAATCGGTCCATCGTATTGTCCGGCTTCAAATTCTGGATTGGACTTGTCTCTTGTGCAGCATAACTGATGCTGCTGCTATACATATGACATATGAAGCAATTCCATTGAAATATTTGCCTCTATACAATCCGACATAAGGAGAAAGCATGACTAGATCATTGGAACAGTTAGTGACAATGATGATGATAATAATGATGATGATGAAAAGACGATGATGATATTTATAATATAATGACAATGATGACCATTTGATGTCGCAATCAAATATTCCCTCTAACGATTGCTGGCTCGTGTGCAGAATCAAAAACTCGTGAGCCTAGTTTTACAAAAATGTGTGTGTGTGTGTGCAAAATTTTGAAACCAACACAAAATAGCGTTAGAAATATTCTAATTTACTTTTCGTCTTCTCTTGTCTGTTTTCATTGTAAAAGCATTGTCAAAGTTGCAAAGCTCGTTTTATTAAAACTGGAGGTAGGTAGGCTACCATAGGGAAATGGCCAGTTGGCCACCACCGTCTGACTGCGCAATAGGGCCTACTAGGCCTATAAATTATGACATATAGGTTTAGGCCTAGGCCTCTACACAGTACAGTAACAGTAGCGTCTTTTCACGGTAATCAAAATTAGACGAAATTAGCTGAAATTAGGCCTACATAAGTAAGTCGGTTTTCTAATTTTGAAATGCAAAAAAGGCTATTTCTGGGGCGCTGTAGAAGTTTACGAGATTTTACTTTACTTTACTTTACTATTGGATGTATATTTAATTTAACGTTTCGTAAACATGTCTTTGTGTCAGATCGTTAAATTGAATAAGAATTTTTTAAAATTGCTTTAACTCGTTATATTTCAGCTTCTCTCCTTTAGTAAGTTAGCTTTTACTGTATATCATACACGATTTTACTGTAATTTCATTGCGCATCTATGTCGCGATACTTTCCATTGCAAATGATGATGATGATGATGATGATGATTTTATGCTAAATGATGAACTTTTGATTAAAGCAAATCATCCATGATGTTATTGTTCGTCTTGATGCTCAATTTGCATTGGAAACAAGTTTCAAAATATTTTGGAATAAATGAGAAAACAAGATTACTTGCTCATAGATTATTCAATGTTTTTCCTATTTATTATTCAACAACACGTCAACATTGCGCATTTGTTGTTATTGTCCGTTTGCGTTTAATTGTCTTTAAGTACAAAACCAATCTGATTTACCATATCCAGCGTCCGTTGATTAATTTGTTCGTCTTGCAGCTCAGTTCAGACAGACTGCACTGCTGATGTTGAAACAAAAGTTTCAAAATATTTTAGAATAAATGTGAAAATGACGCAAAAAAGATTATTTATTTTTGAGACGAAACGACGTTATTCAATGTTTTAGGCCTACCAAATTTATTTATTCAACAATGCACTATATCAATCAAAAGTGCTTGGCATTCAGAATTTTGCCTGTGATATTATCTATTGCTTCAAAACATTTTTAAACTACAGAGAATTATTGGCAGATTATTGTAGGCGTTTAAAGACGTTTATCTCTTGCATATGTCTTTAATTTTGCCGGTGGTATTCTATAATGCTTAAAAACCAATCTGTCTTTGGCAGACGTGTGAAAATTGCACTTTTGACAGCGTGAAGACCGTTTAATGAAGATTTTTAAATATTAGTATCTCTTTTAATCGGTGGCATTCAGAATTTTGCCTGTGGTAGATGCTTAAAATTGATATTTTTATCAAGGTGCTCTTTTATCCCATTCACGTCACTGTGCCAAATATTTCCCGCCTTTGTCAAAGTAAATGTTGATATCTTGCCTATCCATACGGGTTCTAAGGAGGTTTTAAGGAGTGCCTGAAGCTGCATTTCAGTAATGTTATGATAATTAATCAAACCAATTGCAAGTTTCAAGTTAGATATTCGAAATTTTCACCCAACTGTATAGCCTATACATGTGCGTGAAGTTACAACCGGCATCGAAGTTTCGACAGAAACCCCATCAACCAGCTCCACTTGAGTTGAAATGAATACTTTGCATCATGATTGCCGCCTATATGATAACGAGATAACATCACATCACGCTAAGTAACAGAGCGAAAAGACCTTGGTTAACCACAGTGTATAGGCCTAACTGACACTTGCTGTTCATAGCTGATGATGTACCACCCAGAGAAAAAACTAGCATCATCAATAATTATCCGATTGACATGCCCTGGTCTATCTATTCATTCATTCGTCATTCATTAGGCAGCTTCGATGGCGGAAATCCGTTGCGCCAGTCTCATCTTGCATGTGCTGTGACGACGTTACTGTTGAAATATGAAAGAGAAACCATTACAGATCTGCTAAAGCCACGTGCGACGCAGTCTCTCAGGTGGTCCCTTAATTCCAGCCGGGATAAGGGTGCCTCTCGGTGCGACGAGCGATGACGCAGGCAAGGGTACGATGGACAGGAATGCTGCTATTCTGACGAGCTACGTAGTCGAAGAGAGACAGAGTCACTTCACACCAAAAACGATTGAATCAAATTAATTTGTAGGAAGTTGAAAAGAGTCATTGAAATGGGTGTTTAGTGCATGTGTTAGGCATTCCATTTTTAAACCAACTATGATGAATCAATAGAATTTATATTATTATTATTATACGGCGTCTGTTATTATATGGCGTGTGTTTTTTCCTGTTATAACACTGAACGATATTTTTGTTCAGCTGCATTGGCGCGCAAAAATATAACATGAGTGGAACCATACGAGCCCAAGGATTGCTATTATCATATTTAATGTTTAAAAATAAGGAATTTACAGTAATAAAGTCACAGGAAATATTAAATAACTGAATGTGTGCTCGTCAAAAATGACGGGACAGCTAGGCTATTTTAATCAGGTAAACGCTTTCCGATATATTATATTTTTAAACAATTATTCATAAGGGGCTAAGTTTATTGTCACATATATGGTGAATCAAAACAAGTGTTGATAATTTCATTTCCGATGTGTCATTTCTACAGCATGCAATATAGGCCTACACTTGCAATGGCTTAAATCTTCATTATGATATTATGATAATCTATGTTGCTTTTATAAGATGTAGGCCTATATATGCTTATCAAAATGAAAATATCAACACAATTTTATAATTCAGCAAAAGTATAAATGGTAATGGACATAATGATTTTGTTGGTTCATTTCAGTGTGTTGATATTTCCATTTTGATTTCTTCTTGCTTCAATATGTCACGAAGAGCAGCCAGTTGCCTTTGTCTTTATTGGCTTACTCTGATTAGAAATCGTTCCATTTCACTCACACTTCAGGTTTGCTGTCTGTGAAATGTGTTGGCGGATACATGACGGATCGAAACAAGGAGAACTTGAAATGTAAATATCAGCAAACTTCACGAGTCAGCAAAAGCATAAATATCTATGGATATAATGTCTTTTGCTCTCTCTCTCTCTCTCTCTCTCTCTCTCTCTCTCTCTCTCTCTGTCTCTCTGTCTGTGTGTGTGTGTGTGTGTGTGGTAACCTTTAAATGTCTATTTTATAATAAATGCTATTAAACTCAAGAACACAAAACGTTGCTTGTATCATTGACACGTTCTTATTTAACGTCCAGCTACTGTACATCATAAGAGCACACCGTCAGCGGCATACAGTATTTTGACGATGATTCCGTTTGGCGAAGAGACAGAGTAGACCTAATGCCATTAAGTGCTTGCTTGAAAAGGTATGGCGCCTAGATGTCTTTATATGCTGCAAAGAGGCCGTACCAGCTTCGAATGGCAAAAATAACATAGAAAATCTAATGCAAAACACATAACAGAAAAAAATCAACTACAGAGAATCTAATGCATATGTTGATTAATATATTTAGCAGAGCTCGAAACAAACCGTCTTCGCATATGTTCATTGTTCAGGCTATGGTGGCGAGAAAATACTTGATCAAATTAACTACTGTTTTCAGTAGCTAAAGTATGCACGTGTTGTTAATAGTGTCATTTTTTGAATACTCTGACTTAGAACATTTGAAAAATAATTTCCATCGATAACGAATAAGTGTAAATTTTTGGCTCAAACGGAATTCGCTCTTATGCTAAACACAGTTTCGCAGTTTTCGAAGTCGTTAGTTTCAACTAGCGTTATTATAGCTATTTATACTGTAATAGTAAATAATACAGGTAGATTCTGAATAAAATAATGGTGACAGGTACGAGTTCCTATATACCGTAAGTGACCTCTTTCTTTGAATTCATTGAATTAAGGTCTGGAAGCGACCGTCTTTCTTTAGAACTCACACAGAGCGCAGCTCAGAAGACTACATTCGCTGTCGTTCCAGACATAGCCGTGCCCTCCAACTATATGAGCGCATTTTTCAACGTCGTTGCTACAGTTGGGTTCTCCGGCAAGCCAGTTGGTGTAGTTGAACGGTATCTCCACGGCATTCAGCGTCTTCCAGAAGTAGGGCGTGCCGCACCGGTTGGGATCTTTGGTTTGCCCGCTGATCCACACTGACTTTCCTCCTGCAGGCCAAAGGGTTTTCAGGCAAGCCGAACTTTCATTCTCTAAAAAACCGAACTTCAAAAATGACAAGACGCACTTTTTGGAACCATGAGATAGATTCTGAGACAGTGCCGCCGAAAATATGCACGACGACATTAATCGTTAACCAACTCGCATATATTTCTGGCACATTAAACAAAAATTATATACACTTTTTCATAAAAATCAGCGAATCCAAAACAAAGTTAAGGCAATAAATGGATAAAGCTCATGTCCTATTTGCGAGCCTCCAAAGTTTGGATCTAGATCTATCAGCCCTCATAACCCTATATCTATCAGCCCTGGTGCGCCGGTGTTGGAAAATAAATCCTCCCTCAAACAGAGTCCCCGCCCGGCGGATTCATTTTAGAATAAAATCGCCAAGGGGCGATTATGTTTTAAATAGGGCGATTTTATTTTAAATGAGGCGACTTTATTTTAAAATGAATCCGCCTGGCGGAGGCTCTGTCTTAAAATAAAACCTCCGAGGAGACTTCATTTTGGGGAGACTTTATTTGGTGACACCGGCCAATGATGAATGACCGACGTCTTCAGCTGAGATCCAGCACGCGGCTCCTACTACATGCCCCCCCTCCGTCGAAGACAGCGAAATTCCGGGAGAGATCCGTGACACGAGGCAACCTTCTGTTATGGAACGCGTTCCCGGACTCGGTGACTGCAGCCACCTCCTTCGAGTCGTTCGCCATCAAACTTAAGACGCACCTCTTTAAGAGATCGTACGATTGCTCGTTGTAAATGTAAAGCGCTCTTGACTTTCGCCCCAGCTATGTCACCGCGCTATATAAATCGTCATGTAGATAGAATAGAATAGATCATGATAGCGATCTGTGTACTTGCTTTGGAATTGTTCGTCTAGATAATTTTCGATAGCTTGCTGCTTTTCTGCACTTGTAATGGCGACCAGATGAACGCCGGGCATCACGCTCTTGCACACCTGGCTGGAACCGTCCCAGTTCAACGACTGAAAGATCACTCTGTAGCAAGCGTCAGCACCAGGTAGATAGTCGAATCCAGAAGGACAGACTACAAGAAGAAGGAGAAGAAGAACAGTGTTTAAGGCTATTCAAAACTTTAAAGACCGCTTGGGTCTCAGTTCCCTTGGATCATAGTCAACAGAATCAACAAATTTATAATTTACCAATCTAACTATAGACAAATGCACAATTAACGTGTTTAGATAATTATTCTTTAATTTACAGATACTGCACTCTATGGCATTATTACATTTTTGAGGGGGAGGGATGCAGAAGAGTCTTTTTGCGCAAATTGTGTTGGCTTAGTCCAAACCCCAAAAAAGTTAATCTCTAGAGTAGACACATAAAGGGAAGCCGAATACCATATTGTTGCAAGATTTTGTTGGATTGAATTTCATGATTAAAAGTAGAGGTGAAGAATAAATACATCGCAGACGAAGTGTGCTGAGTTTTGTTATGCAGAATGAGGCCAGGATTTCATTGTAGAAGAATGGAAAAAATTGACAAAAGTTGTCAAACCTTTACGAGAAATTTGCTCTTTCAGATCGTCCAACGTGTTCTGTATGGCATCAAATTTGGCATTGATGTCCGAACTAGTGCTTTCATCAGCGAACAAAATTTCGTTCGTCGTACATTCGACTTCAATCAAAATCGATATCATAATAACTGCCAGTAGCTTAGCCATTCTATTGGTTATGAAACTACTTTCAAATTTAGAATCTTTTTCACGGCTTTATCTTACGATTTACACGCAATTGAAATATTCTCTGTCTCACTGGTCTACCGTCACAAAACGATTGTCTTTAAAAGCAAATTAGATTTGTAAAAACCCTGGACTGCAGTTGTCAATCTAGGCACATATCGCGTGCAAAATTATTTAGGCCCCTAATTATTGTGACGAGCAGTTATGGTAACTCTACTCTCACGACAAATGATAACACATTTGAGAGACACTATATAGTGACATGTGAAATGTTACTGCCGTATAATGGTTTGGATATGTGAGCCTATTCAACGATTAGATATCCAGAAATTTCATACCGATGCCGTATGACTTAGGCAAGCAGCTGTTGAATTATAATCTGCCAGACACATGCCCTGGAAGATCATGTGAAATGACGCTATGGTTACCCATTACATGAGACACACGGGTAAATGAGAATCAAAGTCTGTGACGTCAATCTGTTGTAAAAGTTGTGATGGTCCACCCGTTGTTTTGCCTAACCAAAACCCTAACCCTTCTAGCATCATTCTTACAGTGTATTACTTATTAATGTTCCAAAGTACCATTTTCTGATAATATCTACATGTATTATCTATCCAGCACATCAGTTTATAAAAAATAATCGTACAACGGTACAATATAGATTTATTCAGATTTTTGTGAGGGTCCAATGCCTTATGGACCCTCGCAACTGAATTTTCCGAGGGCCGGGAATCCGGACCCCAGGACCCTCACGGGATTGACCCCTATGATCAAAGCTAATTTTGATGACATCAGCAGCATCTGTGTACACTGGATTAGGAAGCCAAGCACTTCGTGGCAGTAACCATCCCCACTTTCAGTAGTTATAATGTTAAATAGGCAAACGGCGTAAATCCGTATACAGCAGCGACTGATACTTTTAAATATTAGACTTGGTTCAAAAAAGTCGAATGACAATATTGATAGCAATTTCTCAGAACAGACAATAAACCTAGCAGAATTTGACCCAAGTATAAAAACTATACGCGGCACGGCGGTTAATTAATTATATATAACTGTAGTGTTTTTACTCGGATGGATCTGCCATGCATACAGTGTTTATTCTAGCCACCTTGACATTGGGGGTTGAAATGTTTGGGGGACAAGATTTGTCTCTCCACGCTTTGGGGGTGGGGAATTTCCATCTCCCAAGCCAATATATACAAATTTAGGGGGATTTTAAAACTTTGGGGGGATCCTCCCCCAAAAGGGCCTAGAATAAACACTGCATGTATACGAGGATGAGACGGTATTTTGGATGCATTTGTTAAACGTCTCTGTTAATAATTGATTCTCTGCGCGTTCTCGTATAATTATATGGCGCTTGCGTTGCAATAATTTTCCGAGTACATTATTACCAATGCTAAATGGATGTCGGTTATCAAATGCTCTTCTGCCCTGCCCTACATGCTCGTGCAGCGTTGGTGTACGATATGGTCACGTGATTACTGCTCTAGATGGTAATTGGAACCGAGTGGCCTTCTCTAATTATTAATTAAATGTCGACTCAAAAGCAAGCAGACAGACAGGCAGGCAAAACGTGTGCACTGTACCAGTACATTTATGCAGACGTATTTGAAGCTAGGCTAAGCATAATTTAAAAGCGATAAAAATTAAGGACACGGCATTTACGAAATAGAAACATAGCAATAGGCCTATTTATTAAGGAATCTGGGATTGGGAGCAACGTTCCTCTAAGCGAGAGGTAGCAGACCATTGGGGGTGAGTGGGATAGAATTACGCAAGTGGGGGGATCAGACAGGTGGGGCAGAATTTGTAAATGTCTCATTAGACTATGCTAAATTAGTTAGTTAGAAAAGTTAATGACAATGAAAATAATTGTCCTTGCTTGGTAGAGAGTAGTCTAGTGGAAGTGGGGAGTCAGTAACCCTGTGACCATGGCTTCCAACATGCACGGCATTCATCCAGTTGAGAAAGTGAAACGATGGTCATCAATCAGCCTAGAAAACGTTGATAGAAGTCAATCAGCCACCAGCCATCAAATACTACAATCTGCACGTGGGAGGCACCGATCGCATGGACCAGTGTGTGCACGGCTGCTAGAGAATTTCCATCTGGTCCAAAACGTGATGTTGACCACTATTCATCCGGATGGTCGATGTTGCTACTCAGAATGCTTATTATATCTACAAAGATCACCTGCATTTACACCTTGTCGCCTCAATTACCTGCCCTTCAACATTGTTAATGTCTGTAGCAAGTGTTATGCAGAGAGACTCCAACTTGGAGGACCAATTGGGCAGCTCAGATATGTTCCATGGGTTGGGTTAACCCATGGGTTGGGTTTGATTGGGTTAGGTCAGACTTTAACGTATTATTTGTGGGTTGGGTCAGAAAATAAGTCATGGTTTAAAAAAAACTAATGTATTACAGTGGGTTGGGTTGGGTCAAGGGTTAGAGATTCGATGGGTTGGGTTGGATTGGGTTCTAAAAAAATGGACCTATGGACATCTCTGGAGGAGCTAATGGTTCTAGACAGAAGGGTTCAGTCGAGTGTCCATTATTATGGTAAAGACCATCTGGTTTCATACACTGAAAAGAGGAAAGTATGTCAGCTTTGTAAGAAGAAAATCAGTTTTGTTTGCCTTGAAGAACAATGTTGGCTTACAACCTAAAGACTGCTTCATTGACTTTCATCGAGAGTGATGCAAATCGCCTATTGCTAATTGCTGATGCTGGTTGATGGCTGACACATGAAATCTGGAAGATTCAGTTGATGCGTTTATTGTTTACAACAAATTCTTATGAAGTTCTTTAGAAAAATCAAACAATTTGCAAAGATACAATGCTTGCACATATTGCTTCTCGGAAGTTATTAGTTTGGCATGTAGGGCCTATGCACCCATAAGAGCCTAACATCCTTTAGAATGTATCGACATTTGGGTGACCATAGTTTGGAGATCCGTCAAAATTTGTCAGAAAATAGGTTAGCTCCAGGCTCTTCTTGGGCACAGATTTGACTAAATATTTCAATATAGTGAGGAAATAAAAAAAGTTAGGCATATATGGGTTAAGACAGCAGAGTGAGTGACACGGTGAATATTATTGATCGCGCTGAAATGGCAAAGAATGCATAAAACTTGAAAGCCTATCTCAACAATCAAGAATTAAATATCAATATGTCAATTATAATTTACTCATTAGTCGTGTAACATATTTGGACGAGCAGTGCGTTGAAAGAAATCGTTGGAATATTCAGAATATAATTACTATAGGACAAGATTGTATGGTCAAATTGACAGCGTATACGCAATCATTACTACAGTCAGCATAATTATTTTAAAGTTTAGCAAATAAATTTTAAAACTGGAAGTTTATATTTGAAATCTGCATTCTTCTTAGAAAGCACACTGAACAATTTTGATAGTAGGTGTTTTTTTCTACCTTGGGAGCATTTTGCATAGGCCCTGCGTTGCCTTAATAATTAATTAATTAGCTGCTGCAAGAATTGTCAATTAGCAAAAAGGCGATCATAAGTCAACTGCGCGTATAGCTTCCCATTATAGGTTCAACTGCTAATGTATGGCTGTTTGTACTTTTATTATTTTTATTATAGTAGGCCTAATGCATACAATCTGAATAAATGTAGGCGACTAAATATGAGTTTCTCTGCTGCTGCAAACGACCTTGGTCTTCGATTCAATTGAATTGAGATTTGAAGGCGTGCGTCTTCCTTTAGTATTCACACAAAGCGCAGATCAGATGAGAGCAATCGCCGTCGTTCCATTTGTAGTCGTATGCTCCGGCTATGTGAGCACATCTCTCGTTAACAAAGCAGCTGGGTTCTCCGGGAATCCAGTTGGTGTATTCGAAAGGTATCTCCACTGCATTCAGTGTCTTCCAGTAGTAGGGAGTGTCGCACCGGCTTGGATCCTTCGTCTGTCCACTGAGCCACACTGACTTTCCACCTCCGATCCATTCGTCTTTCACACAAGCCGAGCTTTCGCTCCCTTAATTTAAAAAAGAAACAAAATTGATTGGCCGTTCAAGTTTTGTTCACGTTTGTTTAAACCTTTTTCTTGCACTGCAAATGGGCTTCAGTTCCACACACAGAGAGAAAGTCAAATTATTGTGGCCATATTTAATGCAAATCTATGCTTTTGCCGTTCAATATGCGACAAATCAATCGGACTTTATAATTGTCATATACTATGTAGCAACAATTGCAAGGCGCATATTCGTTTCTGACTTCTCTTATGTTCGTCAAAGGTTGCTTATGACACAGTTAACTCTACTGCATACGTAAATTGTACAGGCTATGCAAAGATTTTGGAATGATTGCCATGAAAGCAAAAGAATAAACTAATACATTAGCTTGCCTAAAGTTTTCTTTATTCATGTGGCAAGATATTTATGCAAACCCGTCGTGCATAGTCTTTTGCGCAAATCTACTTTTCGCTGATAAATTATCTAAATGTTTTTGGACTAAATCATGGAAATCGAAAGACACACCCTAGGACTAAAGATAAAATTCGAAACATTAGGCCTATCCCCGACAACAAGCCGCACGGTTTTGATTGACATTGTCAAATACTTTTCGAAATGGCTTACACGCTACACATCGAATACGTGCATTTCATTATTATTATTATTATTATTATTATTATTATTATTATTATTATTATTATTATTATTATTATTATCTCGATAATTTCTATAGCGCTATAACATAGCTTGGTGCCAAAAGCAAGAGCACTTTACATAAATTGAAATGAAATGTTAAATAGATATTATGTCTTCAGTGCAACTGAGAACCGTTCCAAGGAAGTAGCGGATGTCACTGTGTCTGGCAACGAATTCCAAAGAAGAGGGTTGCCACGAGTGACGGAACGCTCTCCGAATTTCACAGTCTTCGACGGCGGTGGAATGTACAGTACCAGACGTATCATATGTTATAAGTAAATAGAGAAGAACCGGTGAAATTACAAAGCAAATTTATATACCAGGACAATCAATCGTACAGTACCAATAAGCCTCAAAGATGCAACATAAGAAGAGCAGTCTGCATACTTACTTTTGAATTCTTTTTCCAAGTAGTCTCTGATTGCTTGCTGCTTGGCTGCACTTGTAATGGCAGCCACGTGGACACCGGGCAGTACGCTTCTGCACACCTGGCTGGAACCATACCAGCTCAGGCGCTGAAAGATCACCCTGTAACAGGCGTCAGCTCCGGGGTAATACTCGAACCCAGAAGGACAAACTACAAGAGAACACAGAGTTCAAACGCATTTGTTTAAAAGATTTTCGACTGTTTCCAAAAATTACGGTCATGCATTTCTGCTTAATAGCCTATATATAGGCCTATAAATAAGACTGTGACGGCTTTTGCACCGCCTAAATAAATGGCGGTTGTTATATGTTTGTCTGGTAGCAGTGGCGGCTTCACCGGGTGGACAGGGGGCCCGTGCCGCCTATTGAGTGCCTGGCCCTCCCAGTGGCCCCCCAGTTGGGACCCTATACTTAATGCCATATACATTAAACAACAAATGGTTGGCCCCCATGATTAGAAGTTGTCACCCCAACGGCCCCCCACTTGCCAAGTCCTAGAGCCGCCACTGTCTGGTAGTAGAACGAAGCCATCAAAGACTTCAATTTAGGAGAGGACAGTGTTGAAATAAAATTCATAACATTTTTTTCAAACCTTTGCATTCGATCTCAACCAAAATCAAAAGCATAATAAATGCCAGTAGCTTAGCCATTCTTCAAATTTGAAGCAACTTTCTAGTGATTCTTCTTTCAACGCTGCAGCTTGGCACTCTCTGTCCGAATGAGGTGAGCCTAACAGCAGCGCCTATTTATACAGGTATCTTGACTCCTGACGTTTTAGGCAAATTGGATTCCTATAGAAAACCTATAGACTAAATCTTGACTGAAGTTTCGCATCCAAGCATTTTTCAAGAGCGTCAGAGAAACAACAGCCTAATTTTCTGACGCCAGTAACGATAATGAATGATCATCAGATACACTATATATATATATATATATCAACTTCTATAGCGCCACCATCATAATGCCCAGGGCATCAGCCGATGGCGCACCAAATCCAAATAGCATTAGAGCCAGATCAAGCCAGAAGATCAGTCCGAAACGGCGGGAGAGCAATCTAAGTATATATATATAATATTATATATATATATATAGAGAGAGAGAGAGAGAGAGAGAGAGAGAGAGAGAGGAGGGAGAGAGAGAAAGAGAGAGAGAGAGAGAGAGAGAGAGAGAGAGAGAGAGAGAGAGAGAGGGCCTATATATATATGTAGTAAGATTGATGAAAACAGCGATAGCGTCGGAATAGTCATGCACGGTAGATCGCTGGATTGTCGATCGCTAGAGGGCGTTGGTTCGATTCACGATCGCGGCAGTGATTGGACAGCACAAGTTTTTCTTATATACTGTGTTTGGATTTTGCGAATGTTTGTCTGATCCCGATAGGTCTATATCGAGAGTTGAGGTCTGGTGAATCTAGTTGCTGATTATTCCATGAGATAACTTTTTAACGTCATGCATAAATTCAAAATATCAGCAGATCTGTTACGAGTAAACTTATGCAATGTCTCAGCTGTTCTCTCTCTCTCTCTCTCTCTCTCTCTCTCTCTCTCTCTCTCTCTCTCTCTCTCTCTCTCTCGTGCAGGCTCGCCGAGAGAGAACAACAGAGGAAAGCAAATGCCCAGGGGCTCCGTTATTCGTAGGGGACTCGCAAGAAACGTATACAGTGTATGATGCAATATTGCAATATGCTTGTGACTGAATGACCTTGCAACAAACGAATACGATGGCGTTGGAAGTCCCTGGGGGCTTAGAAAGGGTCGATACCAGTCGAAATGTCCTGACAAGCAAATGAAAAAAGATCGTCACTTGATTTTGAAGAAAATTCTTAATATAACTAGCACGTCAAAAATAACGGGGTGAGATTGGCTATTTCCTTCCCCGATTTATTGTAAAATTTCATATTATTTCATATAGGCCAAACATAATATGAACATTTGCAATAAATCGGGAAAGGAGATAGCCACTCTCCCCCATCATTTTTGACGGGTTAGCATCTAGTAGTTAATAATATACTTTGACTAAACTAATGGCGACTGCATGAGTGTCTATATAAATGACGTTGGTCTTTTGTTTAATTGAATTAAGGTCTGGAAGCTACCGTATTTCTTTAGATCTCACACATAGAGCGCAGCTCAGAAGAGAACAATCGCTGTCGTTCCACACATAGTTGCGTCCTCCAACTATTTGAGCGCATTTTTCAACGTTGCCAATACAACTGGGTTCTCCGGCAAGCTGGTGTAGTTGAAAGGTATCTCCACGGCATTCAGGGTCTTCCAGACGTAAGGAGTACCGCAGGCCCTACGTTTTTGCGAGCCTCCAAAGTTTGGATCTAGATCATGATAGCGATCAATGTATTTGCTGTTGAATTGTTCTTCTAGGCGATTTTCGATTGCTTTCTGCTTTTCTGCACTTGTAATGGCGGCCAGATGGACACCGGGCAGCACACTTTTGCACACCTGGCTGGAACCATCCCAGTCCAACGACTGAAAGATCAGTGCTGTAGCAAGCGTCAGCACCAGGAAGATGGTCGAATCCAGAAGGACAGACTATAAGACCAATATTGCTTAAAGGCATTCAACACTTTAAAGACTCTTAATAGAAGACTAGCCCAGTAGCAGATTTTTCCGTTGCAGATGATGATAAGCAATGTGCCTTGTGTCCATCATCATTTTCATCAATTTTGCTCTCTGCCAACTCTTTAGCTTTCTTCGTCTTCCAATCGTCTTCCTTCTACGATTGAAATTTCTTTAATGTTCATATCTTCTGTGATGTTGTCCATCCACTCTTTCCTGGGTCTTCCTCTTCCTCTTCCTTGTTTCCTTCTATTTGAGTGTAGAGTACTGTACCTTGTATGGTAGTCTCCTTTCATCCATTCTGTTGACATGTCCATACCAGTTGAGTCTTTTTCTTCTGATTTTGTCGATAATTAGTTGTATCCTTTAGGTTGAGACGTTGTCTAATGACTTCGTTTCTTGCCTATTTTAATATGTCAATTATGCACCTGTCACGTTAGATTGGTAAATTATAAATTTGTTGATTCCGTTATTTATGAGTAGGCCTATCGTCACAATCTAGGCACTTATCGTGTACAAAATTATTTCATTATTGTGACGAACAATTATTGTGACGAGCAATTATTGTGACGAACAATTATTGTGACGAACAATTATTGTGACGAACAATTACTGTGACGAACAATAATGGTAACTCTACTCTCACGAAAAATGGTGGGGGTATGCAAAGAGTTTGTAGGAAGTTGGTGGAGGGTACGCAATGAAATTTCCGGCAGGTTCTGTCAATTTTCAAATTAATTAGCCTATATGTAAACGGTTTAGAAGAAATCTGCTCTTCTGCCATGCATTACATGTTCAGTGCGTTGGTGTACGGTATGGTCACATGACTACTGCTCTAGAGGATAATTGGCATCACATTAATTAGATTAGCTAATTAGATTAACACTTGATTAACTAATAATTCTGGACAATACTGCAATACCTTAACCTTGTTTTCTAATTTAAATATACTTAATGCTTCTAATATATATATATATATATATATATATATATATATATATATATATATATATATATATATATTACAGTCAAAACGTGTAATTAGTCATTACACGAAATGACTAAAAGTTTCAGTCATTGTGTGTAATGTCCAATAGGGTCTTCATTTCATGCATTAACACAGCCTGAGACGCGAAAATCGCAGTCTTATAGGATTATATTAGCGAATATAGCGGTCAGTCAAAGTGTGAAATAAATCATAGAAAAGTTAGTAATTGCATGAAATAACTGGTTATTTTAGCCATTGCACGAACTGATTGACCCTATTGGACATTACACACATGACAGAAACGTTTAGTCATTTCGTGTAATGACTAATTACACGTTTTGACTGTAACATATACCCTGTATATCAAACAGCAATATTTATGTACAAATATTCTAAAAAATTATTGCCGCCAAATTTTCATGAAGATGAATATTTTAAACCTATATAGATAAACTACATTCACATAATATAAGAAATTATAATAAATTAGCTGTTCCTTTTGCTGACACTAATGCCAGATTATTTACCATTGAATTCTCAGGACCTCGCACTTGGAACAGACTCCCTACCTCTCTTAAAATAATACTTATAATCTTAATGAATTTAAAAATAAAACCAAAAAACTATAATGTTAGAACAATGTTGCCAAACCTCTGGGCCCTCTGGTTAATTCATTCAGGTGTAGATCTTAATCAGCCTATGTTGCCAAACTGACAATACAAAGCTTTATAGATTATATCTCTCTGCTTTGATTACATCAAATTATTAATAATTTCAATATAAATTAGTTACTATTTTCCAAGATACAGTACCTACCCACGGGAATTTTGTTCCCTTCAGATATCCTTTTTTCCCTTAAAATGATTATTATATGAAATTATGTGCAACTATCCTCCCATCTGGCTCTATAATAAAATATTTTTCCAATGTCATAGGATGTCTATGATTTATCAGAATGCAACAACGTTCATTGCTCATATATGCTTTTCTCTTCTGTATCCAGAAAAACTCAAATAGACCGCCTAATTTTCATTTATATGACTTGTTTTAACTGTTCTCGATTATGTCTTGATAATTAAGTTTTGTTTCGTTTTGCTTTCTTGCTTATATTGCACTCTTGCCATTCTAAAATTACTATTACTAATTACAATTATGTTATGTTGATATTTACCTATTTGGATATAATAAACATCAATCAATCAATCAATCAAAAATGTGGCTCTTTATAATTAATTGAATATCGACTCAATAGCAGGCAGACAGACAGGCAGGCAAAACGTAACAGTACATTTACGCAGACGGATTTTGCAGTTAGGCCAAGCAAAATATAAATGCAATAATAAATAAACTATCGAGGACGCGGCATGCACGAAATAGAAACACAGCAATAATATTCACCAAAGAATCTGTGATTGGGAGGGAGTTCCTCGTGCTCTTCCGCCAAACAAGTAGTGCGCCGTAGAAAGACGCGCAATAATTTTAACGGCACATTCTTCATATTATAGCTGTTTCAATGTAATTCGCTTATGTGCAAGATGCTTATTAATATGCCTATTCAATCATGCGAACGATAGCGGGGATGGCATGAAGTGTACCTTAGTCTACAGTATCTGTGCAAACATCTTAACAGTGGCTGATCCACCGGGGAGGCCAGGGGGCCCGTGCCCCTATTGAGTGCCTGGCCCCCCAGTGGCCCCCCAGTTGGGACCCTATACTTAATGCTACATACATTAAACAACAAATGGTTGTCCCCCATGATTAGAAGTTATCTGCCAAATCCAGAACTGCATCTTGATCGTTAATATGCTGAGATTGAGATTCATTCATTCTGCTTGGAAATTGCACTGATAAAATCATGTACATCGGCATTTTTGCGTGAAGGCAGCAAATGTGAATACGGTCTTTGGGGGTTCTATTTAAAACAGTAAATAGTATTGTGTATTGATTAAATCGATAAATCGAAATCATAGGTTCAGATCCAAGCAGCAAAATAACCAAAATCGACTGAAAAGCCTGTTTTAAGTTTCACAGCAATAATATTATTCTGATCGGCTTGGACTGCAATCAACCGTGTGGTACGAATGAAATTATGCAGAAAATCGACGAAAGCGTCGGCGTAGTTGAACGCATACATAGGACGCATTCAGTCGCGTTGGTCACCACAATGCTTCGCTGAATTCGCAAGCGTGTCTGCTGTAGTGAAGCCGTGCAAGCAGGTTCAGTGCTCTAAAGTGCAGTGCGGTAATGACATTTATCTAGCGAGATCCATTATTTTATAATTGCGTAAAAGCGCCTTCAGGCGAAAAAAAGTGCCGCACGAGTGATTCACCGTAGAATAGAGACTTATTGTGTGCTTGGCGATGTGCCGTTTACCAGATAACAAAATGTATCGATTTGGAGATGTTTTTGGCAAAGAGTAAAACTATTCAAAAATATTGAATGCTCTTCAGATGGTTTACGGAGCTTGCAAATTCTCTACTCGGAAATAGTGCAACATAAATAAAGGACGTTAAAAGCGCAACAAGACAAATCAACAACAACATTTCTTTTTAAAAGGCGTCCATTTGCAAAATCAATCGCTTTTTAAAAAAGTAGTTTTCACACGGAAATTTCTCTCAGTTGATTTTATCGTCCGATACAGTAGGCCTATAGAACCCAAAGATGGAGGATCAAACGTACGGACTCAGTTCCAAGAATCCGGAGCCATACGTGACCGCCAGCTCGGTCAGAGGGAACACCAGCAGCCGCGCGAAGATCGGCTCCCGCTCTTCGTCCGCATTCGAAAGTAGCCTGTTTCAGACGAAAGACATCGCCTACATCACCATCGGGATGCTCGGAATCGTCGACAATCTGTTCGCCATCGGCGTCATGACGCTGCACAAACCGTTGCGTCGTCGACTGGCCACGTGGCTGCTCGTCAACAAGAACATTCAGGACCTTCTGGCCGGCGCCCTGCTCGTCCTCGTCAACACCGTCGGGACGTCGGAGCGACCGAGCGGCGCAGCCTACGAGCTGTACTGCCGCCTGTGGACGTCGAAGGCGCTGTTTCTCGGTCTGTTCACGTCGTCGCTGTTCAGCCTCGTCGCCCTGACGCTGGAAAAGCACCTGGAGATCGTCCATCCCATCCGACACCGCGTCCAGATGACGAAGGCGAAGGTCGTCGGCAGCATAGCGCTGCTCACGTCGCTCGCGCTCGGCTACAAGATAGCGTTCGCCGCCGGTTCGTCGTCGATCGTCGCCGGCAACTGCGTCATATTTCAATATCCGAATTTCGGCGCCCAGGCGACAGCGGCAACGCTGAACTTCCTGGTCGAGTTTCTCGTCCCGCTGACGATCGTCGCGTATTCCTACGTCAGTATTGTGCTGACCCTCAGGAAGACGGTCAACCCGACGTCGTCGTCGTCGTCGTCGTCGTCGTCGTCGTCGTCGTCGACCCAGAAGGACCTCAACCCGAGAATGGTCCGCGCCAGAAACAACGTCATCAAGACGCTGTTGATCGTCGTCTTGGCTTTTGTCGTCTGCGTCTCCGGCAAGCAGATTCTACTTCTCCTGCAGAGCTACAGAGTCTACAAGATTAACTACAGTTCGTGGATTTACGTCCTGGCGCAGACGATGTCGTTCATGTCCTGCTGCGTCGATCCGTTCATCTATCTGTTCAACTACTTGGAATTTCGTCGCGGGGCAAAGATGCTGTTGTCGAGGGCGTTTCCCTGCTGTAAGACAACACGGGTCGTCAACGACGAACACGAATCAACAACCGTTAAAACGATAGAGGCCTACTGACAGTCTGTACAACTACACGTTCAATTCAGATATATAGCAGCAGGGATATTTCTAGGATTGGGAATTTGGGGAGGGGGTGTCGACCTCAAATTGGGGGTGTCCGGAGCTAATTAGTATCATAGGCGGATATTTAGAGTTTAATATTTGGGTAGGCTAGCATGGGGGTCTGGGGGTGCCGTCCAGCACGATCGGTCCCATCTGGAATATAGGGGGCTTGGACGCCGTGCTCCCCGTGGCTATATACGCCAACGGTGTTGGGAACATCAGCAAGGCAGGTTTTTGAGGATAGAAAGCCAATTCAGTTCTCTGGTTCTCATGTCAATTTACAGAGTTGGTTCGTTTAACAACGAATCAGTGTATCTTATTGGTATTGGGAGAAAACGCTCGCTAAACTATACACTATAAAGCTTTAGTATATATATATATATATATATTTAGCATACTAGAAATACACTTATTATATATATATATATGCATATATTATATATATATTTAGTATATATCTGTGTTAGATGCCAAACACGGACTCCGCTAGTTTTAGATTCGTATAATTATAAGAAACTGACAAGGACAATTTAAAAATTGTCTGTTTTGAATTTACGCATCAACACTCTAAGATCGTTTCTATACATTTATTTTCATTCGCTTCGTCATTATATAAAAAATAAAATAATTGATTTTCAAATGATTCAATACAGGGTGGCGCAAAAAGCCGGACTATAATAAATGCAAATCTAGACGTGACTTAGACCGGGTTTTTGTGCGACCCTGTAAATTGTACTCTATATTGTGTTAAAACCACTGTGAAAATGTAACGTAATGCACGCCTAATAATTACAGCGTAAATGTTTAGCACTAGTGAAACTGAAATTCTACGAATTACAGTAGCCTTTTCTACGGCGCTTTTTCTCATCTTCAATTTCTTCTGATTTCTTTTTACAAGCGCAGCTATAGTCACCGCACTCGGATATATAGGGAACACAGGGGTACGTACCCCCAAAATTATAGAAACAAATATGATAACCAAGATCAGAAGACATATTTCATCTGTAATAATATAAGGAGACAACTGTATTCAAGACCATGAAATTATTTATAATTATTGAGCTTAAAAGCAGTTAAAATCTTGTTGATACTTTAAATACGATCAATGCAAAGATCAGATCGAGAGCAGTCAAAGTGCAAATATCAGACTACTATTATTATTATTATTATTATTATTATTATTATTATTATTATTATTATTATTATTATTAAGAAACTGGATATCTGTTATTATGATGCAAGCCTATCTGTTAATAAACCTCCATATATATATATCTAGGCAATTAGCATCGCGTGTCAGTCTGTTTTTCAACGATTGCTGGCGAGGGTGAGGCTGTAGATTGTCTTACAATGACCAAGTGGAAGCCTAATGATCGACGAACCTTAGCCTATATCACTCCTTGAGCTGGTAAGCTGCTTGCTACAAAGTATATCGAACATAACGTTTCACATACAGTACAACCATCGCACGTGATTATAGACTGCTGTATGACGCCATCTATCCGTACACGGACACCTTATACATTGTATCAACAATACTCGACCGTGTCATTCACACTGGATCGGCGGCACTTTCGTAACAATGAAAAAACGGGGCGGATGTAAGGAACGCTGTGTTCACACGCACGGAAGAAATCAAAAGCCAGGAGAAATGGGTTTTATGTACCCAGTAGCAGGGATATTTTTAACCCCGCCCCCCCAACACCCTCCAACAACCCCCAATTTGAGGTCGACATCCCATCCCCCAAATTTGGTAATGTGACAGTGGTATGCTTACAAAATGCATACTAATTAGCTCCGGACACCCCCTCAATTTGAGGTCGACACCCCCTCCCAATTCACAATCCTAGAAATATCCCTGCCCAGTAGGATCCTAAAAGCATTAGTTTCGTCTTGAATTTCTGTCAAATTGTATTACAACCATCCAGTGGCGGTTCCAGGATTTCTTGGTGGGGGAATGAAATGAATTCACAGGAAGTTGATGGGAGGGGTGAAAAGAGAGAAAAAAATCGATAAACTTTGCTGAAAAGGAAAAGGGCTGACAAGCAAAAAAAGGCAATTTGTCCCGAATTTTCCTAGAGCTTTACCGAAAAATGGGTTGACAAGCAAAAAAGGTCATCCGCAGTTTTCCCCGTCATTTTACTTGACTTTTACCCAAAAATAGTTTGACAAGCCAAAAAAATCCGGTGATGGATGCACCCCCACTCATCCCCCACGTGGAACCGCCACTGCAGTCATTAGAAAACCTATTGTTTTAACTATAGTATTAGGCCCACTACGTTTTACGGACTAAACGACTAGCCTAAGGCTGCCTTAGTGTGCAGAGACTAAAACGGTATGAAAATTCGATCGTAAGGCGCACCGTTACTCTCGCGCAAATATACCGCCGGCTAAAAACGGTAACAACACTCGTATTGGCGAGTTCGAGAAAGTCGGTCCAATTTATCAATTTCTATTCACTTTGTAGTACGGTAATTGCGCGGCAGAAACATTCGGAAAACAGTAACCATAGAATTTGAAACGGAAAACGGATGTAATAACTGTATCAGGATTACGTCTTTCATTGGTAAATGCGTGAGTGCAATGGTTGCACGGAATGCACCTTCATTAATCAACCAACCAACCAATCAATCAATAATGCATTTCTTTAGCGCCATTACATTGTAATACAACTATAGCGTATGCCTTGATGCATGCATACGCTGCTCTGTGATGTTTAAATCAGTCGCGCTGCTGGCTAAATGGCTTAGAAAATGCCTTCCTGTCCATTATTGTAATTCGTTTATAATCAGCTACTGAACAATGAACAGACCAACAGCTTTTATCTCTGACTTACTGATCGACATTGTTAGAACATCATTATATCATGTTATTTGTCGGGTCGATGTCAGCCTTCTAGCTCTCTCTCTCTCTCTCTCTCTCTCTCTCTCTCTCTCTCTCTCTCTCTCTCTCTCTCTCTCGCTCTCTCTCTCTCTCTCTGCCACTGTCATCAAAGACAACGGTTATGCAACTGTTCATATATTCCTCTTCACGAAATCTTCCTTTTCCTTTGAAAGATCTTGCCGTCATTATGTGGCGTCACTGTTACGTTCATGGTCTTCGCTCAAGCGATTCGTCAATATAATCCTGTTTGCAAGAGATCTGAGTAAATAACTTGCAGCCGACGAAATGACTCCGACGCAAAATGGCTTCGACAAAAAGCGGTCAATAGAACACACTGTGAAAACTTTTTATGAGGACTAAGTCGGATCAGAACACGTTTACTGTATATTTCCATTTTGATTCTTGCTGTTTTCTCTTCTGTCAATCTTATGACATATATATAGCTGCAATAAGCCTGTTTTTCTACATTAATAGTGATTTAAGCCAAGGTTTGCCATGTATTGGTGAATCATGTGATTCTCGTGATCGAAAATCCGCACGAATATGTTTCAGGTTCGTGTGCTGTTGAACCGTCCATCTGGCGTAATAATAATAATAATTATTATTATTATTGTTATATAATTATTAAATAGATTATTATATAATCTCATTCTTTAGATTACTTTTCGACAATCATCTACGCATTGTAATTTCTGAAGTGCCATTCTGATTATGATAGTTAATCTACTGTACTAGTTAATGAAGAGCCAACTTAAGACTGATTTGATCGTATTTCAGAATGAAGAGACAGCAGAAGAAACAAGAACTTCGCGGCTACTATAGATAAGTCAAATGATGATTTACAAACGTAATTGATTTGCGACAGATCTTTAATCTCTACATCATGGTCGTATAAGGCTTGCTATTCTTTGTCGGCCCAAACCTATATGACAATCAACCTATTAAACGGAGAAATTTAAATATGAATGACGCTTATCTGGATCGTGGCAACAGTTTCAAGAAGATTTAGGGCCTATATCAATCATTCTCTTGGGAACATGACATTGCTAATCTATTTTCACGTCAAATCAGTTAAAGTAACAGAGCCGCCGGGCAATTGTCCCATCTCAACCGACGGAGAACTTAGGCCATAAATCTCTTTAGTTTTGACGTGAATGCACTCATAAGTAATTGAAATCAGCAGTCAGTGTCGATTAGTAATAAATTAGAGGCAGGCATGTAGCTAGGGTATTTGAAACCCATGTCAGGGGATCAGAAAATTAAATGAGCAGATTAACAAAAATGCTTAATTACCCGATCATAACATTTTATCGCCAAAAGATTAAATTACAAATGCTTGTTTTTGCTGATGCGAACTGATCTATTATTCAGATGCTCAGAGTCAGTTTTTCTCTCTCTCTCTCTCTCTCTCTCTCTCTGCGCTGAGAACATGGCGCAAGATCACAGAATTTTTGGAGCTTCCTTCAAGTGCCCCCTGGCCATCTGTCCAGCCTGTCATCTTTGGTACGCCACTGATCGGTGACACTAGCAGTAGTGCGAGCAACAGTAAATTTTCTAGAACAAGAACAGTAGTCTCTGAAGTTCCAAAGGTAACTCCTGGTATCAAGTATAAAAGTGTCACGGCACCATATACACATTAACTGAGGGTTTTGCTACGGAGTGAGATCAGCAGAGCGTATTTTTCTCTTGCAAAGTAATTTGCGCCAAGCCAACAATAAAAGTTATTTAATCGCTGAGTGAGGGAGTGACCACGATGGCCCTGCTTTTGAGAATTCTTGCAGTTTTGTGTCTTGTGGAAATGCAGAACGCATCAGGTATTTCTGAAATAGAGAGACGCGATCGGGAAATTGAAAAGCAATCCGGATGTCCGTGGTCTCATTTTGGTTTCAGAATTAATTCTCTCAAGACAGATTTGCAGGCCCTAACGTACAAGATGGACACCCTAATGGAAAAGATGGACACCCAAACGAGCAAGATGGACTCGCAAATGCAAAGGGTGGACGCCCTATCGGGAAAGATGGACGCACAAATGCAAAGGGTGGACAGAGCATTAGACAGGAAAGGTTCGCATTATATCCATTTTTACATGTCTAACGTCTATCTTCTAAATGCGCCTTGCAAATGTTACGAGACGATCCACTGATTTGAATTTTGACCTAATTTAAAGTAATTTATTGTCTCGTTCAATACTTGCAATCTTAATATAATTTAAATGGTTATTAAGCAGTCCTGCTAGGGACCAATTTTGATAAGTTCAACCCGTTAAATGCATATATTTTGCAAAGGAGGTTGAATTTCTGAGGCAGTCTTGAGATCATGAAAATTCGTTTAATAGTCATATGAAATGCAGTTAACTTCATTGATGAATTTCTTTTTTTACTTTTATGAATTCTCTATTATAAAACTAATGGACCAAATTAATTCATGACAGATTTGCAGACTCTTGAGAAAAAATAGGGGCTAGCACCAACTATTTTATGTTCGCCAGTCTGTGATGGTGCACAGTGGCGGCTCCACACTGGTGGCCCGGGGGGCCGTGCCCCTTATTGAGTGCCTGGCACCCCCAGTGGCCCTCTGTTGGGACCCTATACTTAATACTACATACATAACAACAAATGATTGACGTCCCATGATTAGATGTTGCCACCTCAACGGCCCCCCACTTGCCAAATTCTGGAGCCGCCACTGACGGTGCATATTAATTGATCATAGCTGCAAAAGTAATTTTGATTTCATATGATCCCCTGCCGTTGTAACGCAAATAAATCTGACCATCAGTGATTTTAGGAAGCACAGTGTTTTGAAAATTCTGTAATGTATTTTATAAAATTAGCCATCTCCAACAAGTATTTCGTGGTGATAAAATTTTAACGCCATTTCTGTGACCAATATATAAAAATGGAAAAGTATACCATAAAGACATAAAAAAGCTTGTTGATCAATGTAATCATTGAACTCATAACTATTTTCAAAAATTGGAAACTGATGAATTCATGATTTTTTTTAGAATGCCCGCCCGGGTTCAATTATCTGCCTGAAATCGATCAATGTCTCAGATTAAACACCGACAAGATACCATGGGTCCAAGCTCATGCTGCCTGTCAAAGAATGGCTCAAGGAGGGCAATTGGTGGCCATCACAGATTCCGCAAAGCAGAACGCAGTCAGAAGATATCTGGAAAAGCAATTTGCCAGTATGCCATTCTTAAATATCATTAACAATTTGTATATAAACTTAACCTTCGAAAGTTGCTCTGTTTCATTGTCACTTTTGAGTCATAAGAATTCTATACTATGCAATTTACTTAAACGGGCTGATGCAAGGCAGAGAGAATCATATAATCAGGTTTTTTCAGTGGGAACGCACGGGAACAACATTCCCACACCTTTTTGCCAGATGGTATATATAGTTATCAGTAATGGGCAACTAGTTAACTAATTATTTGCTAACTTAAAAGTTTAACTAATTTTTTTAGTTATCTCCATAGTTTAATTAAATATAAATAGTTTAGTTAAAAGTATAGTTTAACTGAAAAATTTTAGTCAATAACAACTAAATAGTTTAACTAAAACTTTTTAGTTGGTGTCCCGAATCCTCAATAACAGTCCCTCTTCAATTTGTTCTTTTCTGGGTAATTTTTTCCAAACAAACATGACAAACGTGTGTTCATGCAGTCTATACTGAGACTTAAATATTAAAAAGACAATAATTAATGATTTCAATGGTTCATTGACTGATATGTTCATGTTGCGAGCATCGTCTATGTTTTCATGAGCATACCTGATACCTAGGAAATAGTTGTAAAATTACCTGCAAAAAGTGTAACTATATTTTTTAGTTTAGTTAACTATTTTAGAAAGTTAGTTTGCAACTAAAAATTTAACTACTTATTTTAGTTTAAATTTAGTTATAGTTTAACTAATGTTTCTTAGTTAGTTGCCCATCATTGATAGTTATGGATTTGTAATAATGCGTCTGGGAACGTACAGGTACGGCGTTCCCACACCCGTTTTTGTTGAAGAGTAAATAAGGATGAGTTCCCAAACCTTTTTCCCTAGAAAAAAGTCCTGCACATAATTAAAATAACACTGGTATAGCCTACTGTTCATTGGTACAATCAATGTCAATCATGCCTTCAATATTGTACGCGAACTGCCTATTCTAGGATCAATACTGTACAACTGCAATAGTCAGCTCTTCGAGACGTTCTAATATTTTCTCAAATCATCGTGTCAAAATAAAAATTATGTGTGC
The DNA here is from genome assembly GCA_018105865.1 of Metaphire vulgaris. Taxonomy (NCBI): domain Eukaryota; kingdom Metazoa; phylum Annelida; class Clitellata; order Crassiclitellata; family Megascolecidae; genus Metaphire; species Metaphire vulgaris. The sequence goes on along the minus strand of CM030836.1, from coordinate 19,214,142 downwards.
TGCTGTGTACATTTGCAGAGCCAGAAACTGCAGTTTGCGTTATATCACAGTGGACTCCTGGTGGAAAGCTGGTTTGGATCAGCGGACAGAGACAAATTTCAAATCGCTGTGACACGCCGTTCGTGTGGAAGTTTAAAGGGATCGACGTGTCCTTTACTTTCACTAAATGGCTCAATGGACAGCCCGATTGTGGTGGTAATAGTGAACATTGCGCTCAGATTGCGGGTGGGCTGGACTACAGTTGGAACGACATTCCATGTGCATGGTCTCTTTGCTCTGTCTGCGAAATATAAAAGAAGTATTCAGAGAAGACGCAATGCGAACACAAATGACAATGAAATTAGAAAACGTCCAGCTATTGAAACTACAATTATGCGTAATTACACCAATTGACTTGAGTACGCGTAGATCTTTGCTAATAAAGAATTGAAGAAATAATTGACACTAAGTAAGGGATATTGTCGATGCCAATATTTCATGCCAATGCTGTGCTAAATTCATTACTGATTTGAATAATCGAAGAAGATACTTGCTTGCTTTCTGTGACCGCATTTTGTTCTTGGTAGGCCTATATAGCATAGACCTCCTAAATTAATGAATCAATTCAGCCAATCTCGGGTCCGTGAACTTGGGTCCGTTGAGTTTTTAACACCCTAGCGTCAGTTAACTGCCGAAACTGGAGTTCGCACAGTGATACATCTGTGCAATTTAGTAGTCACACTCAGAAAAAATTCTCAAGGGCATTTTCAAGTAACCGGAAGTTGATGACGTCATTATACTGCGAAATGCATCGATTTTAATGCTATATTATCTTAAAATCAATGTATTTCGCATATATTGGATGCTGCTGATTCTAGGCCGAACATACAGGAATTAGCATTACAATGTAGTAGGCAAGAATTCGGCTTTATATGCTTTGAGTAGGATCGCAGTATTATTGCCAAAGAATATAGTCCAGTGGCGTAGCCATTGTTCCAAAATAGGGCGATATGTAGAATTTCGGAGAAACAAGGCTCGTCAAGAAGTCATTTGCAAACTAATGTATTCTCTTCGATCATGCTACCTACTTCTCCCCGAAATTTCTCAACGGTTTTGCCCAAATCCCACGGCCGGAGTGCCTGCCAGAATAGGGGCCGCCCCCGCGGCTATGCCAATGATATAGTCAAATGGTTGTTTTATTCTCCCAGTAAACAGCCGGCAATGAACCCAGGGGAGCAGCCAGGATCCGAGAATTAAGAGGCACCGTCGCGTATACACAAACTTCTGAATTCAGTTGTGTCACAAGAATGCAGTGGCGTAGCCAGGATTGCTGAATAGGGCACTCAATTTTACCACCCAATGTCTTGACGAGCCAAAAAGATAATCGTCCCAAACGCTTGGCGTTTTTACCTCAATCTGATAGGCTACTACCCCTAATTCCCTAAATGCCCCTATCTATTTATTCACTGGTTTTGGGCGAATCTCACGACCGGCGGTCCTAATCCAAATAGGGGGGGCCGGGCTTCTGTGCCCCTGTTGCTACGTCAATGTCATATATATATAATAATAATAATATAATAATATATATATTATTATTATTATTATTATTATTATTATTATTATTATTATTATATTCAATAAAGTTTAAAGTGGTTCAGTAGAATTTGCCCTGTGTGAGGGGAACCATTGTCTTCATTGGCATAATGATCTTGCTGTATAAACTCACTCGTTGATTTACTTTGCGTCAATCATTCGCGAACAGTATATTTTGAAGTGCCATTTTGATTATAAAAGCTAAACTGCTAGTCAAAGAAGAGCTCGGCTAAGACTTATTTGGTCGTATTTCAAAATGAAGAGACAGCAGAAGAAACAAAAGCTTCGCGGCTTTTATAAATCAGTCAAATGAAGAATGATAAACGTTAATGATCGGTAACAGATCTCTACAATCTTGATCGTTTAAGGCTTGTCATCTCTTGTCGACGCAATCTATATGACATATGTCACATCTCAACCGATGGAGAACTTAGGCCATAAATTGCTTTAGTTTTGACGTGAATGGACTCTTCGATATACCGCTCATGAGTAGGCTAACTGAAATCAGCAGCCAGTGTCGATTAGTAGTGCATTAGAGACAGGAGCGTAGCTAGGGTATTTGAAGCCCATGTCAGGGAATCAGAAAGTTAAATAAGCAGATTAACAAAAATGCTTAATTACCAAGTCATAACATTTTATTACCAAAATATTAAATTACAAATCCTTGCTTTTATTGATGCAAACTGATCTGTGTCAAATGCTCAGTCAGTTTTCTCAGTTTCTTCTCTCTCTCTCTCTCTCTCTCTCTCTCTCTCTCTCTCTCTTATTCTCTGCTCTGAGTACATGGCACAAGATCACAGAATTTGTGGAGCTTCCTTCAAGTGGCCCCCTGGCCATCTGTCCAACCTGTCATACCCTTGGTGCGCCACCGATTGAAGACACTAGCACTAGTGCGAGCAACAGTAAATTTACCAGAACAAGAACAGTAGTCTCTAAAGTTCCAAAGGTAACTCATGGTATCAAGTATAAAAGTGTCACCACACCATACACACATGAATTGAGTAGGCTATTTTACTACGGAGTGAGGCTAGCCGGGATAATTTTTCTCTTACAAATTAATTTGAACAAAGCCAACGATATCAGTCATTGAATCACTGAATCCGCATGTGAACATGGCTATGATTCTGCGAATTCTCACAGTTCTGTGTCTCGTGGAAATGAAGACCGCGTCAGTCATCTCTGGAGCAAAGGGTCATGATCGTGACATTGAAGAGAAACCTGAATGTCCATGGTCGCATTTCGGTTCCAGAATTAATTCTCTCGAGACAGATTTGCAGGCCCTAACGCACAAGATGGACGACCTAACGGAAAAGACGGAGACCCAAGCGCGCAAGATGGACTCCCAAACGCAAAAGGTGGACGCTCTGACGGAAAAGATGGACAGAGCATTGAACAGAAAAGGTTCATATTAAATCAATTTTGATCTGTTTCGCATTTGTGTTCTAAAGATACCTTTCAAATGTTACGAGACAATTATGAACATTTAAGCGCATAGCCTTTCGGTTGTTGCGATTGTACGCCACAACAGTCTGATCTGTGCACATTGGAAGGCATCCGACACTGGTAATCCACAGTCCCCTTGGATTTGGTGAAGCCAAGTGATTGGTGGTCTGCTTCGTGTATAATAAAACACGTTAATAATACTTGAACTAATTTTAAGTTAATTGTAATCTTATGTAATGTTTGCAATCTTAACAGAATTTAGATGGTTATTAAACAGTGCCGTTTGTGCCATATTTTTGATGAGTTCCGTTAAAGGCATATATTTTGCAAACAGGATTGAATTTTTGCGGCCGCGGTCTCGACATTAACAATCGTCGCTGACGTCTTTGATATTAGTCTTTCACACTGTAGAACACGAAAGAAATCATGCGACTGATGTATCCAAGAATTTTGTAGAATGCCCGCCCGGATTCAATTATCTGCCTGAAGTCGATCAATGCCTCAAGTTGAACACCGACAAGATAACTTGGAACCAAGCTCATGATGCCTGTCGAAGAATGGCTCAAGGAGGGCAATTGGTGACCATCACAAGTTCAGCCAAGCAGGACGCAGTCAGAAGATATCTGGAAAAACAGTTTGAGAGTACGCTCTTAAACATCTAATTAAGTAAATAAGTATCGGGCTCGAACACATTATAATTGGTCTGGTTGTCTTACAGAAAACAATTTGGATAGAAAGTTTACTTTCATTGTCGGTTTTGAGTTATTATTAGCCTAATCGTCCTACAGAATAGGAATAACTTAAATGGACTGGGCCAAGACGAAGAGAACAATGTTATTAACATAAACACTTGTTTGCATTTCAATGGTTTACCATCATACCTTCAAAATTATAGTCTGTTTGATGATTAAAACAATTTAATATTGAAATCACCAAGTCGTTCTAGCATGTTCTCGAACCATTGTGTAAAAATGCAAATTAATGGCGATGCTATACTATACTGTACTATGCTGTATGCACTGTACTGTGTGTGTGTGTTTGAAGAAGAAGAAACGGCAGTCTGCCTCCTACCAGTGTACACATGGTGCAAACAGTCGGTTTGGATCAGCGGCCAGAGAAAAATTTCAAATCGATGTGACACTCCCTTCGTGTGGAAGTATAAACCAGGGGTTGAAGTACCTTTTGCTTTCACAAAATGGTACCCTGGAGAGCCTAACTGTCATGGCAATAGTGAACAATGCGCTCATATTGCGGGTGGTTTGGACTATGTCTGGAACGACCTCCCATGTACATGGTCACTTTGCTCTGTCTGCGAAATTTAAAAGAAGTATTCGGAGAAACGCCATGCGAACACAATGGCAATTAAGTTAGAAAACGTCCAGTTACTGAAGTTATAACTATGCCTGATTCCAATAATGACTTGATACGTGTAGACTTGAAGAAACAATTAATAGGCCTACTATATAAGAGATATTGTCGACGCCAATATTATTTCATGCCATTAGGGCCTACTGTGCTAAAATCAGTATTGAATAGAAAAAATACTTGCTTTCTATGACTGCATTTTGTCTTTGGCATAAATAAATAAATATATATATATATTATATATATATATATATATATATAATTACTCATCAGTAGATCATTGGTTGTGTACTTTTTCTCACATTTACTGTGGTATTCACCTGTACTAATATTTGTCTGCATTATTATTAATTAACTGGACGAACCGGCATTGATAGTGGCTACTACTTCCTGATTTACAACTTGTTGGTATTTGTTAAGCTGTTGCTACTGGTTAAGCTGTTACTTTCGCGCTATAGCTCGGCTTGTCGTCTATTATAGCCTACCATTAACTATTGAACATTTGTAATGCTTGATACTGATTAAAGCTAATACAGTTCTCTTCTCTCTCTCTCTCTCTCTCTCTCCCTCTCTCCCTCTCTCCCTCTCTCCCTCTCCCTCTCTCTCAGTTCAATCAGACAACTGCGGGAAAAATTTGCTGATCAGACGTCAGTATCTTGTGTAGGCCTAATAAGCATTTCTCTATACTATTTCAAGCCTGTAATTATTTTAATGCAAAAAATAAACTGCAAATCATCTAACGAGAATTGATTGTGATGATATCCGCTATTCCGAATAGATCGTGATCAAGCTATCGACTTCTATGGCGCCACTATGGCAATGGCTGACTGAGACAAACGAAATGGAATACTATAAGACTAGTCACACACGAAACATATAATCATATAATTATATATATATATACATATATATACATGTATATACATATATATACATATATATATACATGTATATACAGTCTATTTTAATTCAATAAAAATTATATATTTAATTGTATCAAGTTTGAGATTTTGGACGATAGCTTAAATGTTCTGAACTGCTGGGGCATCATGAAGAGGCAAGTAATGTAGGCAATTCATCCTTATCCAAAGTACCACAGCCTCGTTATCTCAAGAGCTCAGGTCAGCTCGCCATTCAAATCAGCTTCTATTATAGAGAGCAATTAGACACGAAACAGACTTTTATCTCCCATCATAATCTCTGTAAGACTCATCCGAAATTTCAAATTTCTTCCTCAACGTGGGCTGGAAGAGATAGAGTTTTCGTCAATCCTAACCGCGCGGTATTGATCCGCAGTTTGTCTTAATCAATCAATCGATCAATCAATCAATCGATCGATCGATCATTCAAAAGACGTATGGGAATCAAGAATCAATTTCAATACTTTCTTTAAGTACATATGGCAGACGTAGGCCTTAATTAAAGTCATGAAACCTCTTAAAATTTGACGTGAATTAACTCATCGATAGATGGTTCAAAGGCAATCGGAATCAGCAAGCTGTTCTCGATTCGGAATATATTAGCGAAACCACTTCGAACATACAGGAAATTACTAGATACGAGTGAAATTTACGAGAGTGCTAAAGTGCACTAATGATTTCAAATATGTAGAAGATTCACTACATCACATAACATCGGCTGATAATTTTGCTACGGAGTGAGGTCCGCAGAGCGCATTTTTCTCTTGCAAAGTAATTTGCGCGAAGCCAACAATAAAATTTATTGAAAGAGTGAATCAGGGAGTTAAAATGATGGCCCTGCTTTTGAGAATTCTTACAATTGTGTCTCTTATGGAAATGGGGACCGCATCAGGTATCTCTGAAATAGAGAGACGCGATCGTGAAATTGAAAAGCAACCTGAATGTCCATGGTCGCATTTTGGTTCCAGAATTAATTCTATTGAGACAGATTTGAAGGCCCTAACGCACAAGATAGACACCCTAACCTATAAGTCGGAGGCCCTTGCTGAAAAGATGGACAGGGCATTGGACAGGAAAGGTTCGTATTAAATCCGTTTGAATCTGTTTTTTCGTTTACCTTCTATAAGAGCCTTGCAAATATTACGAGGCAATCAAAACCGCTAATACTTGTAAAATTCGACCAAATGTGAACTGATTTGCAGTCTGTCTTGTTTAGTGTTTGCAATCTTAATAGAATTTGAATGGTTAGTAAACGCTGCTGCCTGGGCCATATTTTAATGAATTTATCCCTTTAAAGACATATATTTTAGAAAAGGGATTGAATTTTACCGCGTCAGTCTTGAAATCATGGAAATACATTCAATTGTTATGGAAATTTTATCGAATAGTTTATCGTTCTTCTTTTAATTTGGGAGATATTTGCAGGCTCTTGAGGACAAGATATGGGTTTACCCCATATTTTTATATAAATACACAGTGTTTCAATAAATCTGGACCCATTTCCATTTGTAGGCCGATTTTAATGAAAATGATTTCGCTGAGTTCGCGAGAAAATTTGCAGTCACACGTGCACGCTCTCGAAGTCTCTATTGCCACCGTCCAACTGCTTTGGTTACTAGACAATTCGCCGGCCCGGCGATTTGCCTACAACCCTTTTGCCGACACGACGATTCGCTGACACGGCGGTTCGCCTCCAACTGAATAGTAGGCGATTCGCCTTGTGAGAAAATATTGTTCTGATTCAACAGGTTCAGCTTATTCCATTCCTTAGCAATGCGCTGCTGTAGCCCGCCGACGTCATTGATATTTGTCACGTAGAACACAAAAGATATTATGAAACTTATCAATCCATGAATTTTGTAGAATGTCATTCCGGATTCGACTATCTGCCTGGAATCGATCAATGTCTCAAATTAAACACTGACGTTATGACATGGGCCCAGGCTCATGCAGCCTGTCGAAGAATGGCTAAAGGAGGGCAATTGGTGACCATCACAGATTCCGCAAAGCAGGACGCAGTCAAAAGATATCTGGAAAAGCAGTTTTCCAGTATGACATTCTTAAATATCTAACTAAAGTAAATAGTCATCGGGCTAAGCAGATTGTTGTCAATAAGGTGGTCTTAAAGAAAAAAATTGTATAGAAACTTTACTTTCAATTAACGTGTTACGTTGTCAGTGTTGTATTGTAATCTTCCTATATAATTCCGATCGTTTAAATGCGCTGGTGCACGGCAGAGAAAACATATACCGTAATTAAAATAAAGAAAGAAACACTGGCTTGCTTTTGACTGGCTTAATCATGTCTTCAAAAATTGATCACAAACTGTTTTTCGAGTACCAAAACAATTGGAATATAGTCAGCTAATCAAGATATAAAGACGTCTCATGGTTTCTCAAACCGTTACCTCAATATACAAACGAACGGCGCTGTTGTGTATATATTTGCAGAACCAGAAACTGCAGTTTGCATTATTCCAGAATGGGCTGCTGGTGGAAAGTCGGTTTGGATCGGCGGACAGAGAAAAATTCCAAATAGTTGTGACACTCCCTTCGTGTGGAAGTATAAACAAGGGGTTGAAGTACCTTTTGCTTTCACTAAATGGATCAGTGGACAGCCCGACTGTGCCGGTAATGGTGAACACTGCGCTCACACTGGGAGTGGTTTGTACTACAGTTGGAACGACATCCCATGTGCATGGTCTCTTTGCTCTGTCTGCGAAATTTAAAAGAAGTATTCAGAGAAGACGCATTGCGAACAAAAATGGCAATGAAATTAGAATACGTCCAGTTAATGATAAGATACATACATGCGAGTAATTCCAATAATTTGTTTTAGCAGATCTCTACTTATTACGATTACGACAATCAATTGATACAAGTGCCTTTGAAACCATAATGTTGCGGATACGTCTATTTTATGCCATTTTCTGTGTTAAAATCTAAAGACGGTACCTCTCTTTTGTGATAACAGATTGTCCCTCGTATATGTAAGCACTAAGTCTTCGCATGATAATAAATTTTGCTATATAATTGAAGTGACAGATGGACTCTTGGGTGATTTCAATTGGTTTACGACGTTCTTCTTTATTCTTTCGAGCTAAATGTACGTCTTGTTACTTTATATATGCCTATTAAATCAATTTGCTGCAGTAAAATATTCGTTATTTGTTCTAGGGTCTATACGTTTTTCACATTTGCAGTGACCTCCACTGGAGCCAATATTAGTATCATGCAATATTACTAGCTAAATGAGCTTACGTTGATCCTAACTACAACACTTCTGATTTTCACCAATTTGCTATTAGTTACGCCATTGCATGCAATTAGTTAAGCTGCTAATTTCTCGCCATATTTCGGGTTGCCTTTTATTATACTATTATTAATTTTTCAGGAAATGGCCAACGAAGGGATTAATCCCTCGCTGGCAGATTGGTTCTAATCAGTGATGATGATGTTTCCTTTAAGTTGTGCAACTGTATTGCTTGATGCTGATTGAAGCTAATAAATTTCTCTCTCTCTCCTCTCTCTCTCTCTCTCTCTCTCTCTCTCTCTCTCTCTCTCTCTCTCTCTCTCTCTCTCTCTCTGAACCTATCATCTATATCTTATATTTATTATTGCCGTCGTTTATCTAGCAGTCGGTTTGTCGTTGATTGAAGTAGGCCTATAGTTTGAGCGCATAGGCCTAATACCGGAACCATGACCGGCCGACGTAACAAAACAGTCTAATTACGTCAATCTGATCGATAGAAACAACAGTCTAATAACGTCAATCAGATCGATAGACGTAAATCACTTTCAATTTAGTGGAGTTACTTGAAGAGCAGACGAGATGAGATCTCTTCACACGAAATGTACTGGAAAAGAGTAGCACATCAGGGCTATTAATATGCGCAGCAGATCGACGATTAGTCACAGCAGATTGCGAGACAAACGAAAATAATTATTGAAGCCTCCGATTCTCAATTGCCTCGACACGAGATGTGATATTGCTATTTCAGTAGGCCTATGACTGCTAGTTTAAGTGTTACCCCTTTGTAGATTAGTATCCAAAGGCAGAGGCAGTGGCGTAGCCAAGGAGAGGGGTTTTGGGGGTTAAAACCTTCTTGGCTGCCGAAAAAATATTTTATTGAGTTGCCATGCATTTTTAATTTTTTACAAGTCTTTGAGGGTTAAGACTCCCTTGGGCATAGAAAAAAGAGACCTGGTCAATTTGGATGCGATCTATCTGGTGGACGCCCGGGGCCACCTCCCCAGCGGCCCAACAGGTGTACACGCCACCGTCTGTAAGTAAATAAGAGATCGAATCAAAATAAAACTATATTCTGCTGCAGCAAAGTAAGTAGACTAACATTAATGGTCATCATCAACATCATTAACCGTGGACTCAATGCCCGTTGATGTACTGTATAATGCCATCTCCACAGTTGTCTGCCATTCTTTCCTGTCCGTTGCTCTGTGGCTAAGATCCTGTAAACTGCTTCCACACCATTCTTCAATATCATCACTCCATTCCTTGTTGATGGCATCTAGTCAAGAATGACTGCGTTGCCTCCTCATTGTAGGATCAATTTTTCTCGCTTCAATAAGCTAAATATTGAAAGATGTTACATTTTGAACCATATCTTTGGCTGTTTCTTTTCATTTGACTTTGATGCAATTTGTTTTTTTCCCTTTATTTTCCAAACGTTGCCGTATCTATCGGCTTTTGTTATTGTCGTCTCGTCTTCTATATGCGTTTAGAGAATAGTGCCTACGAGAAAATATTTGGAATGAGTTGCAAGTGTTGCAAGAAAACAGATTGTAAGCTAAGTAAGCTGTTGAATCGTGAAAGCTGTCCAAATCGTTACGAAATGAAATTTTTACTCAGCAACAATTTGCAATGATATAAACAAGTATGCAAGAAATGCGGCAAAAATACAACACGATATATTCAATTACGTTCGAATTCAGTGTAAATCTAGTATCTGATCAAATGAAGGCAACGTTATGTTTAAAATATTAGATCTATTACTTTAATGATTATTGGTCTCTAAAACTTGAGACACGCCACTTCATTGAATACTACATTCTATATCCACTTCTACGATCGACTTCTGAGATATACAATTCTGTATCTTATGGGCCTACCTCTATTAAGAATAACAGGATGATTTAAACACAGTAAATCGTAGATGTGATACAATTTTAAAAGGCAATTCTTTGGCTTTGAATTCGAGTAAATAACGTAAGAAGTGATCAATTCGAGTATCTTATTGATCGCAACGCAAACTATGTACTGACCACACAAATCACCAATGACTTCAACAACAGTAATTTAATCGCGGCAAATTATATTGCAGCTTCTTATTTAGTCTTTGGCTAACAGACGACCGTAGGGACCGCGTGATATTGCTTGCCAAAGTGCGTCTAACTTTGGTCTTCATTGTATTTACGACGGATTAAAACTGTCTTTTCAAGAGAGCGTAATGAAACATACAAAAGCTATCGAAAGTCTACCTTCCAGCCAACTACCCCATAGCCAGTGACAAGTTCGGATGAGAAAAGAGGAGTCAGACGCCCCCCGTCTTTTGCTCCTAAACTAACCATCTGGAATAATTATGATGATAATGACAATGATAATGATAATGATAATAATAATAATAATAATAATAATTATTATTATTATTATTATTATTATTATTATTATTATTATTATTATTATTATTATTATTATTATTATATATTCAAAACGTCTAATTGCCAAAAGATTAAATTACAATGCTTGCTTTTACAGATGCGAACTGGTCTATGACGTGTTCAGTCAGTTTTCTCAGTTCTCTCTATCTCTCTCTCTCTCTCTCTCTCTCTCTCTCTCTGTCTCTCTCTCTCTTCTCTCTCTCTTCTCTCTCTCTCTCTCTCTCTCTCTCTCTCTCTCTTTCTCTCTATCTCTCTTTGCGCTGTTTTGCGCTGTGTACAAGAGATTTTGGCGCCCCGTTCAAGTGGTCCCCCAGTGGTTCAGTCCAACCTGTTATACCTTTGGTACGCCACTGGTTGGCTAACTAGCATTAGTGCGAGCAACAGTAAATTTACTAGCACAAGAGCAGTATTCTCTAGAGTTCCAAAGATACAGTAAGTCGTAGTATCAAGTATAAAAGTGTCACCACTTCACATACATACACATAAACTGAGTATATTTACTACGGAGTGAGATCAGATGAGAGCATTTTTCTTTTACAGATTAATTTGAACAAAGCCAACGATATCACCGAATCAGCAAGCGAACATGGCCATGATTCTACGAATTCTTATAATTCTGTGTCTAATGAAAATGAAGGCCGCTTCAGGTATTTTTGAAATAAAGAGACCTGGTCGTGACATTGAGAAGAAAACTGAATGTCCATGGTCGCAATTTGGTTCCAGAATTAAATCCATTGAGACAGATTTGCAGGTCATAACGCGCAAGCTTGACGCCCTTGCAGGAAAAATAGACAGAATATTGGACAGTAAAGGTTCGTATGAAATCCATTTTATCTGTTTCATGTTTATCTTCTATCACTTCAAAAGCCCCTTGCAAATATTACGAGACAATGAAGCGATTTATTGCCTTAGTTAATGTCTGCGCTCTTAAATATAATTCAAATTGTCATCGAACAGTCCCTCTCTGACTCAATTTTGATAAGTTCATCCCGTCAGTGGCATCTATTTTACTGTACATCGAGGATTGCATTTTGCGGTAGGCTTTAGATAGTGAAAATTTGTTCAATCGTTATATGAATTATTGCATCTTCATCGAGAACTCTACCTTTTTACTTTACATAAAGAAACACCCTTAGGGCATAACTCGGCTTGTCTTTATCACACGCAAGGATGTCATTCTTAGAGTATTTTATTTTCACCAAACTGTAATACTTATGACACTCATCATAGGTGAAAAGTAATTTTGTCACGCAGAAAAACCAGAGCATAAGTGATTTTATCTACCAAAAACCTCGCGTTGTGCAATAATTTAAATGCTGCAGTATTTCCTTGACCCACAGTATCCCTTGCTGCGCAGTGGAATAATTGAATGCAAAACTACAAAAAGAAATTCTGAAACTGACGAAGTGATGCAATTTTTAGAATAATAATAATAGCGGCGCTATAGAAGTTTAAGATTAGATTAGATCTTGGCGCACGTGTCCGATCCAGTTCTTCTGTCTTCTTTTGATGTTTTTTTATCGTCGATCTTTGTTCTCCCGTCATCTGTAATATCTCCACTTCTTTTAGAATGTCCATTCGGATTCGACTATCTGCCTGAAATCGATCAATGCCTCAAATTAAACACTGAGGTGATGCCTTGGACCCAAGCTCATGCAGCCTGTCGAAAAATGGCTAAAGGAGGGCAAATGGTGGCCATCACAAATTCCGCAAAGCAGGACGCAGTCAGAAGATATCTGGAAAAGCAGTTTGCCAGTATGTTATCCTGAAATACCTAATTAATTTTTAAAGTAAATAGGCATCGGGCTGAAGCAAATAATTATTATCACTGCATGGTCTGCTTTATATTGACACCATAATGATTTCAAAATCGAAGTGCGAACTTCCTGTTCGAGGAACAAGCAATTTCAATGGTCAGATCATCTATAGATATTATAATATTTGTCAAACCTTTTTTATGTCAAATGCAAATGAATGGTGATGTTATATTCGTTTGAAGAACAAGAAACTGCAGTGTGCGTCCTACCAGTTTACACCCATTACAAACAGTCAGCTTGGATCAACGGACAGAGAAAAATTCCAAATCAATGTAACACCCCCTTCGTGTGGAAGTATAAACACGGGATTGAATTACCTTTTGCCTTCACCTACTGGGGTGGTGGAGAACCCAACTGTCACGAAAACAATGAACATTGCGCCCACATTACAACTTTATTGGACTATCGTTGGAACGACGTTCCCTGTGCATTTTCACTTTGCTCTGTCTGCGAAATTTAAAAGAAGTATCCGGAGAAGACGCAATGCGAACACAAATGACCACCATGAAATTAGAAAACGTTCTGTTGTTGAAACTATACATATTCTTAATTACACCAAGTGATTTCAGTAGATCTTTGCCAATTGAGGACATAATTATAACGGACGCCAAGGTTATTTTCTGTCATTTTCTGTGGTGAAATTACTATGATCGAAGACGATACTTTTGGCATTATATTAACATATTGTCATTCATATATAGCAGTGGTTCTTAACCTTTTAACGATTACGTACCCCTGAAACAAGTATAAGAGAACGAAGTAGGCTACCCCCTACCAGCGTACCATATCCCAGGACAAAAGTTTGCAATATATTGAAAATAATTATAAACTGAAAATAATTATAAACTGCAACAAACGTCTGTTACAAATTGCCAGAAAGTGGGCTTTTTCTTTAAAATTTCTAATTTAGTACACAAATTTCTACAGCATTCGTATATTATACAGGGTAACTTGTAGTAAAAGTCTTTAAACAGACTTTAATTCAGGATTATTCAGTAGTACACCTACAACGTCCTTCAAGTACCCCCAAGGGGTACTATTACCCCAGGTTGAGAACCACTGGTATATATATATATATATGTGTGTGTGTGTGTGTGTGCGTGTGTGTGTAGTTACTTTACAAATCAATTCGAATGGAAAATACACTGTAGTCAAAATAAAATATTTATCAGTGGTTGTATAGGCCTATACATTTCTGCTGAACTTTCCACTGTCACTAATAGAAATTTGTCTGCATCATAATATCGATAACTAGATGAACTTACATTGAACCCGACTACTGTACTACTACTGCCTTATTTATTCCCCGGAAACGGCCTAGATTAAACACTGAGTTTGCTGCTATTAGTCTTAAGACATGGGCAATGCCGCTATGGTGGGAAGGTTGATTTGCTGGCCGTGCATCTTGAGATTGCGTCTGAAAATCAGCGCCATTGACTTAGCCGCGGGGGTCACGGGTGGGGGATTCGGTCACTGTTGGGATCAGGACCGATCGCGAGATCCGTTGTTCACCGGTGAATACTTAGTTTTTGGGTAGAGGTAGTTTCAGAACGAGGATACCACAGATACCAGACTTCAAAGTGTTTGAGACGACGATTTTTTTGCTCATCACTACTTTTGGGTCGAAAAATGTCGAAGTGCCCCCTATTCTGGAATTCTGACTACGCCACTGATCACCCTAGAATGTTTGTTTATTGGGATAGCAAATGTTCCCTTACTGTATGAAGGCAATGCAAGGGTAAAGGGAGTTTTACCATAGAACTTAACAGCAGAAAAGTCAGTGTGTATTCTGCCTAATTTCCCCGTAGTAGCCTATACCCTCCGTTTACTACATACAGAATAGAGTCGTTGAAGCGCGTTATATCAGTTGAATTCTTGAATGAGATGGACCCAATAAAAGTCGAGTTGATAATATTGATTATTGTGGCTGAAAGTGCCTGAAATACACTGTAGTAGCGACAACTAATAGGCTATTTCTAGTAGCCTACAGCTCAGAGTTTGAACACTGAGGATAGATCTGCATGCTATATTCGTCGTTTTCCGCGTGAACACTCAAAAAAATAATCCGTTACCGGTAACGGAATGTGTGAGGGAATAATCCGTCTCCTATAGCTGTACAGAATATCCCTCACTTTGAGGGAATACAACTTTGAGGGAATGAATTCACTCAAACACAAAGTGAGGGAATTATTCAAATTAAACCGTATTCATTGAGGGAATTCATTCACTCGAATATATGTTAGTGAGTGAACGAATCCCTCATTCTAAGTTTTAGAGAAAAATTAGGGAAAATTCTCTTAGAGGCCAATTCCGAGTGAATGAATTCACCCGCTTTTGATTTTGGATTTTAAACCATGCGTACAGCACTATATAAATTATCCTGGAATAATAATAATAATAATAATAATAATAATAATAATAATAATAATAATAATAATAATAACGTACAAATTTAAAATAATGCCTCAAAAATACACAAGTACATACAGACGGTAATATTTAGTAAAAATGACTGTTCAGCAAACTTAACGTTCAATAATGTAAAGGTAGCAAGCATAAAACATTACGAACTTATCATCCAAATGGATATGCCAATACAGTGGTGTGTATATGGAATAACGATAAATTCTGCCTACAATTATAATTAAAACTACAGTTCATTGCTAGAATACTCGACTGTCACTGATAAGTCAATATACTGTATACAATACAAACTGGAAGCTGTCAGCCTAAAACACTTTCAAATACAATCAAACCTTTACAAAACTACAATACACTGATAAAACGCATTCACGTAGCCAATCACGAGGTGGCGGTATGATATGATTCCGTAAACTTTAGTTTAGGGAATTACTTCCCTCAACTTTTGAAGGATTATTTCCTAACGCTTACGGAAATTTCTCTCAAGTGTGAGGGAAAATTCCGTAAACTTTAGTTTAGGGAATTACTTCCCTCAACTTTTGAAGGATTATTTCCTAACGCTTACGGAAATTTCTCTCAAGTGTGAGGGAAAATTCCGTAAACTTTAGTTTAGGGAATTACTTCCCTCAACTTTTGAGGGATTATTTCCTAACGCTTACGGAAATTTCTCTCAGTGTTAAGGAAAATTCCGTAAACTTTAGTTTAGGGAATTTCTTCCCTCAACTTTTGAGGGATTATTTTTTTGAGTGAAGGTTCTCTTCCTTCAAAACAGATTTGTGAAGAGCATAGCGCAGCAGATGTCTGAATATGACTTGGATCGGCGGACAGAGAAAAATTCCAAAACGTTTGGTCATTTATTGAAGACAGACCAAATGAAGACATTTCAGTGTAAATATTCTTTACAGTATAATGGCCAAAATGTCATTCCGAATAGCATTCACTTCGGTGGTAATACCTTTCCTAAAAAACAAATGGTTTGTCTGAGTAAGATGCTCTCGAGTGACTGTTATCAATGCGTCTAAATATAAAGATCCCATCAGGTGATATCTTGGCGAAAAATCATTTGCCAATGTAGAACAACGATCGTTCCCAAAAACAAAAAGTAATTGTCCTTGAATACATTATCAGGTTTCAAAATTACGGCAAGTGAAGACAAAAATGCCAGAAGCCTACGGCAATAGAGTCACTCATTAAGCTGGAATAACAAATAATGCGAGGTTTCGAGCAGCATTTTAGATTAAAATCTAATTGTTGCTCTTCCTCAGGGACGTCATTTTGGGATGGCAGGGGGCGTCCCCCCCCGATTTTTAGGGAAAACTTTTTTTCACCAATGTTTGTGTTATTTAGTTTTTACATGTAAATTGGCTGGCTAAATAGGTAGAAAGACTGAAAAGCAAAAAAAGAAGTCATTAACCCGTAAAGGAGGGCTTGTTGTCTGGAATCTGAAGTAACAAATCGCACAAAATAGCTGACAAGCAAAAAAATGTCGCCACTAGTTACTTTTTTCTGCAAACTTGACCGGTCGAAAGTGTCTTGTTGCCCCCCCCCCGCCCCCCGTATGCTTCAAACACGGATCTACAGTTCGCAAAGAGCGCAGGTCTTTCTTCCGCAGTTCAGATCGTTCCATTTGAAACTGTCGTCTCCGCCGCGCACAATCTGCGTGCAATGCTCGTTTGTGTGGCCGCAGCTTGGTTCCAAAATGATCCAGTTTTTGTAGTTGAAAGGTATCTTTATCTCGTTCAGTATCTTCCACTCGTACGGAACACCGCATTGATCCGGATCTCGAGTCTGTCCGCTCGTCCAAACGGTGTGCTCCCCCTTCCCCCAATTGTCGCCGTCTCTGAAGAGGCAAGTGTCGCTTCTACTGTCTACAAATATAAATACATACACACGAATGATAAAGCAGACGACAAAATATGATTGACAGCGATTCTGTGACTACTGAGAATGGCCTAAAATTAGCCGCCAGAATCCGATGTAAATGCGAAAGTAAAACTGGTTACTTACACGTTAATCGTTTTGCTGTGAAGAGTATTCAGAATATAACAAGGTAAACGATTAATAGAGAGCGAGAGAGCGGAAGAGAGAAAGAGCCCATACATTGGGATTATTATTATTATTATTATTATTATTATTATTATTATTATTATTATTATTATTATTATTATTATTATTATTATTAATTAGACAACTTCTATAGCGCAGTAGACATAGCTTAGGCTAAAGACAAAAGCGCTTTGACACATGTCACTTATATCCCGATTCAAGTTCAATAGTAGTATCACCGTGTATTTAGTATTATTGTACAACGACCCTATCTATCATTGTTACCACGTGGCTATCAGGCCTATTGTTATATTGGACAGAGATCTTAACAATTCAGCATGCAAAGAGAACCAGACTGAATTCACCAAATAGTCAAGTGCAGGTCTACTTAGATAAAGAATTAATTGAAACTATCACGTTACATAATTTGTTGTTTACAGCTGTAGTTGCGGCATGAGAGATGCCATTTAGCGAGTGCTCTATGCAGAAGAAATAATGAACGATTGCGTTTGGCTACAAGAATCCAGCTATCTTAAGACCACTCTTATCTCTCGATCGACTTTCAGTGTTTATTCTAGCTACCTTGACATTGGGGGATTTTGAAATGTTTGGGGGCAAGGTCTGAGTCTTCACACTTTTGGGGGGAAGAGGAAATTTCCATCCCCAGCCAACATACACAAAAATTGTTTTTTTTGGGGGACTTTTAAACCTTTGAGGGAGGAAATTACCCCAGACAAGGCCTAGAATAAACACTGCTTTGTAGACATTTGACAGAGAATAGATTTCTGTAAGACTTTGTATTGTCTTTCTCGTAGTATTTGGAACGCTGTAGACTCGAACTGAGGAAGAATATATTGACAGTTCTAGTATGGTTTGAGGCAATGAAGATGGGGACACAAGAAAATGTAGATATAATTCGTTTCTTCACTCCTTTGAATTTTTCATACCTATAGCTTACAAAGTCAAAGTCCTTCTGTAGGCCAATGTCAAACAGGGTATCATTTTTATAATATTTTTGTGGTCTGTAAAACCTGTGATACAAGAAACTAGCTATCTTAAGACCCCTCTTATCTCTCGATCGACTTTGTAACCATTTGACAGAGAATTGTTTTCTGGAAGACTTTGTATAGTGTCGTTTGACATAGCTCACTATTTTTCGTGGCATTTGGAACGCTCTAGTATAAAACTGAGGCAGAATATATTGACTGTTCTAGTATGGTTTGATGCAATGAAGATGGGGACACAAGAAAATGTGGATGAAATTCGTTTCAACACTCTTCTGAATTTTTGCATATCTATAGCCTTCTGTACATCAATCGTAGAATAGTATCATTAATGAAAAATACAGTAGAAAAAAATACGTTTTGCTTCGAAATCCACGTGTGTTCACAATTAGTTTAGCAGTACTGTACATGTACGTCTACGTTTACTGTTTCTGGGAGGCGTGTATTTTAAAATACCGACTAGTACTTCATTTGTATTAGTAGCCTATGTGAACGGGGGCGCGGTGGAGTAGTGGTAGGGTTATTGCCACTCAATCAGAGGGCAGCCGGTTCGAATCTGACCCCAGCCACGGCATAATGACCTTGGTCAGGTTGTCGATACATAATTGTATGCGACGAAGGCAACAGAAAGCCAGCGTGTTCATCTCATCTCAGGATGGCATAAAATCCAAATGAACTTCCTTTGGGGGCAGAGAACCCGTCGTTATCATCATCTTCATCATCACTAGTTTTCTGTTGTGCGTTGTGTTTCCCATTATTAGATCTATAATTACATGAACGGGAAGTATACTTGTAATAGCGCGTAATTTCCGTGCCAGTAAATTCGGTAATTATTACAGCCGTAACAACAAAATGGTAATTGGTGTCTTCTGCATGACACGCAATTAATCACTCGTCTGCTTAAAATGCGCTGCCAGATTGATGACTTTTATTGCCAAATTGACAGACAATTCGTTATCACGACGCACGAATGTAATTTCCATTCAAACTCAGTTCCGTGTCTACGAAAGAAATGAACTGTATACTGCTCATTGGTATACGAGGACATTATAGCTGCAGTTAAATCCTGTATCTCGATAACGCTTGTCAACAGGTCACGTTACAATTATGGCCATCATATAAGATCCAGTGGCGGCTCCAGGTTTGGCAAGTGGGAGGGCCGTTGGGGTGGCAACTTCTATTCATGGGGGGGGGCAACCATTTGATGTTTAATGTATTTAGCATTAAGTATAGGGTCCCGACAGGAGGCCACTGGGGGGCCATGTACTCAATTGGGGGCACGACCCCCTGCACCCCCCGGTGGAGCCGCCACTGATAAGATAAGAGTACTCTGATCACATCACATAAGATCAGAGCACTCTATAGGACAATTGACTGTACGAGGAAGAGGCAGAGGGTTTCTAAAACGGCGAGAAGCTTGAGAACATATGCACGTGACATCTTCGTACTCTTGATTTAATATTAACTTCCTTGATTTGCAGGGTGCGATTTGTGACCTGGAGCAGTGGAGTGGGGGTATGACGAGCTTGGGGATGTAGTTGTTGGGAAATGTAGCAGTTGGGGGATTTAGTGGTGGGGTATGTAGCAGTAGGGGGATGCAGTTGGGCAGTGGGGGGAGATTTCCTCTTCCCCCTACAAATCGCGCCCTGTTTATTTGCCGCCTCATTATCCATAGAGCAGCCATGGTGACACGATTGTTGCCTGTCTGTTTATCTATGTTTAATAGACATTTTGGTGCATAAGAATAAGCAGCTAATACGGTACTACAAATCTGAAAGCGCTATATAAATCAACGAGATATTTACCTACTTACTTGATTGCGTTTATATTTAGCCTGCTCCGTTGTGTGTCACAGTTTGAGAATTTGAAATATTATATAATATAATTTCGTGTGTCGTATTATTTATCAGTAATTAATTTTTCCATGTAAAATGCAAGGTTCGTGTCGGCATGTACAATTATACATCGATGTAGACTACACGCAGTACGTGCAGTACCCTTTCATCTAACTAAACAAAGACTCTCAAAATGGTCTGAATAAAACGATGATATCAGAGGTTGAAGAAACGTCCGTAGTCTAGTACCATGCATCAAGAACGAATTCATGTTCAAGCTAGTGCATCAAAAATGTGTCATATCTAATCTAATCTAATCTTAAACTTCTACAGCGCCACTTCATAAAGCACAGGAGCATCAACCGATTGCACAGCAAATCCAAATCATTAAAGATCCAGGATTTTAAAAATATATATATATATATATATATATATATATATATATGCATTGCAAAATATCAGTGGTTAAGATATTACCAGACCTACAGTATAGCAGACTACTAGGCCTATCTATATCAGTCCCTTGCCTAGAGGAACATAGATAGATAAACAGACAGACAGACAGGCAGACAGATAGATGTAGAGAGAAAGATAGATAAATAGATAGACAAATATCTGCTAGAAAAAGAGAGATAGACCGACAGACAGATAATTAGAAATCAGACAGACAAGGAGGAATGCAGGGAGGCACAGAGAGACAGACAGACAGGGAGAAATAGATGTGTAGCTACCGTCACTTACTGCTTTCGTTTAATTGACCTAGAAGATATTGCGATATTGCGCCCTGCTTCTCTTGGCTTGTGACGGCCGTCAGATGAGCCCCTGGGTTCAGTTTCCTGCACTCGTCGGCTGCCTCCGTCCAGTTCAGCTTATCAAAGATTACCTTGAAGCAGCCCTTGGCGTCGGAGAGATAGTCAAATCCAGATGGACAGACTAAAAATTTCAACAACACTTTGGGTTTCATCTATTGCACGAATGAGTAGAAATTGTGCGCGATTTTTACGGGCACAAAACAGTGTTTATTCTAGGCCTGTTTGGGGGGGGGGAATTCCCCCCAAAGTTTTAAAATCCCCCAAATGTATATGTTGGCTTGGGGGATGAAAATTTCCCCCTCCCTAATTGCGTGGAGAGACAAATCTTGTCTCCCCAAACATTTCAAACTCCCATCAATGTCAAGCTGGCTAGAATAAACACTGGCACAAAAAGATAATATATTTTATATGAATTAGCAATATATGATTCGCATAGGCCTATATCTTAAAATGACAACCAAATAAAATTATTTCAAGAAATACAGGTTTCGAAGATTATCAGCATAAGTTTACATATATAGGCCTACTCGTATCTCGAAGATTACTTTTTACAACTCAGTTGTTGGGTAATTAGCCGTTTCTTTGATTGTGTAGTCAAGTCACCTTATACAAAGTTATGTCGATTTTTTTTTTGAATCGATCATTTACACTGACGCTTTGGCATCAAGTAAACATCATTTTCCTCGTAGAATTCGAATAGCTTAGTACCGGAACTAGAAGCTGTAAACCTACTGAAAGTTTTACATACGCACACGTAGACATAGGCACAAACAAACGCACATTATGCACTAGATTTACAGTGCATTGTGATTGTCTGAAGAATTATCTATTTAATAGGATACGTGAACAACAATATCCTATTTCTGCTGGTGTTTCCCGTGTTTGTTTTCCTTCAACGATATTGGTTTGATCATTCCGCTTCAACATTATATCAATTATATGATGTGTGGGAGAAAGAGAATGTCTGGTCTATAATAATATAATAATATAATATAACAAGGTTTAAAGTGGTTCAGTAGGGACTGCCCTGTGTGAGAACCACTGTCTTCGCGTAATTATTTCGAATTAGGCCTATATATCAATCTAGGCGTTTTATGTTTCGGTAAAAAGAGGATAGCAAGTTGTCATAAGTAGACCGGAGACTGCGCATGAAGTGATTAGAGCCGTTAGACTCGATTTTGAATAAACGAAATAAACTACACAATACATGAAACACAAAAATACACTAATTTATGTTAGACCACATAATGGAAACTTGGAAACATTTTCACTATCATCAGGGCGTCGTTTTAGGATGAATATCGCCTTCATGGTTCTCAATCACGTGTCATATTTATCATTCTGACTTTCTCTCTGTGTATGCGTTTGTGTGTCTGCCTGCCTGTCTTTCTGCCTCTGTGTCTGTAGCCTCGAATGAATCGCGTATCTAACTTAAACACTTTTCCGCAAACAATAAACATTATTGCGGGAATTGACTTAATACTATATGTCAGAAAAGCGTTCAGAAAATTGCCTGTTGAGAAACAGGATGCAATTTCTCAATTGCATGTGATATTTACATGCAATTTCGGCGAATAATGTATTACAAATAAGTCCAGCAAACAAAACTTTTCTTTTTGTAAATTTGCGTTGTGTAAGGGTCGTCAAATTTCAAAGGGTCATACAAACAAACATCCAAACACTCAGAGAGACAAACTTTCAAAGAGAGAGAGAGAGAGAGAGAGAGAGAGAGAGAAAGAGAAAGAGAGAGAGAGAGAGTCAAGGTCTTGACTCTAGGCAAATAATTATGCGTCACAATTTCAAATTACAAGCTGCAATTCAGCGTTGAGATAAAGCGGCCGCATATGCTAAAATTCGATGGTTTTGTATCAGTGTTTTGTCCAAACTCCAGGCCTTTGGGAGTGGGGATTGACTTGGCTTGAGGGGAACGAAATTCTAAACTCAGAGACACAGCCAGCTCAATGCAAAATCTTTAAATGAAAATTAACCAGATACTGCCTCAATCGCAGAGCCAACAGTGAGATGACTACATGACTACTCGACTGATAAGCACCCATCATAGGCATATCGTGATATCAGTGATCTTGTTATTTCAAATGAAAAGTTCACAGTCAGCAACTACACAAAATGGTGGGATAGTCTGTCACGCTTTAATAAAAAGAGAAAATGGATTTGACATGTGAACATTGTAATTGCAAACAAACTGAAATATCATTTGATGCACCATTAGCTGACACTCTACTCCGGTGCTACAATTGAATTGTTGTCTGTCCTAATAATGTGCATATTCTACTTATTAGCCTATAATCATGTTGTGTTCTCTTCAGGAAATTATTAATGTGCATATTCTACTTATTAGCCTATAATCATGTTGTGTTCTCTTCAGGAAATGGGCTTATCATAAAATAAATACAGTTTAACGCATTTAGAAAGTAAAAGTTTATAATGACTAACTATTAGTTTACTGGACACAGTTTCGGAAGCACGCGGACCTTAGCATTAATTAATGCTTTTGCTATGGAAGCTGAATTCGTCTCGGCTTCTTCTTGCATCAGCAATACGCTAAGTATTTCTTGCCGGGGCCAGAAAATTCTGGCGGTCCTTCATTTGTGATGGTCATCAAAACAGAGTATTCTGATACCAAGTAGGCCTAATATTAATATTTATTTATTTACTTTATTAAAGTTATCACTGTATTACATGAAGGTTATATAGTGTTTATCAATGACGACTTAATGACGTCAGACCAAAGACATTATTGACTGAAGAGTCGACACTCAGTATTACAGAGAAAGCGCGAGACGTGACAAATGTGAATGCAGAGCACAGTACATGTGCTTTGTCACTGCTGATTGGAGGGTGGTGGGAGATTTTGAGTGTTTTTGGTAGGGAGAAGGTGCCTATCCAAATATTATCTTAGGGACCATCCATAAATGACGTCACGCGATTTCGGCATTTTTTGACTCCCCTCCTGCTCGTCACACGTCGTCAAAAAGTCAGACACCCTCAACTATGACGTCACAGTGCGTTAAACCCCTTTCTTGTCGTCTGTTCAATGTCAAAATTAACGTTTCGTTTTAAAATATTCATTATAATTATTATCTAGTTGAAACAATATATTCAGAAACTTTTTCAAATGCCTTTTAAAAATGAAGTGTATAATAATTATAAGTGTAAAATACGTTCAATTTTGCGGTTTTAATAAAAATATTTAGTATTATGTGGCGTCACATTTCTGGAAATCCCCGCACCCTCCCCGTCGTCACACATCGTCACAAATGTTTCAACCCCCCCCACAGTGCGTGACGTCATTTATGGACGGCCCCCCCTTAACAGCGCCGATACGTAAAGGTATTCTGCTGTATTACCGTTATATTTCGTAGACAAGTAGGCTTCGGCCATCTTCTTAACGATCACTTGCAGCTGTTGGCTGTTTTGCTCGATTTTCGACCGAAGATCCCGATAGACGTCGTGCAGTTTGCGGTCGTGATCTTCTAGAATTTTCTCGACGCCTGCGTCCGATCCGCCGACGGAGCCCTGACACCCAGGCGTCGTGCATTGTCCATTCACCGACAGACTGCCGTCGAGTAGCAGCACGCTGGCGACGATAAGAACGACACGAAACATGACCGAACGGAGGGAGCCTGGCCAGGAGCAAGGGAAATAAACGACCAACGAACGAACGGACAATAATTAAAGGAATCGTTCTGTTATATTTAAGAACTCTGTCGCAAACTGATTGTCAGAAGTCAGTAGTCACAGCTATTTGTAGCCAATGGGAGGCGATGTGATCAGAGAGAAACCGCTAGCGCATGCGTAATATTATTGTCGAGTTAAATATAATACTGTGGGCCTGTATCTGCAGTGTCGACAACAGATTAATTTTCTAGCGTCAACGGTGGCGTATTTAGAATTTTGGTAAGAGGGGGCAGCCCATGGCGAGCGCGAAGCGCGAACCTATAATGGGGGTTTGAGGACAGGCTAGGCCAAGACCAAAGGGGGGCCATGGCCCAAATGGCCCAATGGTAAATACGCCACTGAGCGTCAAAGTTCATCAACGTGACTCTGCAATATCGTGAACTGTTCATCGTCAGATATACAGTAATAATTGGACTAATGCTGACAACCGCAGGGTGTATCTAACGACTCGAATCACTTGATAAGGATAGGATGTACATGAAACATAATAATAGTATGCATGCTGTAAAAACGAAGAGTAGCATAGGATATTGTTAGGACTATTTTGTATTGTAGTATCAGTTGTCTTAACCTCTGAGAAGACGATATGTTTGACTTAAAGTGCGATTGTTTGTATGCGAACACAGCGCACACGCTTTTGTTTGAAGACTGTGGGTAATGTATTTTTATATTAAATTTTCTGCTATCTCTTAGCTAAAAACGCTTTTTATCCAAATCAACGGAATATTATGTCCTAATATTATGTTCGCTTCTCTCTGTAATGCTCTGTGTTTGATTTCCATGTTTCCAATTTCCATTTCGGAAACAATGTCCAATTTTCGAACTCAAAATACAAAGGGTCAATAATGTTTTCATTATTGCTTTGCTAAGCGACCATCATTTTGACGACGACACGCCATTTGTTTAGAATTCAAATGACGTAATCGAAAACTTCTTCTTAGCTTTGATAAAACATATTTAAGATCAAAATAGAATATTTAAGATGAAAATAACAAAATAACAGTGCTCAATTTTTCAAAAGGCAAAACATTCGAGATTCTCAGGGAACTAAGAAACGATTCTATCATCTCAACGTGATGTTACGATTTTAGTAAAGGAATACCAAACTACAACATAAGTAATAGGCCTAAAATCGAAGCATTACTATTATTGTCAATGCCACATCAGTTAACGAACTTATTTAGCGCAATATTCATATAAAGTATAATCACGAATAGCATATTAACAGCACACCTGGACAGCTCAGTCGTAGTGTTTGGTCAGAGATTCACCATCGATTGTCTCGAATAAGTGCGGCAGATCCTTTGATCAACTCAGTTTGGTAGCGACTCACACTGACTCATGGCTGCGAGCGACTTTATGTGAGTATTCTAGCGTACTTCTCATGTTGATTTAAATGATATTTCATATTATTATTATTATTATTATTATTATTATTATTATTATTATTATTATTATTATTAATTATTATTATTTTATTATTATTATTATATCCAGGACATTGTTAAATATTGTTAATTAAGAGAGATTTTTAAAGAGAGCTTTTTCTATTTCTGGGCCAAAAACTTGGAACTCTCGGCTGTCAGGTCTTCCAAAGAATTGAAAATTTTTCGATCTAGATTTAAAGCCAACCTCTTTAAATTAGCATATCATCCATGACTGACTCTGACTCTCTCTGACTCTCTGACTCTCTCTCTCTCTCTCTCTCTCTCTCTCTCTATATATATATATATATATATATATATATATATATATATATATATATATATATATATACAGGCCAGGTACCCTCAAATTCCGAAAATGTGGGGAACCTTGCCGTTACAGAGACCCATCAAAGTATAATTTTTAGTATTTACAGATACATTTCCCACACCATCCGTCCTTGGAGACCTGCCTATTTATTTTGCAAGGGGGAGGCGCAGCACATGCTAACCACGGCCATGCGTCTACTGTAGATATATCAAATTCTTCATTAAAATGTCTCGCTATGGAAGATTCTAGTTAAATTTTCGTCAGAAGTATAGCAAGTAGGCCTAATAGTCTGCTTGCCATCTGAATGTTGAGCAGTTCTCATCATGCCTTTGTATATGTTTTAGTTTTATAATTGTTCTTAGCTTTAGTCAGTCGTTGCTTTCATGCTGTGTTTCTTACACGAAATAAAGTTTAGCTATTATAACTTATAAGCCTATAGTAATAATGATGTGAAATTCCGATCTTTGTGTGTTTCCCCAGTTGCGAAGGGATCGACAGGAGCCCGGTATGTCCGGGCTACCTCTCGCGCTCGGTCCGCCCGCACGCCAGTCTCGTCCAGCTGTCTCTCCTGAAGAAACCGGCTCCCGGGGTGGACACCTGCGTGCCGACGAAGCCGGCCCATCCTCCCTGCCCGGCGGGGGGCCAGTGCCGGACCTCGTGCCCGTTCGCCGACCCGTGCAGCCCGTGCTACCGTACCGCCCACGAGCGCGTTCCGCGACAGCCGCGCTACGACCCGTGCGAAGCCCACCGATGCGAGCCGTGCCTCCCGGCGGTCAACACCGCGCCCAACCTTCCGTTCCCCAGATGTCGCCGTGGCGTCCGGCACCGCCCGCCCTCCGGCTGACCGCCGACGCCCAGCTGCCGTCGAAGCCCTGCCTCGACGACGCGTCCGTGCCGTGCAATCCGTGTCCGCTGCCGCTCGCCTGCGACCGGCCGTGCTGCGCCCGTTCGCTGCCCGTGCGGCCGAGGGGTCGTACGCTGACGACCAGGCAGCCGGTGATCTATGGCGAACGGAGACGGTGTCGCCCTCCGCGACCGGTTCCCGTCTACACGTGCAGCACCATCGGAACGCGAAAGGCAAACGACCGGGTCACAACGTACTACAACTATTCAGGTAACCTACAACCAGTACAGCAGTGCATGCATGGTGGTTCCACGTAGAGGATGAGTGGGGATGCATCCCCACCGGACTTTCGGACTTACTTTTTTTGCTCGTGAAACCTACTTTTGGGTAAAAGCCTAGTAAAACTAACCGGGGATGACCTTTTATGCTTGTCAACCTATTTTTCGGTAAGAATGTAGTAAAATGAGGAATAAAATTCCCTTTTTCCAGCCTTTTCCGGCAAATTCCAATGATTTTCCCCCTTCTATTTTCATCCCCCACCAACTTTCTATGAATTCATTCATCCCCCCACCAAGAAATCTTGGAACCACCACAGCGGGGGGTACACCTGAGATATTTGACCCCTCCTCCAGGAAAACAAAAATAGCAGGTTAACAAATCATGACATTTATTGGTGCAAGATTAAAACTACAATGCCCTTTTTACTTTTACTGATGATAACTGGTCTATACGCAGGGATATTTCTAAGATTGTGAATGGGGGGTGTCGACCTCAAATTGGGGGTGTCCGGAGCTAATTAGCATGCATTTTGTATGCATACCATTGTCACATTACCAAATTGGGGTTGTCGACCTCAAATTGGGGATGTTTGGGGTGTTAGGGGGTGTAAAAATATCCATGGGTCTACGGCATGCTCAAAGCCAGTTTTCTCAGTTTCTTTTTTTCTACACTGAGTAGAACAAGATCACACAATTTTCTGGGTCACCTTTAAACTGGCGCTCCAGAGTATCTGTCCCCTATTTGTCTGATTTTGTCACGCCATTTTGTCACGCCCTAGGCACGACACTAAACTACACGAAACCTATCTCAACGGTCTTTGAAAAATTCAGATGGCAGACTGTCTTGGCCATTTCAGGCCAATAGATAGACTAAGGACTTATATATAAAGATCAAATATGCACTCAAATGCTCGATGAGAAAGGCGTTCGACACATTACAGAAACTGTCCTAATAACAAATATGCTGCCAAAAATACCAAGAACCCGGACACGGGGTTACACCTTGAATAGGGGCAACCATAGAGACATTCCGAATGCCGGAAATCGCCAGCGCATACGTTTTAGACAGTAAGACGTTTTCGAAAAGGTAAGTGAAATTATGAATCTTTTCGTCTCCGCTGATCTGTTGGCCAACGTTTCTGAATATTTGCCGTATTATTTTAAATTTACGCCGTTATCTTAGTATTTTTAGTATTCTGATCATCTTTTCAACTGATTTTAGGTTACCTGGATGTACCTGAGTCGGCCGATGCCAAATGTTCGCCGGTCATACCTTGTCATCTCTTTTCGAACTACGTTCACGCAGGCTGTGCAAGGGTAGGGTATTTCCCTCTATATGTCACTATAAAGATGGCAGCGCAAGAAAATATAGTTTTAATTCGTTTCATCACTCCGCTGAATTTTTGCATATCTACACAGCTACTGTAACTATAGTCCTTCCATTGGTTAAAATCATACAGAGAAACGATTTTATAATAGTTTTGTAGTCTATGAAACCTGTAATACAAGGAACCAGTTAATTTAAGACACGTCTTAACTCTCTATCTACTTTATAGCAATTTGACAGAGAATAGATTTTTGAAAGACTGTGCATAGCGTCGTTTCAAATGGCTCACCATTTTTGTGGCATTATCCTCTCCTCAATCTAACAATCTAACTATTGCCGCCAAACAGGTAAAA
The DNA here is from genome assembly GCA_018105865.1 of Metaphire vulgaris. Classification (NCBI taxonomy): domain Eukaryota; kingdom Metazoa; phylum Annelida; class Clitellata; order Crassiclitellata; family Megascolecidae; genus Metaphire; species Metaphire vulgaris. The sequence continues at coordinate 19,184,973 of CM030836.1, read as the reverse complement.
GTGAAGATGATGATGATGATGATGATGATGATGATGATGACAATGATGATGATGATCCTCTCCACAGCTCTTTGTGCTCCTTCTTTCTTCCCTCCATTTTCGTTTCTTTTCTCACTTCTCTCTCATACCAAACACAATCCATTGCATACTAATCCAACCCATGGGTGGACCCAGCCACTAGCGTCGCCACGGGGGGGGCAAATGGGGCAAGTGCCCCCCCCCCAACCTGCCCCAGACCACCTACCAGATTCGCGCAAATCCGGTGAGAAAGTTTTCTGTGAATAGGGGGGCAGGGGTGGGTAAGGAATCTGACACGCTAGCCCCTATTGCCCCCCCCAACCAAAAATTTCTGGCGACGCCACTGGACCCAGCCCAAGTCCATGTCTGGCTCAACCCCTCAAAAGACTCGACCCCAGTGCGTAATTAAAGCTAATGAAATAATAATTAATTAACCCGTTGTTTTTTTCTTCAGAAACCGATTGTGTGGAGAACAGCCAACGTCAAACTGCCTCTGAGGACGGCTTCTAAACCGAAATCCATTGAAGAATTACAACGAGAACATGGGACCTCAGCAAGTCCACCAGACTTTTCGTGTTCGTGTTACCAGTAAACTGTACATGCTCTAAACTACTTAATAAATAACTAATAAATACATAGGCCTACAATGCTTCATATAATGAATACAGTACCGTTGGTACACGAACATCTGAAAAATAATGTCAGAAATAAAACCTGAGATTAACCACGCGAGTCGTCAAAGTTTTGCACAGCAAATGGAGAAAAATCTCCATTTGGAGAAATTAGGAGAAACACTATTCTCGTTATACGCCTCGATTCTAAAATATCATATCTCGGTATAGGTACACTGCACCCGCCTCTACTACTGCACTGCTATTGTGGTGAATTAATTGGTATAGATTAGTGGCGTAGTCAAGGGGGTTGGGGTTAAACCCTCTTGGGCGGCGAGGACAATTTTTTTGTTTCCATGCATTTTTAAAAATTCCGGACGCGGTTTTGAGGGTCAGCCCCCCCATTGGCGCTGCTGACCAAAATTGTCAAGATTTATTGAAAGTTGGTGACGGTCAAAAGCCAAAGAGTCAAAACCAAAACCCCCCGTTCCGGAAATCCTGGTTACGCCACTGGTATAGACGGATCAAAGTATAGTTCAGTTCATCACAATTGAAGATCGTCGAAGATCATTAGTTCGTCCATTTCCTGACTTTTGTCCAGGTTCAGAAACACTCGACTTGCCATCTATTAGATTTGACAAATATTTTGATCACGATTCATATCCGGGGCGATCACAGACAGACGTCAAGGACATTGCTAAATTGGCGCTATAGAAGATCCTCTTTGGAAATAATTCAATTCAATTCAATTCTCTGGTATGCTATATATACTCTGGGACTTTTGGCTTTTACGTAAACCAACGCTCAGTGTTTATTCTAGCGTTCTTGACATTGGGGGGGGGTTGAAATGTTTGGGGGGGACAAGATTTGTCTCTCCACGCTTTTTTGGGGTGAGGGAATTTCCATCCCCAAGCCAACATATACAATTTTGGGGGATTTTAAAACTCTGGGGGAAATCTCTCCCCCCCCAAAAAAAAAACAGGCTTAGAATAAACACTGACCAATGCTGATTTGCATTTATAACTTTGTTTGCAGTAGCATCACTATTGATCAAGTTACCAGAAGTAGGATCACAAGTTAGCATTCCACCATAAGTCGACTGATATTATTGTCTTGGAAGACGAATGGCGGCGGGAAAAGGCGCCGCCTTGCGAAAGAAATGACAAAAATTGCCTCCTGGCGAAATAAATGGTCGACTGATCGTAACTCTAACGGATTGCCCAGTGCGCATATAGAAAACTTTTGAATGGACACAAGAATTTATACTCCTAAGGTCAGAAGTAGGCTAATCAGCGGTCGATTTTCAAAAATTCAGATTTGGGGACAATTTCCGCCCCCAGAATTTTGAACTCCAGCGGGGATTATTATAGCCTATCAGTAGCTGCAATTCTATGAACGATTCTCTATAGGCCTATACAGTCGGCCTACGTGGAATAGTTAGAACGGAGCGTATTTGATATGTAACGCGCAACTTTGGACTCTGAAGCTGCTTTTAACTAAAGTAGTTCAGTCGGCGTGAATCCAGGGGCGTAGCGACGGGGTAGTGGTGGTGGTGGGTAAATCTGTATATAACACCCCCAGCAAAAACAGTAGGCCTATAAGTTTATATAATACAATATATATTATATATACATATATAGGCCATATAATATATATAATATATACTATATAATTTATAAATAACAATATATACCTTCCCCCAATTTATATCACCCAGTGGCGTATTTAGAATTTTGGTAAGGGGGGGCCAACCCATGGCGAGCGCGAAGCGCGAGCCTATAATGGGGTCTGGGGACAGGCTAGGCCAAGACCAAAGGGGGGAGGGCCATGGCCCAAATGGCCCAATGGAAAATACGCCACTGATACCACCCACCCACCCCAACAAAATTCCCTCATGAAGTCTTTATTGGCATTATTCTGTTTCGATACAATCAACTGAAAGAACACAATTCTTGGTTTTACCCCGTAATGGTTTTAATAAAGTACCAGCATTACAACCAGTAGAATTATAATGAAGACTTGTCTTGCATCGTTAACATCGGTAATGAAGTCAGTTCTCACGATTAACGCATAGATTCGAAATTATCAACGAAATTTTCAAAGTAGGCTTTTTTAGACGACAGTCACTCGCTTGAGTCATTTATTATCTTCGCAGATAATTTTTTAAATTAAAATCTGGAAATACGAAAAACGCAACTAAAAGCTTTTATTTAAGCTTTTAATATCTGGTTACATTCATCCTAAATTGGCTTCTCTTCCTGCAGCATCACGTGACTTTTTTCATTGAAATCGACCCTTAGCAGTCATTAGTAGTAGTAGTAGTAGTAGTAGTAGTAGTAGTAGTAGTAGTAGTAGTAGTAGTAGTAGTAGTAGTAGTAGTAGTAGTAGTAGTAGTAGTAGTTGTTGTTGTTGTTGTTGCTGCAGTACAGCAGCAGCAGCAACAGTAGCAGTAATAGCAGCAGCAGCAGTAGCAGTAACAGCAGTACAGCAGTAGCAGCAGCAGCAGCAGCAAGCAGCAGCAGCAGCAGTAACAGCAGCAAGAGCAGCAGCAGTAGCAGCAGCAGCAGCAGCAGCAGTAGTAGTAGTAGTAGCAGTAGTAGCAGTAGCAGTAGTAGCAGTAGTAGTAGTAGTAGTAGTAGTAGTAGTAGTAGTAGTAGTAGTAGCAGCAGCAGCAGCAGCAGCATTAGCAGTAGTTGTAGTAGAACAATGACTCCTCCACACTAAGACCAACAAAGAAGCCTTTTTAGCTATGCTTTGCCTGCAGCACATGCATAATATTAGAACCCGTAACATTCGAAATGCCATACATATATATATACACACACGCCGCTTGACTTCAACACCAGGGGTCGCTACGGCTCGTTACCAAGACAACCGCCGCCGACCGCCGCCGCCGCCTGGTGATGACGAGCGATGACGTCGTACACCGTTTCCATGACGACGGTCAGCGTGCACTTGAACCAGCTCGAGTGAATCCGGTGTCTTTCCATGGCCATCTGGACGTCGGCGGTCACGCTGCCGAGACGATCGACGACCAGTACCTGCCAGAGAAGATCCACCTGGATCCCGCGCGACCGGTAGGCGGCGACGCACAGCTCCGGACGGCAGGACGACCCGACGCGGAAGCGCCGCGCGTCCGTCCAGGCGGTCGGTCGATCGTCGGAGTCGACCAGGACGAACAGGTATCCGGGCCCGTCGCGGTCGAGCGGCGGCGGCGTGTCCAGGGTGTACTCGAGGGCGCGTATAATGAAGTCCTTGTAGTACTGTCCTCGCGGTACTTGAGCCGTCGACGACGTTTCGATCACGTGACGTCCGAAAGTCACCTCCTCCTCCTCCTCCTCCTCTTCTTTCTCCTTTCCGCAGTTGGCGCAGCGCTCCGCGTTCGACACGGGAGTGGGGAATCGGGTGTAATGAGGCAACCGGCAAGAACAGTTAGATGTCCCGACGACGCTGCATAGACTGGTTTCGTGCGATGTCGTGCAGTAGTATTGGTGTTCTTCGTCCTGTTCTATTTCTATTTCCTCTTCTTCTGTCTCTTCTTCTTGTTCTTGTTCTTGTTCTTCTTCGTCTTCTGTGCCGCTGACGACGTCGGTGATGATGACGTCATAGTCGACGTCATCGTCGACGTCGACGTCGTCGTCGCGTGACGTTGCGTCGTCGAACATGTCGGATACGATCCCGCTGTCACTCTTCTCGTTGTCGTCGCCGGTCTGCGTCAGGTGTTGCAGCGACGACGCCTGCAGAGCCCCCCTCCACCACAAAGCCCTCCTGCGTCGCAGCAGCCTCCCTCCGCCGCCGCCGACGCCGACGCCGGCGGTGGTGGTGACGGTGGTGATGGCGGCGGCGGCGGCGGCGGTGATCGAGTGGGAGTCGAAGGAAGGGTTCGAGTCGGCGGAACGGCGTCGGCGGCGGCGACGACGGCGACCACTCCAGGTCCCCCCGACCGGTCGGACCGGAGGACAGACCGCTCCCGTAGCTGGTGGCAGCAGCGCCTCGGAAACTGTCAGCGCTGCTGCAGGTATCGGCCCCGCTGTGGCACCAACCGTCCTCCACCTCCTCCAACTCTTCCTCCATTTTTTCTTCCCTCAATCCGCCCCACTCCGCACAATCTCCCCCATCATCGTCACCATCATCGTCGTCGTCGTCGTCGTCTTCGTCCATGGGTTCACACTGGCGACCAAATCCATCCGTCAGCCCGCCGGCCGCCACGGGGGCGGCGCCGCCGTCTCCCTGGCGACACCCGGCTGCGAAGGCGCTCTTCTGCCGGACGTAGTCGGCCCGGCAGGCGTTGATCCACGCGATGACCCACTCGCCGACCATGTACTTGTCGCCCCTTTCCAGCCACGTGTTCATGTCGACCGCCGAGTCCTTGATGGCGTCGGCGATTTCCTCTTCGAGTATGCCCCGTTCCAGGAGGTAGCGAACGACGTCGCGGGCCGAGTCGTGGTCGTAGACGGGGAAGGCAAACATGCCGCTGTCGAAGATGTCGATCAGCTCCCAGGCCAGCTCCGTCGATGTCCCACATCCGCTCGAAACGACCGCTGCTGCTGTCGGGTTCGCATGGAAGGCGGTCGCGCAACCGGAGGCGGCTGCTGAAAAGGGGAGCGAATCTCCCCCCGCACCTAAATAGTGCAAAAAGCAATAATACTGTTGCGCAAACATATGCATCATGATGATAATGATGACATTTATATACGTGTCGCTTTGAAATGCGTTAAAGTACCCTGGACGTTAAGAACTTTCTAAAAGGTTAACTGCCTGTGAACGACAAGCAAGATGGCAGCGGTATTTCTGAAGAGTACGCCATTTGTTAGTCTATGTTGTGACGTGGCTATTAACGAAATATTCGTAGATGTTACGATCTGTTTAATGTTTATGCTAGTGCTGAGCGACGGTCTTATGATGGCAAATTTTATGTGTTCGCACGAATTGACCTAGAAAGAAGAATGCCTGTATGAAGTTTGCTCACATGAAGACATAATTATTTTCTCTCAATGAACATTGAGGCCTACAGAAAGAAGACAATTTGGAAAGAGAGAAAATGTAAATTTTGGAGCAGAGGTATAGATGAATTGCACCGTAATTTTAATTACGCCCTGTGATTTATTACGCCGTAAGCTTATAATTACAACATAACTGGACTGTAATATTAATGCACCTCAATGAAAATGCACAATACACCAACAAAATCAAAGGTTTTCGTGTCCGCAAACACAAAACTTTTCACGAACTTACCTAACTTATCGTCACTAGCTATACAATCGTCTATAATAATATATTAAACACTATACAATTGAATAACTATAGTCAAACTAATACAAATCTGCCAACCAATTGTATTCGATGGTCGTTACTTCCCGTTTTCCCTCATAAAGATGGAGAAAAGGACATAGTCATGTTTCCAAATACAAGGGAAGGTCATTTATATTGATGGATTAACAAAAATTCTGTATCATATCAAGCATGGACGCCCGCACATTAGGGCAAGAGGGGGCACTTCCCACCCCTCGCTGGAAAATGCAAATACCAATATTTCACATTGAAATTTCAAAATCTTGCTAAAATATTAACCGCTGCCATTGTGTTAAAATGTGTTTTCCCCTCTTGGAAAATGCATGTGGCGTAACCGTAACCATTGTGTTTTGCCCCCCCCCCCTGGAAAAATTTCCGTGGGCGCCCAAGGTATTATAATTATCAAGCAATGATGTTACATTTTTGTTTGTTCCGCTTCAAAATTCTGCTTCCCCCACCTGTTTTTCCAGTAAATTCTGGTGGCGAGATTTTCAGCTCGTCGGATAAATAGAAAATCGCGCTTTGCCGCGCATCGGAGTTTACTTTGAATTTGGCGAAAACAGGCAGAACCTATATACGCCCTGCAATTGAAGCCGAAGAGGAGGTTCGTTCACTAATGCATATCGTGTGCGTTGATTGTCTAGTCGACGTTCAGTGATAAATTTCAGAGTGTTTATTTGTTGAAAGCGGTCCGGAGATAAACACGGCTTGGTTGGCTCTCCTGCTCCTCTGCATCCACTCATCCTTGTCTTGCGTCTTGCTCCTCTCATCCTTAATAGGACGATTTCGCCGACGCGAAACAGCGCATATGCCATATAGGAATGTAAGGCGTGGAAATGGGGGGGAGGGGCGGTTGAGATGAAAAGCACCGTCGGTTGTTACAAGAAGGAGGCTAATTAGCGCTGAACACGGGATTAGCATCGAGATGTTGTCAGGAATCGATGATACTAAGCAGGTTCAGCGAAACGATTTCTGCACTACACTTCGTTTCTAATCAGTATCCATCAGGGGTTAAATTGAGTCGGATCTTGCCGGATCTCCGATCCGGGACGTCTGGCAAGAGATCCGATACGACTGGCATCAGATCCGGAACGTACTTTGTATTCGTTGTGATCTTTTATTGTTTACTTTAGAACGTTGCATGCACGGGAAAGAAAAGAAAACGTGAACTGTAGGCTACTCTAGATGTTCGTTTAAAATACATAAAAAGTTGTGTAGAAACTAGAAATTTTGTGGCCGGCGGAAAAATAAGGAGACCCGGCACCTCTGAAAAAGTAATGCAACTACTGGTCTCCATTTCATCTTTCATCCTCTCTCTCTCTCTCTCTCTCTCTCTCTCTCTCTCTCTCTCCATCTGTCATCTGTCTCTGGCTCTGTCTGTCTTTGTCTGTCCCTGTCTCTCTGTATCTGTCTCTGTCTCTCCCCTCTATTGAATGCTAAAATCTTCACCGTGTTTGAATACCGCAGAAAGCAGCTAGAGAATTTTCGACCGCATCGATTCTTCCTTATCAATGTTCTTTAACGATAAGAACCGTATGCTGTAGTGTGCGCACCGTTACAGTGTTACCTGCGCTGCTGGAACGCGGCTAAAGTCGAAAGACATGTTTACGCAACTCTATCGCCGCTCGTGAAGATTATATTATTGTTGTGAAGGTGTAACAACCCGTCGTATAGGCTAAGTGGATCGGGAAGTGATAAATAATACACGGATGAAATCAATAAGCAATATAAACTAATTTATTCGAGATAGGTTCAAAGAGTGCTATTGCCAGAATATTATCACACATGCAGGGGCATTCTACTGTACATCATTTTTACCAATGATGATCACGGGCAATTTCTGTACCATTCTCTCCTTAAAGTGGCAAACATGTTATCGGTCGATAAGATGCGATCATATCTATAAATCCAGATAGGATGATCGGATAATTATCTAAAAGAAACACGCATATATTATATAAATAAATCCAGAATTTCTTCAAACTATATACTGATAAACATGCAGATGAAATATCACTTGATACTATAAATCAAACTTGTTGGACAGCTAGATTCTGTACATCTAATACATATTCACTCTGTCGTTTGTGTATTTAGACGTATCGACCTATCGTATAACGTGGTTTTGTTTGCAGTCCTAGATTTACGAGATGACCAGCTGCTCAAACGCGAGAATTGTTGTTCGTTTGGTCGTGGTCAAGATGCCTGCCGGTCAAGTTTCGGTACATGACAACAAACATTGCGCGAGTTATTCGTAAACGCGAGACGTAGGCCCAGTGTTCAATCTAGGCCGTTTCCGGGGGAGGGGGAAATTGCTCTTTCTCCCCGGAAATTTCAAATTCCCCCCGGAAATTTTGAAATACTATATGGACTAGCAGCGGCCCCTAGCAGAATTCCCCCGGCTTTGTCAGTTTTCCCTCCCGGCTTTGTCAGTTTCCCTCCGGATTTTTCAGTTTCCCTTCCCCCCGGAGTCCAGGAGGCTAGATTAAACAGTGCTGTAGGCCTATTAACCAAGTATCTACAGCTGTTGCAATTGGGCAGACAAACAGTAAATAGCGTTTGTGCAGGGCCACCTTAAGACTTAGGCAGTTTAGGCACTGCCGAGCTTAGGGGCGAAAAAATTTAGGGGCGAAATAAAACGAGACAAAAAACTTTTGAGGCGCGTTTTTAATAGAATAATTAATGAACGAATATAGTTTAATATTCTTTTCTTTGCTTTCCTATTCTTGGCATACATAATAGCGGGCGGCATGACGTCACTGACATGAGCACTGTTGTAATTTTGATCTTGTTAGTCATAACACATAGACTAAAATTAGCGGGTACTTTCATTTCTAACAGTTATAACCCTAACCATAGCATGTAATATTTTAAAAATGCATTAGGCCATCTGGCGAACGTTATTTTAAAAGAATCTTATGAATTTTTAATAAATGGCAAAGCAAAAGCTCTGATTCAATTCGAATGAAAGTATGGAAAATGTATTAGGCAGAAAACTTGTATTTTTGTCAAATAGGACAAAATGAGAGAGACAGATGTTGACATTTCTTGAAAATTATCTTCTTTAAAATTTGCCAGGAACATAACTTTATTACGCATCCTAAAAATCCTATGAGTATGGCAAAATCGCTTAACCGCTAGGTTCAACTCAACCAATACCAGAGATTCCCCATTGTTAGTGGAGTTTCAGAGCAAAATGGTCAGAATAAGCATTATTTGCGTTATTGCGAAATTAGATTAATTTTTAAAATCACTAAAGGCTAGGGTTTTCCAAACTTATGGAACTTTGGGACTCCCATTAGCGGCTAAGTAACATGCCGCGATGCCGCGACCCTGTAAACATATTTTCAACTAAATTAGATAAAGCATATATATATATATATATATATATATATATGACTTTCGAGGGATATATGTAAATAATTTACCGCTGAATGACCAATAATTATAGCTAAATAAATTGAGCTGCATGTATATTCTTCTCAAAGTTATCGCATATGTCTCTATGTCTAAAAATATCCAGCTAAAAAACTTAGAGGTATAGTTTTGAAAATTGTTGCTGTCGGTATTGCAGTAGTTAATATTTATTGCTAAATTTCGAATCTTAGGATTGGATTCCTCGGATGCGAATGACCTTGGCCAGCAGCGACATATCCCTGTTCTGAGCCATGCACCATACCCTGCAGCGCTGAACTTCCTCTTACTGTAGCCTAGATTTCTGGAAGCTTTTATGATGGTCTAGTGTGCGTTTTTCTGGTAATGCTTCTAAAGGGATGGCCTTCACCTTTTCTTGGAAGACTAATGCAACGACATATAGCGTTACCTTAACAATGCGACGTTTAACGGCAGGCAAATGTTCCATGCGAAGAAGAACGTGCTTTATGTGGCTGGTTTTCTCTCGCAAATAATTGTCTTTTTAGTAGCAGTATAATTCCAGCTCTTTGAACAGCGTTCTGGTTTCTCTCTCTTTGAATCCGACAGCTGCGCAAAAAGTTCCGGTCTTTTTCTTAAATGCGCTGAAAGTCAGACACACAGCAATGCGTTCTGCGTGAGCTCAAACAGGCTAGCATTGCTGTACCGTTAGCATTGTACGTTAAAATCAAAGTTAGTCTGTCTGTCGTCATTTGGGACAGTGTTCAATATAAGTATCTCGTATTATTATCATCTATTGGCAATTGATGTAATGTTTCTGCTGGACCATTTAAGTGTGTTGTGATGTCTTCAGTTTGGTTTCTGCATTTTCCATCTGTTATTATCGAGACGAACATAAATTGCGTGATATACTTTCAACAGTTTTTATAATAATAATTATTATTAGTATTATTTTTACTGTCATGGTTTTAGATGTAAACTACATGAAGAGGCATCAGTTAAGAGAGGAAACCACTTGCTCAAGGTCGCTACGCAGTCGCTAGGCTCAGATTCGAACCAGCTACACTCCGGTTGCGTGACAAGTATCCTATAACCTGTTCATAACACTATAGATTTGTTCTCAATCATAACGTAAGATAGTTGCTTAACATTAGAACTGTACTCTTCCAAAACTCCCTCCCTCCGTAACTGCAGCGTTCCAACCATGACGGTCCATCGAAAATATGGTGAGGAACTGACGGGCCAGGAACTGACGGACCAGGTACTGACGGAACACCATCTCGGCTATGGTTGTTTCAAGCTTAGATTAAGCACTCAAGTATAAGCAGCTACTACGGTACCGCCACGAACGCGCTACATAAATTGAAGAGATTTTACTTACAGTATCCTACTCAGACGTAGTCTTCAATTTCAAATGACCTTTGCAAAAAGTCGTCGCATTCACTTGCACTCTTATTCATCCGCAATATGCAATTATATTATTGCAAAGTCTCGTTAATTAATTGACAAAGTTGATTCAGTGCGCAGTGCACACATGAAATATGTCTCTGTCATTTTGATCGGTCGCCGAAAACCATATTCCAGTGCTTCCCAACCTTTGTGCCGCGGCACACAACTGTGCCGCGCAGCAACGGTAGAAGTGAGCCTTGGCAAAAGTTTGGAAAATAGCAGAATAATAATGGTGCTGCATTAATTGTTAATTATAATAAATTGAATCGTATCTCTTCAGTGAAGTCAAGCATGAAATAGTGATACAGATTGCAAAGAAAACATGTACTTCTGAATAACGGTAGTCGAAACTGTACTGTAAACTATACTAGAGTATAATATATAGCACTAGTAGGCCTAAACAAATGAATCATTTAAAAATAAAATGTGTGCACCTCGACTGCAGTGTTTCTTGGATAGTGTGCCGTGGCTGGAAAAAGTTTTGGAAGCACCGCCACATCGTATCTGTATACAATGTCGAAGCCTCCGTGTGTTATACGCTTATACTTATTCATTAGGCCTACATATATATATTCGATCTACAAGTATGTTACACCACAAGAGGACGCCGGGTGTGATTGTGATGCATGATATACAGTATACGTGTTCCCATAGCGACTTTGTGAAGTTCTGAGCCGTTGTTGAAAACGACGAGTACTCGCATACTTGTGAAACGAACGAACTTGAAAGCACTCTGCATACTACCGCTATCAACGCATATAGACCCATTTCACGGTATTAAGCCACGGCTTTTGCCATTAATGCGGTACGCTCAGATTATTTCGCAAACGAATTGGAATTTCGTTCCAGAAATCAAATATAGGAACAGGCATTTATTTGTCTGCACAGAAAACAGCACGATCCGCCCTTTCTATTGTCAGTGATCGGCCGCGAGGCGTTTCTGTTTAGACAATACAGATTACAGGACGAGTCGGATCGGGTTGCAGCTGTCAAAATAATATCACAGCCGAAAAACATCGAATATCAAAATAGTGCTTAAAATATCCACAGGAAGAACGCAGGGCGCTGCGTTACTAAGATCCATAAGCGATGAGGAATTCACTTTACCCTACTTTGAAGTGGCCTACTCCAGATATAAAATTACTGATCGGGATCTCTCACTTTATATATATATATATATATATATATATATATATATATATATATATACTGGGTTCGGCAACGGGGTTTACATTTTAAATCAAGGAGCGACCATCGACTGTCGTCAAGAACATGACTAAATGGCGCTATGGAAGTTAAATGATGATGATGATGATGATGATGATGATGGCGATGAAGATGATGATACGAACTGTTATAGCGTCAGTTATAGGCCTAATAGGCTGGGAAATGTGTAAAATATGAAATATCTGGCCCCTATTCTAAATTCAAAGTCGAGAAAGTCGAGTATGAATCTATACAGGCCTACTTGCGAACGCAAAGCCAATTTTTAAAAAAGCGATATTCGTCAACAGACGCGGTATGTGTATGTATGTCACGACAAACAAGCAAACAAACAAACAAACAAGCAGAAAAACTACAACTAAAACAAGACCTAATGAAATTCTGCTGTGGCGTGGAGAATCTAGCAGACTTTGACGATAGGCCCACTTAGGAAGGAGTTGATATATACGTGTTCGCGTCAACCACAACAGCGCGTAACGTTCGCAAAGTCAGTAACCGCGACCGACAGACTTGCAGGGCAACAGTAAAGGTAGAGAAAAAGTTAAGATTTTATGATCGGACGACAGATGGCTACGCCAGTTTGGTTTTCCCGAAGCGGGAATACATCAGCAGCGGGAAAATAAACATACGAGGCGGAGGTCTCGGGTTTGGTAAGACACGTGAACGAAACAGCAGTCCATCATCCGGCGTTGTAAACATATTTTTGGACGGTTCTCTTCCTATATATGCCCTACATCGACGCTTCTGGTTTGCCAAGTCTTGGAGTTTAAACAGGCCAAAGAAGCGTGGTCTCACTCCACGGGCGTTCGCAGAAATTTTTCCAGGGGTGGTGGGGTGCAAAACAGGGTATTGTAACGAAAGAAATGAAAATATTTTCAAGAGCGGTGCAAAACAGGGCCTTGTGACGAAAGAAACAAGTAAGCAAGAAATAAATAGGTTTACGTTTTTCACGGCATTCGCAATTTTTTCAATTTTTTCAGGGGGTGCAACTTCACCCCTTGCAATCCCCCCCGCTCCGGACGCCCATGTTCCGCTCGCTTCCATAGCGCCATTTTACCGCTTAATTATTATTATCGCCGAACAACGAACAAGCGGGTCACGCTATTAGGTTTGTGAATTGCTGCTCTGTGGTGAAATACAGCGGCGGGTCCACCATCTTGATGACTGGGGATGCATCCCCCACCGGGGTGGTTCCGTGTTTCGTTTTTTGCCTGTCAACCTATTTTCCGGTGAGTTTTTAGAAACATTTAGTGACAAATACTGCGAATGACCTTTTTTCTTGCGTGTCGGTCTTTTTGGGCAAGGTTTATTAGCATTTAGTGGGCAAAACACTAACAATGACCTATTTTCTCTCTTTTCTCGTCTTCACTTTGCATCCCCCACCAACTTTCTATAATTTTTTCATTCCCCAAGAATTTCTGGAACCGCCACCAGGGTGTGAAATTGGCGAAATATTAGCAAATTTCCTCATTATTTGCGTAGTCATTGCGAAGCAACTATTCATCTAAAGTTGTAATTTCTAATTAAATGAATATGATCTGATTAAACTTAGTAATATCATCATCAACTGCACAATTTCTGAAGCCCCTCACTGCTTACCTTATACTTTTCGATTTAAGATTAATTGTTGCTTTATATTAGTGAGCAAAGCCTTCAAGACGATCAAGACGATAGATCAACAGTTTTAAAAACATGAATTATTATTATTATTATACTAACTTAATTATGTTAAAATGATTGAATTCATCGCTATAATCATCGTCGTCGTCATCGTCATCAGCAGTAAACATCATCAGTAAAAAGTCGAATGGTGTCTGATGGCAACTTTACGGTTTGTTTCCATATTCTTGTCTGTTCGTAGATCTGTATCTCAATTCTTGTAGACCGCTTCTAACTCATTCGCTTATAACTCACGACACGTCATTCTCTGTGTGGTCTTGCTTTTTCGTGTTGGAGGCATCCACTATTCAAAGCATGACAGGTCGATTCTTCTTCTGGGTTCTTATATTCAATATACATATATATATATATAACAGGGTGGCACAAAAAATGGACTAGTCACAGTTAGGTTTGCATTTCATATAGTCCGTTTTTTGCGCCACCCTGTATATACAAACATAGCATGCATTGAGGAATCTGCTATAATGCGCAAAACACCCACTTTTATTTTTTAACGAATCACTCCGCTTTTTCGGGTAGCAATAATTGGCTGTCGACTAATTGAATGTCGAACTTTCCATCACAGCATAAACTAATGGCAAGGGCGAGGAATGCTTTTCTATTCGTTCCACACATTTACGTTTAACGCGCATGAACTGATATATTCGTTAACAGCTTCACAGAGCAATAATGTCACGCCATTTTCTCGATAACGTTACAGTATGTCCAAACTATCGAGAAGACGAGAGAGAGAGAGAGAGAGAGAGAGAGAGAGAGAGAGAGAACAAGAACCGGGTTCATATTTAAGATTAGCAAACACCGAAGGCGCCGGTAAGCAAGAACAAGGTTAATGATTCACAGATGAACAAAGCGCAGAAAAACTCGTGAAATAAAACACATTCCACATATTGCACGCGTTATTGTCGGGGAGAGAGAGAGGATAACAGGGCCGGCGCGACACGGACTTACATCAAAGCTATGAGGTGTTTCAGTCAACACCTTCTAAACGAAAACGCAACGCCATATCTCTCGACAAACGCGCGCGGCGAACCGTTCATTTCATCCGCACCAAACTCAATTACACCAACGATAAACTATCAGGGATTCCGCAACGCTTGACAAGATTGGCGCACATCGTCATGCGGCAATAAAAAAAGTTGCGTTGCGCGATCCACGATCGAAGCGGCATTTGTCTATTTCAGGGCCCCCACACAATGCAGTAGAGTTGCGCCTTCTGAAAGATGGAATCCTAGAAAAGACAGAGTGCGAAGATAGTGTTTTGAAAAGTTTGACGTTGAATCTTGACAGTTTGTTTTTTCTTTAAAAATGGAATTCGAATTCGACCGACAAGCGCAGACAATGATGTATGTGTCGAAGTTGATGCATTGGCAAATCGAACGAGGGAATCTACCACTGTAAATTCCTCCGATGACTTCCTATGTGCTCGGCCTTGGTGCAGCTAAGCGAATGATCTCCTTCCTCTACGCTTTCGCCCCAATATAATATTATTATTCAAGGCATGCCTCATAAATTCCCGTCGGTTTATACAGTGTAGTAATATCCATATCGGCCGCAAGCACATTGACTATTGGCGATTGATGATTTCTTAATGCGTTATCCTGATAATTGTGCTTGGATTATAGACTCGTAAAACACGGGAATTACTGTTGCCAGAGTCATTAAAAAGTCGATCTTCTCTTTCTTCTCCAAAATTCTTTTCTTCCTAGTTTCTCCTCGTCCTTCTCCTTCTCACCCTCTTCTATTTCTTCCATTGTCAACGCAGTTGAGAAAAGCGCAATAACGCACAAGCGTATTGATTAAGTAAGTAAGTAAAATCTCGTAAATTTATATAGCGCTTTGGAAAGTGGTACAGTAGTAGCTGCTTATTCTTGTGCGCTTAATCTTTCTTGAAATAGCCATAGGCAATATGGGTTGTCGGCCGGGCAAAGGTCAGTGTATCCATGAGGCGGCGGATTAGGTTGTTGGGTTGGTTTGCAGCGTATTATCGTATTATATTGTGGAAAATGCTTACATGCGCCTTGCAATAAGCTTTGGTATAAATTTTATCTATAATAGAAATATATTTCCGTGTGATTTATACGGGCTATCAAGTGTATTTTTTTTGAAAACTGCATCGTCCAACGCCTTGTTCTGTCACAAAGCCCATGACATAATTATAGCTACATTTGACAGCAAAGGAAGAACTTTATAGAGAAAGCCTGAAAACGATTTTCCAGTTAACCCCTTAACCGTGTATTTAACTGTAACTCAATGTAAAATGGACGGATATATCCGGGATCCCCAGTTAAGGGGTTAATTCTAAGATAACGAAATAATTGTAATATCTACAGTAGATCGAAACCCATCTTTTGTTTAATTACGCAATATAAATGTTAAAATCAAGCGACTTCTCCAAATAATAATTATAACTCTTATATTTTGTTTATGCTGCGCAATAATAATTTTTTACCCCCAACTCCGTCCCCAGTTAAACACCGCGTTACTGTAAGATTCATTTAAACCAGAAGAGAGAAGTAACTGGGACCAATGCTTTAAATGTGCATCATTTTGCATTACCATCTGACACGCAGACGGCTATTAGGGGTGGAGGTGGGGATGATGGGGGTGGGGGTCGCAGTCCTGGGAACAGGGGAAGTGTCCCTCCGTTGCCTCTCTTGACGGTGTAAGGATTCACGCATCTAAACACATGGACGACGTTTGAAGGATGACGCTATGAATGGCAGATAGCAAACAACAGGTGTATCGAATGAAATTTTATGAAGTAGTCAAATTCTTTTATGACTGGCGCCTTTAGTTCATGAGTAATAGAAAACAGGTGCGTTGAAAATAAGACATTAAAAATAGTTTGCCGGTACTAGAAAAATTATTTATCGTTATTCAGTTCGTCTTCGCGGCCCAGTTCACAGCTCTTGGCGGGCCGGATCTGTCCTGCAGGCCGCCGTTTGAATTCCTCTGGCCAGTGGCGGTTACAGAATTTCGTGGTGGGGATGGGGGGATGAAATGAATTCATAGGAAGTTGGTGGGGAGGGGGATGAAAAGAGAAGGAAAAATCAATAAACTTTGCCGAAAAAGGCTGACAAACGGGAATTTTGTCCCTAATTTAACTATACTTTTACCCAAAAAGAGGTTTCACAAGTGTAATACCTTTTAATCGCTTACCTTAATCTCTCATTCCCTTATTTACCCAGTTAGTGTCTTGTCCATCACATTTCGACGACACCGTAGGTTTTCATCCATTTTTATTAGAATCCTCAACGAAAACAACTAGCCTTCAACGTGGCTAGTTCCAGCAGCGCACTATACAGAAGAGAACGGAAGATGATCCGTAACCCCTTTTGACCTTTGAACTTTTTCCTTATTTCAACCATTATATAGCCCATTATAAAAATCACAAATTTCATCCCATCCAAAAAAAGTCCGGTGGGGCGATGCCTACCCATGCACTCATCCCCCCCCCACACGTGGAACCGCCACTGCTATATAGTATACGGTAACTGCGACGAGCGTTTCTTAGCGATAGAAAGTAGCGCGTCAAGTGGGGGGGGGGAGTTTTGCACACCGTTGTTCAAAGTATCATCGCTTACCGATAGATTGTGGGTTCCTGCACAGAGCGACGGAGTCCATCGCGTTCGCCTCGAAACGACCGCCAAAGTAACTGTCCGATCCTACTTAGGAGCACTTCGACGCCGCCTCTCGCCTTTTATACACTTGGAGGAGGAGGAGGAGGAGGAGGAGGAGGATCGCGAAGCTACGTTTTTCGCCGTCAATCCTCCTATCCTCTTGTGTATGCGTACCACCACCTCCCACTCCCCCTCCGCTCCCCCCCCCATTCCCTGCAGCGTTTACGGTGTAGCTTCCCGGGACCGGGCAAAAAGCGTGGGCAGCCGCCGCCACCGTACATCATCGAGAAAGAGTTCTGCAGACGTGCCTGCGGTTTAATCGAGTGGTAGACAAATGTCGGCCGGTTCAAGAAATTCAAGCAGGCATATACAGTAGATATATATCGCCGGACATCGTGTTTTTCTCTCTTTCTCTCCACATTCGGTGAAATGAACCTTATAGTGTTCCGACAAGAGCAGCACGTCTATGATGGAAAAACCATCTTTCCCCGCCAATGCTAGTAGCATGATCAAAAGTGAAAGCGGATACGTACTGAGAAACTAGAACCGGTGTAAATCTTCACATAAAAATTAGGGCGGATCTAGGAATTCTGTTTGGGAGGGGCAATTTATGTTCTAATCCCTGTCCTGCTTTCCTCGTCAATTTCTTCTTCCATATGGATTTATGCATGTTGCTAAGATTGTTGAAAGGGAAGAGGAAAAGACAAAAAGCGCTAATTTGTTCCCGCCTTTATAACTTTTCAGCTTTTTCGCCACGTTGAGAAATTAGCCAACAGACTCTCTGGGGGATGTGAGGAATATGCCCCATGTGCTCCCCGTAGATCCGCCTATGGCTGAAATAGCTGCGAAAATATTGATGATGATGATGATGATGATGATGATCATGATCATGTTGATGATCATGATGATCATGATCATGATCATGAAGGAAGCCTAAAACTGTGTCTACTAATTCAACCGTTAAAGATCACCGTCACAGCGGGACTGACTGCGAACTTTTGCATAGATGGCGAAAAGTTAACGTATAGGCGAGATCAGCAATTCCCGATTGAAAAAAGATTAAGATAAACGTTTCTTTGCTTGTTTTTAGCCTCTGGATCGTTTGATAGTCATCTGTTATCTTACTTTGTATATTATGCACAGAACAGTAGGCCTATATTATAAGCGCAAGAGATCTGTTTAATAACAATAATAAGATAATAATGTATAATAATTACAAATGGAATTTGAGTTTTTAATAGGACCTATCGTGTGTTAAACCATAATAGTTAGTTAGTTAGTTAGCTAGTTAGTTAGTCAATTGATATAGCGCAGAAACTTGGAAGAAGGGCCATAGTCAAGAGCGCTTTACACTTTATATACGAGATCTCATAAAAGTGGGTTTTAAGTTTCCTTGCAAACAGATTGAGATTCGACTCTCTTGTCGCTGTGTTATCTACGCTGCAGCTAGTTTAATAAAATGTTACATAGCCTTCCACACGATTAGCTACTTGTAAATAACTATTCGCTAATAATATAATGGATTCCTCTGGCGTTGGATCAGCAGTTTTTTGTTGTTGTTGTATAGGAGGCTCTCGAAATTAATCACGTTCACGATCAAAAGCCTTGCGCGTTTACATTTACTTTCTCGTACGCGACGATCTCCATCGCCGATAGCTTTAATCAAAACCGAGACGTAAATATAGCATAGAAGGAAACACCGACTGATCCGGTCTCAATTTGCATACAAACAGCTCTGCCGAAGATAATTATATCTTTATAAAAATTATATAAAAAATCCACTTCACTGTACACTGCGACATATAATATTCATAGCTCGTCCTACGTTTGGCTCTATACCTCCATAGTTCTTTCTATACTCGAAAACATTTGCGTTAAAAGCCTGGCGCTATAGAAGCGCATCCTATTTCTTCTAATCGTCAGTCCGCTTCCTTGTATCTCTTAAAGCGAAGCGCACGCAACCATGCGATATTTCGAAGTTGGTGCTCAAACGAAGCACTTGGGGTGTGCCAGTTACTGCATGATCGCGCACTCCAAGACGTCCAGAAAGTACTGGAGAGAGTAAGTATAGTGTAGATAGATCTGCAGTTTCTCGTCGATATTGATGCTGGAATATGGCATCTCAATGATAAACATCTAGCGAGATTATGTGTACACTAGATAATCCTAAGTGTGTAGGCCTATACAGTATGTATACCGTACACTCCGGCCGCATTTGCAGGATATGTAAAGCTTTAAGCATACTTTGGCGGTGCATGGGTCGTTTGTAAATTCGCTCGATATAGCTGCTTGGTTAGATGAAGATATCTACCCGCTGATTGGGAAATCAACCGGTAGATTTGTCACAACGGAAATATTTTTCTAGATGAGCAGTTACAGCGTAGGGTCTCCACACTATGATGCAGTTGATTTGCTACGTTTTCTTTAAAACGACTCCGGTCTTTTAAATTAGAGCCAAAAATGATTTGCTCAAGCAGAATATCGTTCAAAAAGACGCCTATACTAAGATGCGTACGAAAATGATCGCAAAGCCAAATGCTAAAAGTCTAAATTAGGTCTATATTTTGTCAGGAATCGATTGCTTTTCAGGTCATCTGAACAGACTGAAAGTCAAATTTCAGGTACTTTTCTAAGATTTCTATATTGTCAGATACTCTTATAATTTGCCGACAAGAAAAACAAGAATAGTTTGCCCCGTTCGAGGTGGGTCCATTTGACAATATCTTCCGTCGTTGTCTGAATTTCTTTCCATTTCCCTCTAACCAGTCTTATCTCATTTTGTTTATGCCTTTTCCTCACTGCACTTCTTCTTTGCCGTTTCGCTGCGCAGCTATCCCGAACGCATTACAGAAAAAAACTGGTTTAATTCCTAACGCTACTCCCTCTCCCTCTCTTTCCTCGCATTCATTACGTCAGGCGATGTTTAGTCTGTTGTTCTGCGCAGGCGGGGAGGAGAGAGAGAGGGGGTGGCAGTCGTGCTCCTGCTTCCACCTGTTTCCAGAAAGCTCTTCTTTTCAAGTCACGGCTGGCGATTTCTTTGTAGAGCGAATCGCAGATGGCGGTTCACTCGCTCTGCGCTTATCGTTTTCCTATGAAGAATCATAGTCGAGTGTGGTGGTTGCCGAGAAGAGTTTCCCCGACCGGCCGCCAGGCGGCAGGCGGATAATAGTTTTCTGGCGCTTTCGAATCGCTGCGAATTCGAATGTTGTTAGAAAAAAATATATAAGCAACCAGAAGAGGCCTGTAATCAGTGGCTCGCAACCCCGAGACCCGAAATCGTAAAAACTTCACAGCCAGTGGCGGTTCCAGGATTTCTTGGTGGGGGGGTGGTCGAGATGTCCATGGGTTGGGTTAACCTATGGGTGGGGTTGGGTAGGGTTAAACTGGGTCAGACTTTTCCATATTAATGGTGGGTTGTTGCAGGGTCATGGTTTAAGAAACGGTAATGCATTACAGTGGGTTTCGGTTGGGTTGGGTCAAGTAAACCTATTAGGCCTATCGGCATGGTTTGGGTTGGAGATTTGCTGGATTGGGTTCTAAAAATTGACCCATGGACATCACTAAATGAGGAGGATGAAATGAATTCATAGGAAGTTTCATAGGAAATTGGAAGAGAAGGAAAAAATCAATAAACTTTCTTTGCCGAAAAAGACTGATAAAAGAGACTCTTTTCCCTAATTTTACTGCGCTTTTACCGGAAAATAGGTTGACAAGCAAAAAAAGGTCATTCGCAGTTTTCCCCGTAGTTTTACTTAGACTTTTACCCAAAACTAGGTTTGGCAAGCGAAAAAAGAAGTCAGGTGGGGATGCATCCCCATTCATTCCCCACGGTTCACAGCTAAATGTCTACATGCATATTGTATATTCGTCACACCTCATTTTAATAAATGAACGAATTAATAAAACGTCGAATTTTAGTGGTTTGGTAGAGGATCTTTCCTGCGGTAGAACTTCTATAGGCCTAATAATTTAGCCTTTTGTTTTAAATGATAGTTCTGTTCGCCATATTAACATCTGTTGTCTTGTCTTCTCCTCTTTGACCTTACAAGCATCAACACATTTCGCTGCACGCATTGTTATACCAGAGATCACGTACCTGGTTTAGATATTAAATAGTTCTACAATATAGCCTATAATGATTTTGCATTAGACAAGCCGATATAACCGCAGTATTTATGGCTACTCGAGTTGAAGGCGTTCGAAAGGGTTGACTGAAAATGCAGGACATGAAAATGCGAGAAAAGAAAAAGGCGGACGAAGTGCTAGGGGGGTGAAAATGCAGGTATGTAAAATGATGGACGAAGAGGCCAGGGGTGAAAATGCAAGCCAGGAAAAATGCGGACGAAGTGGCAGGGGGTGAAAATGCAGGCCAGGAAAATGAACGACGAAGTGGCAAGGGGTGAAAATGCAGAACCGGGGAAAAGATGGACGAAGTGGCAAGGGGTGAAAATGCAGGCCCGGAAAACGGTGGACGAAGCGGCATGGGGTGAAAATGCAGGTCCAGAAAAAGGGGGTAACAAAGGGGCGAGTGGGAAAAACGCTAAGTATTCGCCCTATTACAGTGTATCTTGGTTGTTTTTGCACCGTTTGAACGTTAGAAACGTAAAAATCTGCTATGTAGATGTATACATATTTAGCATATCAGTCTTCATTATCACACAAACACGGCTAGCCTATATATTTGTATTAAACCAAGTCGCGCCAAGCAATTTCGGATACCTCAAATGCTGGTAACTATACGCGTTTGGATTTTCTGAGAGCTGTGAGCCACAGCATGGGAGCCCATACTGAAGCGCTGCATTACCGAGGAGATAACGAAGCTAATAGCAATGAAGAGCAGCGCATAGAAGAGCCGGAGGTTGCGGACGCTGTCATCGTTTCTGAGAGTCCACCACCACCGACTGAAGAACCACAACCGATCGCCGACGCATGTGAAATTTGCCTTTTGGCACCTCGTGTTGCCGTTGCGCTGGTGCCGTGCGGACACTCGAGATTTTGCGGTACGTGTGCTGATACTGTGGCGGCGATGTCGGGCCATTGCCCAATTTGTCGCTCCGATATTACTATGGTTATGCGTTTGTTTACTTAGTCCATTCAAAGATTAGTGATTATTTACATCTTACTCAAGTAGTTTCAATACTGTTTGTTATTTTGTTTATCACCACTTATTAGCAATATGTTAGAAGTTAACTGAAATGACAGTTTTGCATTGAGATTTGCATTTTATTTTTGTTTACGACCACTATTTAGCCATATTTTAGAAGTTAACTGAAATAAAAGTTTTGCATTGAGATTTGCATTTTATTTTTGTTTACCACCACTGATTAGCAATATGTTAGAAGTTAACTGAAATCAGTTTGGCATTTATTTCCTAGGCCTGCATTTTCACCCCTTGCCACTTCGTCGTTCATTTTCTCGGCCTGCATTTTCACCCCTTGCCACTTCGTCCGTCTTTTTCTCGGCCTGCATTTTCACCCCTTGCCACTTCGTCGTTCATTTTCTAGGCCTGCATTTTCACCCCTTGCCACTTCGTCGTTCATTTTCTAGGCCTGCATTTTCACCCCTTGCCACTTCGTCGTTCATTTTCTAGGCCTGCATTTTATCCCCCTGTCACTTCGTCCGTCTTTTTCTCGGCCTGCATTTTCAGGCTATTTATATTTTTTCAAATTCATTTTCCAGGCCTGCATTTTCAGCGTTCCCGTTCGAAACCATACATGTAGTGCATGGCTGGCGTTGTCTTATCAACTCAAACTCAGTCATTGTAGGTCTATAGCCTACTAGACGTGTTGCGTTGGCCTCCCAACTCGCTTCTTAAGCAACCTTTTTAATACTCTCTCTCTCTCTCTCTCTCTCTCTCTCTCTCTCTCTCTCGAACAATTAGACTGGGTTTTTTTTCGAGATGGCAGATGTCTGTGGACCTTAGCTATAGCCTAAACGCGTACTCTTCTGCATACGCATAAGCCGATAACCACAGTATTTATGGCCACTCTAGCGAGCTGGTTTCTAACGCTGTTCAGCTAATCTTGGAACGCAAAGACGTTGACTAATTACCTATCACCAAAGGAGGCTTCAAAAGCAGACGTGCAATGATTAATAGGTCCACGAAAACTGAATAAATATAAAATATAGTGATGGCTGGGTTGAGTATTTTTCCAGTTGAGTCTTATAGCGCCAGTTAAAGCCTTCCGTATGCTTTGTGCTCCGTTCGTTATTTATTTTCAGCAGCCTTCGGTTGTAGCAAGTAACTGGCTTTGAGCTGAGCATGTTGTTTACAACGATGAGATTTAGGACCAGTAAGATGTAAGAAGATATATCGTCTTGTACTCGCCAAGCAAACGCGGCCCGCTTTCGCGAAGGTTTGCGCTTCGGATGCCACGATTCGAACCCTGGTCATACAAATCTGGTTGCGAGGACACCGAAGAAGAAGTGAGAATTAGGCCGAACCCAGCCTCACTGCCCTGTGGATATATCGACTCTTGTGGGGCCGACCATTACACCTTTCCCATGGCTACTCCAAGACATAGCAAGCGCCTAAAAATAAGCGCCTACTACGGCGCTACTGCATGCGAAGCGCTATACAAATTCGAGAGATTTTACTTAGTCGCTTACTTATTTACTTAGTTTATTCTCTTTTGGCGCTCGTTTAACAGCAAAGCGTATGTTCTGATTGGTCGCTCAATATGCGATTTTACTGTATATCGCAAATGGTTCTAAGAAATAATTGGGGCGTTAATGTCTTGGCAGAAGAACTGAATCTGTCACGCAGGCCGGTGTCTAGAAAGACATCACTAGGCAAGCATAACATAAACAAAGACAAGAATATATATGTACTGTATATATATATATATATATAGGCGGAGCTTGTTGCTGAGCCATGTCACTATACATTGGTTGAACGCTGTGCAGAGTTTACGCCTTAACAGCGATGACGGGGGTGAGGTGACGTCATTTTGTAATCTTTTGGCTGGACGTCGCTTGACGGGCAAACGGTAAAAGCAGCGAAGCCCCCCTCCCGTCATGCTTGACGGGCAAAACAGCTAGTTGACGAACAGGTCATTAAGAAAACTAATACGAGCACGAATCAATCACTTACATTGAAGCTAATGTACATGACTCGTCGCCAAATTAGTTCAATCTGGAATATATTGATGTATTCGTTGATGAAATCGTTATTGATAGACCTAAGTGTATTGAAAGTTCAAAACTTCCAGCCAACAGTTCAAGGGTCATGCTCCGCCCAGAGAACAAATCCTCTATAACTCGTCTCATAATCTAGCATTACGATTGTCATAATGCGATTCATTTTCTCATGTACACCTGATCTTTTATTAGCAAACTGCCAATACGACTAATATTCTCTGTTTTAAAAATTTTTCTAATTAAAGTAATGTCTATCTGTCATACACACAAGACTCGAAGTCCGAACCCATCGTTATAAGAAAGTCTGAGATATATATATATATATATATATATATATATATCGAGATTAAATTCCAATTAAATATCAGAATATCTGGATAATGTTTCATTTGTCTCTTACTCAAATTGCAGAAAAGCTGAAAAGAAGCTCCGAGAGAGAAGAGAGAGAGAACCTAATTATTACTGAATGTAATTAAGAATATCTTATATTCGTTTCTAAAATTCATTAATTTTGTAAAATCGACTTCTGCGATTTCCGCCGCTCGAAGACTTGAGACAATGAATCGATACGTCTTGCAAATACGCACGATGTAGATGTCAGCGATGACATAATGATGTAATCTTATCTCTATCTCCACCTTGTGTTCCTTGTCACATAGCCAACTTACAAGCCGCAGATGTCCACACATTGACGCAGCCTATTTGACACTGAGTATATCAATATGTATAAATACATGTGCAACAAGTGTACAAGTGTGTTTAACGCCAATACTGTTGATTGCGCGCTGTTGAAGCTTTTATTAAGACAGCTACAAGCATGACTGTAAAGCATTTTGCGCGACAAATCGAGATAGAAAATAATTTTAACATACCTCTGTCTTAATTAAACTTTGAAAATAGTTAAATTAAGATAGACAAAATAAGTCGGAATCGTTGCAAGAAACGATAGGCTATTTATTTTCCAGATTCTTGGTCTAGGAGGAAATCCGACCGGAGTCTGACATTAGTAAGCCAAAGGCAATGAATAGTGACACAATGTTCAAATTTAACGATTCATTCATCTCTGGTTTTGAAAGAAATTTTACAAACGTTACTGGATATTTATCTGCGAATTTAAGCACAAGAGGAAACGCTTACGACGCGAACTTGATATCGAGACTTTTACAACTATTTCCAAAACCATAGTAGTAGTCGTAGTAGTCCCAACAATCTCTCTATTCTTACGCCGTTTCTGGTCATGCTTCTGATCTGTCTGTTGCAGAATGCGACCATTGTTATCGTAATCGCGTTCGAGAAACGTCTCCATAAACCGGCCAACGCCTGCATATAGTGTCTATGGCCTGCATTGACTTTCTTATCGGTTGCATTCCGATGGTTAATTTATTGCAGAGGAAGTCGTTGCGTGAGTGGCAACTTCCGACGTTCTTCTGTTATGCTACGGGTTTCCTTGACGTAGTAGTGTCACACGTAGCCTTGAATCACATGCTACTGATGGCCTACGATCGCTACAGCGCCATCATGTATCCGCTGGCTTATTCGAGGCCTAACAGAAAAGTTATCATTGCGCTACAGCTCTTCGGAACGTACGCAGTCGCTCTTGTTGTGTGGTGATCATCTATAATTAATTGTTTATGGAAATCTAATCACTGGAGGTTTGTGTTTCGTGAGCTTTCCATCAACAGTTAAATTCATACTGTCGGGCCTGACGTACCATGGAAACTGCTCTGCGCTTCTCTACTTCTACGGACGATGTGCGTGGGGCATATGGACTCAATTCTACAGAGTCAACCCTCTGATGAACAAAACTAAAGCTGCCGACTCCAATGGGAGAAAAGTTCAACCAGCTAGCGGCGATCCTTCAAAGGCAAATGCTTCTCTCTCCACCAAAACGAATACCGATGTTTTGGAACTCACCGGCGACATACCTGTGGACAAAGAAACTCTATAGCGACCGACGCCGTAGTGACCATTGGATCCGCGGTGAAGCCGATACCTTGCCGGCGGTGAATGTTCGTCGAGAACCGAGTCGGAATCAAGTGGGAACATCCGATCAGTCAAACAACAAAAGATGAAACAATCGGATATGCAGTCTGAGAAACGTTGCAGTGTACGTATAGGAGCGTTTTATCTGCTTGTCGTGCCGTATCCTTTATCAAATCTGATAGGATCCGCTTCCGTTGAAACGACGGAAATGGGAATGTATAGCTTTACCGATATCATATAAGACGTGTCACTGCTGGTGATACGAACCCTATCTTTGCCGATTTTATCAACCTCAAACTTAACGCAGTGAGCAATGGGATGTCTCCGTCCGATGCCGCATTAGTTGTCCTAGAACTCTTACCTTATGTTCATTCGGACGTTCATCCACTCTTGTTCATGCTGACTCAGCGCAAATTCAGAATCGCAGTGAAAACAATGTTCAGGAAATTGAGCAAATTTCTGCATCGCCGAAATGAGAAGTTCTACAAGCACTATAGTCGTAGCTATGATCTGACGGATGTTTACAATTCATAAGCACAGTTACCTATAATTATACTGCAGCGGTAACTTAGTATTATTGAACTTCGGTCAGATAAGTGAATCATTGCGTGCATCGTGGTGTTACGAATGTCATTGTGGCTTGGCAATGTTGGATGGATGATCTTCTCACGGCAATAAGTTCTAAAACAGCATATTTCCGAATTTCGGGGGAAGCGTTTCAGATTTTGACGAGTCTGACAGAGCCGTAGCTTGAGTATGCGGCGCCCGGGGTAAGGTTTGAAAATTGCGCCCTTAAATTCGAGCGAGGACCTTTTTTCCTTATTTGAATTATTTCACGCCGGAGGAATATATGGCATATACAAATTAGAACATTAGTGTGTGTGTGTGTGTGTGTGTGTGAAATTCGCCCCCCCCTATGACGGCATCCAGGGCAACTTGCCCCCTAGCTATGGCTCTGGAATCTGAACTAGCATGGTTGCGACAACCATTTGAAAACAATAGCAGTGTTCTTCATTGTAAATCCTTGCATTAAGACCAGAAAGATAGTACCTAGTATTTACTTTCGTGATTCTGTTGGACGCGATTAAACATCTAATCAGCATGATCTTATAATCGATCAAGTTGTCTGCCGTTAGATTTGACATATACAAATTAAAACCCGGTATATTCAATCAAATCTGTACATGGATTTTTAGAGTTGTTCTTTGATTGATGTATTAGACTATATCTGTTCAGTTATTATTATTAGTGTACGATGTACATGTACAGCATCATTAGTGCAATCGACAAATCGATTCATAGATTATCATTAATGCCCTAAACTGTATAACAATCTAATTCGGTTTTTATCCCATTAGCCTTAGAATTCCCACCTTGTTTCTGATTCTGGCGCCGACTGCCGAGTATGGAAAAAGGTGTGGTTCGTCAGCTATTCCTGCGGTATGGATTCCACGTTTGAACTGAATATGAAACATGGGGCCTAAAATACCGAAATTAACCTCTAAAGTGGGCTGTTCAACCAGGAAGCTAATGATCAGAATAGTCTTGGACACTAAAGTAAGTAAGAATGCAGCTAAACACAGGATAGTGACGAACGGAAAGCTCAGCGACGCTATACTGTAAGCTATAGGGTAGGCCCACTTTGATTACGCAAATTGGAACTATAGGTATCGTTTAAGTAGCCTAACTAATGTCGCCGTGTTTTATGTTACGGAATCGTAGATTAATTAGCGAATGAGTCTGCCAAATAAGCTCGACATTATGCATCTAATATTCCAGTGCTCGAATTATTAGCCAAATCTAGGCAGTAGTAGGACGAGTGCTACAACTGCGTGCAGCTATCATATCGTTCAATTCAGTGTCATTTTACCAATGATAGTTTCATTTGCGTATATTTGCCAGTCATTTTATAGGCCTCTATATATAGGTATTTATACCAATTAGGGTGACGCTGCTTCTACTGTATAGGCGACAGCAAAAGCTTTGTTGACATGGAAACGTGCATTCGATAACGAATGAACGTTGGCTCTTGTTCATTTAAAGAGCATAAATACGGCACGCAAAGGCACGCGTCGCCATTTGCAGAAGTTGAGCGAAGAGCGAAAGCTTAAGAGTATCGTAGGCGATCTGCTCTGCACGGATACGCATGTAACTATAAAGGCATGTAACTATAAACTCTGAGGTTGGCCAAATTTACGGGATACAAGTCCCTTAGGCCAACCATTTTCTCAACGATAGATTTCTTTACTCTTCATGTTTGTGAATTATACAGTAGTGTTGACTGTATTGTTGACTGTATAAACATTTATAATATTTGTTCTATACTACCTAGGTATATTTTATTTTCATACGCACTATTAATTATATTATTACTAGATTATTTGACTTTTATCATTTATACAAATTTTATGTTTGAATTAATTATTCAACATATTTCTGTTCAAGTATACGGTTATTCATGGTTTATACTATAGTTAAGCTTTTCTTGTATATTCTTGAAATTTGAGGAAATAAAATTTGATTTGATTTGATGATTTGATACTGTTCTATTCATCAGTTTTATGAATTTCTTTTCGGTGCACAGCTTTGGTAGTCAGAAAATCTCAATTGCATCAAAACAGTAATTTCAAGTTGATCTTCAACTGCATCAAAGACACCGGATCATACTACGTTTCGCACCGAGGCTACCGAAAATCTGGGATTCAAGCCTGTCGAACGCATACCAAAAGCAATTAGACTTTAAATGTAATAGAGAAAAGGAGAAAATTGACATTTGCTTCACTCTGCCAAAATTAGGCGAACTATTTATTTATCGTTGCCAGCAAAATTCATAGACATTAACCTCACTTATTCAATTCAAACCTGTGCTGCTTATGGAGCCATATAAGCAGGCCAGGGGTCTTCTAAAATCAAGCGGGCCAGGGTCTTCAAGTCTTCAAACTCGTATACGTTTGCCTGTCCCAGTCGTGATCCTAATTATGTGTTGCTTGCTCTTCAATCTGACTGTAATCGTTGTAGCAGCATACGAGAAACGCGTGCACAAGCCGACCAATGCGTGCATCTTTTCACTGGCCTGCGTCGACTTCCTAGTACGCTACAGTTCCTCTGTTGATAATTGTGACGAAATTCTCTTTTAGTCCCTTGGTGGCTATGAATGACCCAATTTGATCCGGAGGGCAATGTCCTCGGACATGTATCCAAAAATAGTCAGGGAAGAGAAAAGGCGTCCGAAACGCAATATTAGGTCCCCACCCTGGTATTTGGATGGCTTGCTTGTGAAGTAATCAAAGACATTTGTTTCGAATTATACGATGTTTATTCAATAACAGAGACAGTAAAACAGAAGAAGAAGAAGAAGAAGAAGAAGAAGAAGAAGAAGAAGAAGAAGAAGAAGAAGAGAAAGAATAACAAATTACAGTGTAATGGAATTGGATTACTCGAGCGCGTCGTCTTCCGTGGAAGAAATTGAAAACAACAGCACTACATCGCTTACTAATTTGACCGCCAATGGGAGACCGACAGTAAACCCAAACTCTCAAAATGAACACTTTTGGATAAAAAAGGTTGACGATCTATCATTGATTCCACCAATTTCCGTTCTAATTGCGTGTTGCCTTATCTTAAATCTGTCTGTCATCATCGTAATAGCGTACGAGAAACGTCTGTATAAACCGATCAACGCGTTCATCTTTTCATTGGCTTGCGTTGACGTTCTAAATGGATGCATTCCGATGGTTGCTTTCTTGTACATGACAGTTTGGCCAACAAGGCCTTTTGAAATAGTTTTATCTTTATCGCAGATACTTTAGATCCAGCAGTTGGAATTATAAAATTATATCATATATAATGTTTCAAGCTTACGATCGCTACTCTGCCATAACTTATCCTTTATAATATTAGAATCCCAATCGAAGATTGATTATTTCGCTGATGGGCTGGGCTCTAAAAACTGGTCCCATGAACATCTCTGCACTGGCATAGCCACGAATAAAGAACGGGGTCGTCCCACTAATGGAGCTGGGGCCAGTGGGTCGCAATAAACCTAAGCCGCGAGACATTTTTAGAAAAGGAGGTAGGGTGATTGTTGACAGAATCGATATAGTTAGTTGCACCACAGCGTTTTTGTCATTCAGTAATAAAATATAATTATAATCAAAGTCCTTAAAGTATGCGCCACAGTCACCGTGTAATTCTAACATTACTTGCAATTTCTGCCACTGGAGCACCGCCTCAGTCCCTTCATGGGATCTCGCGCCAAACCCCCCTAGTAGTCACGTGAGGGGCATAGTCAAGTTGGGCCCGTTCGATTGATCATACGATTCGTGCAAAAATCATTGAACAAATTTAGTATGGGGCTGTCCATTAATTATGTCAACAATTTTTGGGCAATTTTTGACGCCCTCACCCCCTTGTCGACAACTCTCAACTTTCACTTAACCCCCCCCATAATTACGTCAAAAACTTTTGACACCCCCGAAGATCAATGACAGGTCCCAATAACAAGGTCATTAGTTTTTGGCGGTGATGACCATTTTTAACCTTTTTTCTCATATAATGTCAAAATGTGGTGGTGATGACCTTTTTGCCATGATTTTTTTTATTGTAATAAGTAGTATTTCATGAAATTTCCTATTTTTTGATTATTTGTAAAAGGTGAAATTGTTGACGTCGACTTCTCTTGCCCCCTCCCCTGTCAACAACTGTCAAACTTGTTCAAACCCCCTCCCCTAAATTGTTGACGTAATTAATGGACAGCCCCTATTTGGATGGCAGGTTGTAGAGGCAGTGGGATATCCACACACACACACACACACACTGTCTGAAAAAATGCTTAAAAATCAAGATTTAAATAAAATATTGCGCTAAATTTTCAGCTGGCGTTGAGAGCTCGCCTGCGCTCTCCCAGACAAGACCCTTAGGTGCAAATAGAAATGTCGGTTCTGCATAATGTAAGCCTTGGTGCCCGGATATTCTGGACACAATTAGCACATATTGACTAATCTTTAAGAAAAAACCTGTCGATGGTGAAAAGACAAAGTCAAGAGGCATTTAAACAGTGGACTTTACTGTACAGACAGTAAGGCGTGATAATGTGATAACCAAACGTTTTAATTGCAGCCACGGAAGTTACTTCTCGAAACCTTTGATACACGGTTAATTTAGTCAGGAAAACTTTGACGCATTCAATATCAAGATACCGGAGGCGTAACTTATGGCACCCCTCTATTATAGGCTGTCAAAATAAGTTCTCTTTTCATTAGATTCCTAAATTATCAAAGAAATGTAATAAGCGAAACGAAGGTCGAGTCTGTGAAACTTTTTGTCTCTATAAGCGGCTTGTCATTGTAAAGATTAGAAGGCATTGATTCATTGCGATGTCCCAATAGTCATTTCATGCGGCACACCCTGGCATCTGGAGTCAACACTACGAAATCTATGGAAAAAGACTACTTTTTGTTGAGTGATGACTAGAAATCAACGTTATAATGACACAATTAGAAAACAATAATTAAATCAAC
The DNA here is from genome assembly GCA_018105865.1 of Metaphire vulgaris. Taxonomy (NCBI): domain Eukaryota; kingdom Metazoa; phylum Annelida; class Clitellata; order Crassiclitellata; family Megascolecidae; genus Metaphire; species Metaphire vulgaris. The sequence continues at coordinate 19,153,065 of CM030836.1, read as the reverse complement.
GTCAATTCAAACAATAATTATTGAAATCTAAGCAAGCTGCGCCCAATATTAAATGACGTTGTTTAGCAACGATAATTAAATGACAACAGCGCCTCGACCAATAAAAAACAGCGTTACATATTTATTATACATATTTAATATGCATGTATATATATATAAATACACACACATTGAAAAACTATATATAATTATGATGCATGTCGTAGCCACGTACGATTGGCGTGTGTAGCGATCTATCCGAGACCAATTACCGATATTAGCACGCAATACGCACGGTATTTGTTATCACATACCTTGCCTAAATCGCAGGACTTTCAAATTCATAATCCAGAATCTTTAGCCAACTAAGACTAGTTATCGCATGATCATTGCAATCAATGATGTCCGATTTGTTTGGAGGTTTGTTCGACCACTTTTCGTTGCACGAAAATCTCATCTTACGCAATACTTAAACGCAGTCAATTATTACGATTATCTAGTTGAACTGTACACCAGCGAAGGTTTGACCGAAAAGACAAGGCGTTCCAGTACACGTATGCCATACCTGTCGTTTAAAGAGAATAAGTTTTTCCCGTTGAGAACGAAAACTAGCAAACGCCATTCGGAAGAGTTAAGACAAAAGTCGAACGGTTGTGTTCTCTGATTTTTTATATAACGACGATACTACTGATATAATACTACTTTCTCTGGACTAAGAACAATGATTATACGATTAACTTTAGCAGTAAATAGTAGAACTGCAGTAGAAGATTAGTCAATCGAAGCTTGTACTGAGCCAAATATTTTAAATATAAAATTTTATATATTGTATAATTCATCTCAACGGAGGAAGAAGAAAACGAGTTTTGAATTTCACGCTGCTGCGAGTTTCCGCCGAAGAAATAGAAGATAAAGACTGTAACAGCAAAATGGAATTAAATGACTCACGCGTTTCATCTTTAACGTTCGATAATTTCCGAAGAAGAGTTTAAATGGAGTTCGTGTGTCCGATATTTCGGGAAAATAGTTTTAGTGTTGAAATATGTTCAAGCTTTTCTAGACTTCGAATAATTGTAGTCTCGAGGCTCAGAAACCTCGGATGATAATTTGTAGAATGTATTGTCATTCGACATTTAAATGATAAGAAAAACTTTTGTGTGATAACGCTGTCACTCTCATTGTCACGCGAGATATTATTTTATTAGGAAACTAGTCTTATCGTCATTGACGTAGCCACGAGTGTGGAATGGGGAATGGGATGGTGGGGTATCTCCAATTGGGACTGGGGTCTGTCCTGCGATGTGCAAAAGCCGAGGAGAAATTTTTCCGAAATGGGGTAGGGTGACTGTCGCTTGAATCTATGCAGTCGGTTGTTTTACTGCTTTTGCCACTCAGTGACTGATGAACCATAATTAAAGTCATTGGTTGAAATGGTTCTACCCCTCGTTCCTTAAAAGACCAATGATAACAGATCTAATGGGATGATGATAAAGATGCTAAGCACAAGCAGTAGGCCTTATAAGGTTACATCTTCGTCTCTATGGGCAAATGCAGCAGCTAAAAAGAAATTTTGCGCTGAAAAGTAGGGGAACTCACTCCGTTCTTACGTGACCAAATTTTATATAATTAATATGAATAGTCAAAGTTAAGCGCGTGTCTGACGAACCAGGTAACAATAGCAGTATCTTTTCAGACCACTATCACCGCTAGCGTTGATCTATACGTTGAACACGAGCCCTCTGTGGTTCGACCCCCTATAGATTTGCATTTGGAGACGCCTCTGACTTTAGCGACAATCAATTAGATCATTGAGTGCAGCTCCTTTGGCGGCAACTCATTAGCACGAACGCAGTAAACTAACGACCGTTCTGAGCCGACGGAAGAGTTTCGATCGATCTAATTCGCAAAATAAGCTCGTAGTAGCATAGAGTGAATGATATTCCAGTCATGGAACAAAACCGATTCTATGACCGCATGGCTTTTCAGCTCAGCTCTAAGTAACATGCAACATTCGTTCAGTGCATGGCGTGCCTCATTGGGATGAACCCAAGTCACGCTGTAAGCGAACTAAAGGAACATCGCAGGAACGATAATAATCGTCGACTACAATACGCTCCGAATCCTCATTTCCTTTAATTCCTTCACTGTCTCTTCAAGCCTTTAGGTCTAAACTGAACCTCCTTAGCGTTAATCCCGTACGTGATACGGGCAAGATATCAGTTTCAGAGTAACTAAATTTACGTTGACAAAAGCGGGGAATATTTGGCACTGGCGGTGACGTATACATTTGGGACAGGTAAAAGTGTACCTTGATAAAAAAACGTCCATTTTAAGCAAAAGAGAATACCACAGGCAAAATTCTGAATGCAAAGCACTTTTGATATACAAGAGATAGTGCCCTAACTTTTGAAAAATCTTCATTAATAGATCCTCTTCACTTGCCTGTCAAACGTGCTAGCCATTCACACATCTGCCAATACCATTCTCAGTAGTTTAAAAATGTCCAGTTTAAGCAATAGAGAATAAATGTCCACGAAAAAAACACGAAATAAAATGTCTGAAATGTCTAAAACGTCTGAAATCTAAAAACTTTTGATATACAAGAGACAGTGCCCTAATTTTGAAAAATCATGATTACTAGGTCCTCTCCACTTGCCTTTTAAAAGTGCTAGCCATTCACACATCTGCCAATACCATTCTCAGTAGTTTAAAAATGTTCAGTTTAAGCAATAGGGAATAAATATCCACGAAAAAACGCGAAATAAAATGACCGCAGGCAAACGTCTGAAATCCAAGAACTTTTGATATACAAGAGATAGTGCCATAATTTTTGAAAAATCTTGATTACTAGGTCCTCTTCACTTGCCTTTCAAAAGTGCTAGCTATTCACACATCTGCCAATACCATTCTCGGTAGGTTAATATATAAGCAGTAAGGGCAAATCGCAAACGTTAAAAAGTGCTCAAAGGAGTGGATATATTCTTATGAAATTTTGCAGTTATGACATAGATTGGTGTATCTTTATGTCTGTAAAATTTCGTTTGAATCGGCGCAGGCTAAGCCATTGGCTAGGGTTAGGGTTAGGGTTAATAGCAAACGTTGAAAAGTGTTCAAAGGAGTGAATATATTCTTATGAAATTTTGCACTTATAATAATAATATAACAAGGTTTAAAGTGGTTCAGTAGGGACTGCCCTGTGTGAGAACCACTGTTGCTCCCGTCCAATCTAATATCCTAAACTACTGAGGTTTATTTTGAACTCGTTTACAGTTGTAGCCGTTACTATCCCCTCACCCAGTTCATTCCATCTGTCCACCACTCTTGCACTAAAAAAATGCTGTTTATGTCTCCCAACCCGTTTCTTGAACAGTTTCATGCTGTGTCCTCTGGTTTCATACTCCTTCATTGTAAAAATCTTTCCTTTGGCATTTCCACTTTGTTTGTTAGTATTTTGTATGTCTCGATCAAATCCCCTCTCTCTCTTCTTTTTCCAGGGTTGTCAATCCACAGTGATTTAGCCTTTCCTCATAGGTTAGTTTGTGATATCCTTGATCATCTTTGTTGCTCTGTGTTGCACTCTTTCTAAGGTCTCTATGTCTTTCTTCAGGAATGGACACCATGCTTGAACACAATACTCTAAATGTGGACGTACCAATGTCTTGTAAAGTCTTATTATTACATCCTTTCTCTCTGCTCACTATCGTTCTTTTGATCATACCTAGAATTTTGTTGGCCTTATTAGCTGCCTCTGCACATTGCCTAGATGGCTTTAAGCTGTTATCATGATGACCCCTAGATCTTTCTCCTCGTTTGTCACTTTTAGTCCCTTCCCACATAACTTAAATTCATGATCTGTTCCCTTCTTCCCAATGTGCATCACCGAGCATTTATCTGTATTAAAAGCATTTGCCAATCTGCCGACCACTGGGATAGTCTATTAAGGTCTTGTTGTAAAATTTTTGCTTCTGCTTCACTATCACTCTGTCCACACAGTTTTGTGTCATCAGCGAATTTTGAAATTTTTGACATTATATCATCATCGATGTCGTTGATGTATATTAAAAACAATAGAGGTCCCAACACTGAACCTTGTGGCACCCCACTTATGACCTCAGCCCAATCTGAATACTTGCCTCTTATACCTACCTTCTGTCTTCTGCTCTGAAGCCAGTTTTTATCCATCCAAGAACTTTACCTCTAATTCCACTGGCCTGAAGCATTTTGACTGCCAGTCTTGAATGAGGTACTTTATCGAATGCTTTTGCAAAGTCCAGGTATACTACATCAACTGCCTTTCCCTCATCTAGCTTGTCGTGGATCTCCTCCAAAAAGTCCAGTATGTTTGTTAAGCAAGATCTTCCCTTAATAAACCCATGCTGGCATGGGCTGGCTATAGGCAGGGTGGTTTGTCGGCCGGGCAAAGGTCAGTGTATCTATGAGGCGGCAGGTCAAGTTGTTGTTGCTATGGGGGAAATGACTTTTCGAATAGGAAGGTTCTAACCTCTTTGGGCTGGCATTATGACATAGATTGATGTATCTTTATGTCTGTAAAATTTCGTTTGAATCCGTAAAGGCTAAGCCATTGGTTAGGGTTTGGGTTAGGCCTAATATTGTAATAACGTCGTTTCGCCTCAAAAATATATAATCTAACGCTTTTGGTACTTCATTTTCACAATTATTGTAACGCCAAAGAGGTTAGAACCTTCCTATTCGAAAAGTCATTTCCCCCATAGCAACAACAACTTGACCTGCCGCCTCATAGATACACTGACCTTTGCCCGGCCGACAAACCACCCTGCCTATAGCTATTTCAAGAATGATTAAGCGCATAAGAATAAGCAGCTACTGCTGTGCTGCTTTCCGGGGCGCTGTAGAAGTTTACGAAATTTTACTTACTTACTTACTTGTGTTTATTCTTTGTTGCCTCAGAATTCTAACTGATCGTCTCCTCTCATCTCAAATAATAGTACAATATGAGCTACGAGTCTTACGCTACAAAGACCAATCGAATTCTACTCAAGAAATGATTCTAACTGCTATTGTATTATGTGCACATAATGCGTACGCATTAGAACATATGAACATTTGTCGTTTGTCTGATTTTCCGCACTATCTTTGCAGCTGAACGTACTTGGCCGTTAATGAACTATCATGACATGATCACGTCTTCACAGTCTAGAACAGGGGTGTCAAGACTTTTTGGGCGGCGGGCCAAATGACACGTTTTCCATGTCCTCGCGGGCCAAATGCATAAATTCTAGTCAATATTATATTCCAAAATCTGAGCTATCTAAAAATCTGAAGTAAACGGATGGCAGCCGTGCTGATTGGCACGCGTGCTGGATGACGAAAACATTAAAAGGCCATTCAGTCATTACGTTATTTACTTTGATTTGCACGAATTTGTTGATTCTTTCGGAAAATCCGAAGATAGGCCTATGGGTCGCGCAGTATGAATTAGAATTTAGAAATCAATGCTGCTCCAGCCTACGCATTACCTGTACTTTACTTACTATGTTCCGTTCTGACAGCAACGACACATGCTCACACTGAGAGTCTGTAAGGCCAGCACAAATGTTTGTCAGGAGACTTTTGCGTTGAAATCGACATCAGTGTCTTAGTCAAAGCGCATTTAGCATGCATTTTCCGAACTTCGACAAATTGTGGTCATTAGCTCCAAGCATTCTATATCTGAAGCAGTGCATTCGTTGACAGTAGGTTGGACTGTGTGTTGCACTATTGCTTGTTCTGTTCTAGAGTCAGCTTTCTACTCTGAAGTCAAGTTATTAGGCTATATATCTTTTATCAGTGTCCTTGGTAACGTGATAACTTATGCTGCATGCGTTGTATGCACCTGATGGGATTTTACAATTAAAAAAATAATTTTGGGATTTATACATTTGCTTTGCATAGCACTCAACTGATATTTCATACTAAATAGTTTCCGAAATGTTTCCTATCTAATATATATCACTTAACAGTTACAATGTTTAAAATGTATTGCCCAATATGCGATGTCTTTCGGGATTAGCGATATGCTCCGCACCCAGTAACGATGTTAATATGCAATAAGGACGGCATTTGGTGTCATATACATTGTCTTAGCTTCTGCGCCTATTCTCTAATAAAACTAATTGATATCGAGTAGAGTTATTATAATGTCTCTTTTCCGGTTGAAGGTGCATTTATTCGATCACTTTTCATCGCACTAATATCTCTGGTGACACGACGCTTAGAACCAACTAATTACAGTACGATGTACCAACTATAATTACAGTTCAACAGTAGGCCTACACCATCAAAAGCTTGTCTGAGACGACAAGGAGTTGGAATGCAAGTGCCAGTATTCCATACCTGTCGCTTAAGGGAAATAAATATTGCCTACTGAGGTCGAACATCAGCAGATGACATTCGGAAGAGTTAAGGACAAACGTCGAGCAGTTGCATTTTCTGATGGTTTATATTGTATAAATAATAATAACGATAGCAAATCTGGCATCCTTCAAGCTTTAAACTGAATAACTAGAATGCGTGAAGTTTAAATTTAGAACTAAACATCTTGGGTTGAGCTACCTTTGTCCAAAGGACGTTTTAAACTAGATCGGAGTTCGGTACTGTTATTACATTTTATGAACAAGAGAAAGAATGAATAATTACAGTGGTGTTGAATTCAACGACTCGAAAGTTTCGACTTTAATGGAAGAATTTGGAAAGAGCAGCACTGTTCCATTTAGAAATTGGACTGCTGATGGAAGGAACATGACTGAATCGCCAACATATCAATATTGCTCAGAGTTTTATTCAGAGGCTGACGATCTGTCTTTGCTTCCACCATTTGCTTTTCTGATTACGAGTTGCTTGTTTTTCAATCTGATTGTCATCGTCGTAATAGCATGCGAGAAACGTTTGCATAAGCCGATCAATGCTTATATCTTTTCATTGGCCTGCTTAGATATCCTAAGCACCTGCATTTCAGTGGTTGGTCTCATGTACGAGATAGTTTTTAAGTCAAGAAAACGCGGACCATTTTTCGTCATGATAGTAGCTGTTTTGGATCCAGTAGTTGGAAGTGCAGAATTGAATCATATAATGTTGCTGGCTTACGATCGCTACTCTGCCATCATTCATCCATTATCGTATTCAAAACCAAATCGAAAAAGGATTATCTTGCTGCAGATTTTCGGCGCGTATGCTGTAGGTTTGGCTATTTTTCTTTCACCGGTGATTATTCACAGAGATTGTGTGATCCTGACAGGAAAAATCGAAGTTCCAATTGATTTAGAATATCAACTCATTCAACTGTTTCTGGCGTATTTCCTTCCCTATTCAGCAGCAATATACTTCTATGCTCGCTGCGTGTGGGGCATATGGTCTCAGTTCTACAAAGTCAGTCCATTGAAAAGCGATGGTGGCGGCGATCGAAAGAAAATCCGCACAGAAATTAAGGCGTCAGATCTCAAAGAGAAAAATATTTCAACTATCTCCAGGAACGCTCCTATTTCAGAATTCAGCACTGGCATTTCTGTTGTGGAAGCCGTGACAATGGAAACCGGCGTCGCAGTGAGCACTGATAATGGACAAGTAGGACCTCTGCAATCGCTAAACTCTCGAACAACGGCAGATCGAACACAACACGGAAACTCTGATCAGATCAGCAAAAGACGAAGTAATTTGATCCGAAGTTTGAGAAATGTCGGTGTTTTCACCATGGCGTTTAGTCTTCTAATCATGCCCTACACTATGTACGCTGCAATTTGGTGTATTTATTATCTTTGCACCGGAGGAGGTTATCTACCTAGCGTCCCAAGATCTGTAATGAACCTGTTAATTTGGATACCATATACACATTCATCTGTTCACCCTATTTTGTTCATGCTGGTCACGCGAGAATTTAGATCCGCAATAAAATCAATTTTTCAGAAAGTTTGCAAATTTGTGAAACGTTGATATCATCGATCTTCGCGTCGACATTCGTCCTTCGTTTCTTGTTTGGCGCCTCTATCGAAATGAAACAATGACAAGGAACGTTCAATTCCTCTCGAATTAGAGAGATACTGAGAACGTTAGCTGTTATCTTGCCATATTTTGAGGGAAATGTCTTCAGTGGCGATCTCAGTTTAAACGTTTTTAGGCGTAGATTAATTTAATTAACGTCTTTTAAATATTTCTGTTGTTTGCTGTAGAATTTGTTTGTAATGGACATTTGTAAAAAATAAGTGTGTAAGTGAGAAATGTGATTGATGTGATCGTGATTGACATTCTTATTCTTGTGTTATTTGCCTTTGAAATAAATTATTTAGTCATCAGATGCAAAATACTGTATCGAACATGATTTGGAAAAAGTGTTATTCAATGCGTAAATGCAGAATGAGGACGCCGATAGGATATGGACATCACATGCAGTACAATTCCTAATAAAACTCTGATCATTTCAAGAGAAGAATACCAATGTTTTAATGGGACGCAGTAGTTTCTTGCCGGACAGTGTATCTAAAGGCATTTTGAATATCCTTTTATACTTCACATACATCTCGCCTACAGTATGTCTTCACGTAGGATTTCAAACATGGGCAAGGTATACAGTAACTAACAAGAACTGCAAATAAAGGACTGATTTCTTAAATATTAGGAACTGCATCATATTTGTGTGTATCTGAAAGATCAAGCAACGACGGCCATATCTCCATACTTCTATGGCCCACCATCACAGAACAACAACTAACTTTAGCGACAATTAATTCGATCATAGAATACATATCATTTAGTACCAGATCTGAATATGAGCGTAGCATCTTAATACCCGTTCTGAATAGATTGATCGGTCTATTTATTGTTTTCAAACCTAACCTGGAAAATGGGGCGGATGATGTAATTTTCCGGTCACGGCGAAGCAATTTCGACACGTCCGTGATTTTCAATTTAAGAACGATGAGACATGCAACGATTGTTCGGTGCATGATTACAAGAGGAATCCATCGTCAAATAAGATGCACTGGTCGTATACGTACTCGTATCATGTAATGGCGATGAAATTAAAAGACGAAGTCGTTGGCGCAACATTCTGTATACTTCATTGTTTTCAGAAAATGTAAAAAGTAGTGGGTTATCAAATAGGTGGGGCCTACATAACCCAAATAACCAATGTTAGTTGAAGAATAAATTTGAATCAACTTCAGACAGTCACGATTTCAAGAACAGCATACATGTCGGCCTATAAAGTAATAATAAAATAATAGATAGGCCCGTCTATAAAGGTGGATCAAATTGCACGGCGTTCTAAAACTTCATTAGGGCATATGTCAAGAGGATGCGTGATGACAATACTGCAGGTATAAGCAGCTATTTGAGATGAATCCAATGAAGTTGTTAGGAATTAGGACCATTTTTTTTCAAAAGCAAACTGAAGCGTCGTCACAACGGCAGACATAATCAACTGATCACTTTTATTTAAGTAAGTAAGTAAGTTTAAGTAAGCAAGTAAGTTTATTTATAATTGGTAATACAATCTCAAGTTCCAGGCCACTGGACTCAGTAGAATCAATAATATTACAGATCATCTAGTCTTATCGTTATTGTTCACGCTAGTCTTGTAGGTGCACGTATTTGGATTTCATTTTTAGATAGATTGGAAATAGCTATTGAAAGTAATTAATGAAGCATCTAAATCAATCAACAATTTTTCTCAAACAAAAAAGAATGAAACTTTTTTCATCGCGAAAGTTTGACATTATCGTTCTTCTTTTATTCACCTCTATCGTGCCCTGACCCCACCCACCATAAATAGCGAAACACTGAAACTATTCTAAGGCGAGATTAATCAACACACCAGGGGAGAGCTACAGGTTATCCCCCACAACCTGGCCAACAAATTTCGTGTTTCGTCAGTGCATTCAGCGTCGGCCTTGATTTGGACAGCATAACTCGGCCAGGTCTACCCTCTACCTCGTTCTTTAACTTTTAGCTCTGCATAAGATGATTTGAAGATATGACCCATCGATTTTGTTGACATTAGCTGTTTCAAAATGACCAATCAATCAAACAAGCAAAGCAATCAAGCATACAACCCTTCGGAGCCATTATAATAATACATATGGCATAAGTCGGTAGTCACTTAATTAAGAGTGAAAATCACAGTCGGAAATCATCTCTGTTGTTGTTCCTAGTTGAAAGTTCAGAATTCAGTCCATTATTCCTGGTTCCGGATAGGGATGTTATCAGAGGCGGATCTAGGGTATTCGGCGCCCGGGGACAAAGTGTACGTTGGCGTGACTGGCGTCCCTAACAACTGACAAGCAAAAAGGTCCTCACATCGTTTTCGGCGCCCCTCAACTCTCTCTCTCTTCATGTAGTGCTGACGAGCAAAAAAAGGTCCTCGCAAGTGTTTCTTCTACTTTATTGTGCATTTCACTTACCCAAATATCCAATTTTGGCGCCCCGTCACCTCGGCGCCCGGGGACATGTGTACCCCCCTGCCCTCCCCTAGATCCGCCTCTGGATGGTATAGCCTATAATGGAAAATACGTTTTGACACGAGAACTGAATGTTGAGCGACACTACAACTATTATGCTATGAACTCATCTATGCATCTGGTGTTCTATTTGTCCCATGCGTTACTGGTATTTCCATTTTAATTCCATTGCATAAGTTCATTCTTTTAAATGTCATAGCCGCAATGTATTCTACAACTGCTGTTATAATTGGGAAAGGCGCTTTAAGTAACTTTAAGCGGCGCCACCTGACGAATGCGATGGCAATATTCTAATAGTGTTTTGGGTGTTTTTACATTATAATAGTGTGGCGACCACGCGCCACAGATAGCGAAAGTATTATTATTAATTATTTGCTATTGTTATTAAATATTTATTTGCTTAACTGTATTACTCGCTGTCTAATTTAACTAATTAACGTTATTAATCGTATAAATTTTAACGGATTTTTGATAAATTTTTATTTCTGTGAACGGACGAGACGCGCTAGGCTAGGAGCAAATCATTTCTAGGATCAAATCATTTCGTCTTTCTTGCTTTGATCAGAGTTTTCGCTTTGAACTCGATGTTCTGTTTTACGAGAGCTTGGCTATGGCAAAAATTTCTGCGGACATCCATGAGGGCGTGGGCTCAATGCTGTCAGTCCTAGACCACGTGACACCTTCTTTTCCCATTTAGATGCCTACAATAATTAATTAATTAATTAACAGTGCTAAACAATACTAAATAACGTCAGCACAATGCCAGCCTAAATGCATAATAGTTAATCAGTCAAAGGCTGTTATGCTTTAAGTTTATCTATATTAAGTCTATCTATATCAAATGAGCTTTATGATGGCGCGTCCCGAGCGAGTCTTATAGGGTTGTTGCATTGGCTCTGGGTTCGCCCTCTCCTGTTTTTCTTCAGTTGGTGGTGGACCTGGTCCACGAATGTGGGCGTGGGTTCAAATCCCACTTCTGACACTATGTAAAGATAAGCATATGTATTAGAATGTATATTAGAATGTCACCTTGACGCATGGGCGTCTGGAGGGAGGTGCAAGGGGGTGCAATTGCACCCCCTGGAAAAATTGTGGAGTTATGAAAAAAGTAAAATTACTCGTTTATTTCGTCACAAAACGTTGTTTTGCGCCCCTGGAAATTTTTTCATTTCTTTCGTCACAAGACCCCGTTTTGCACCCCTCTGGAAAAATTTCTGCGGACGCCCATGCCCTGACGACGGCCAAACCAATTAATTAATTGCAGTAGTAAGCAGTGGTAACAATATAGCTATAGTGTCACTAAAATGTTCCTTATTGGACGGCGGGCGTGGTCTCAATTCTGTCAGTCCTAGAATCACGTGACACAGTAACCTATGAGAATTGTGATACCAAACATCAAGGAGAGGTCCTAATTATAGTGGTTTATACGTACATTGACTTGGCCTTTTAGACTACGGTACACAAAGTCACGTTTTTATAGATCTGTTATCAGTGCGCATGGTAAGGTGATAACATGTGTTGCGTGCGTTGTATGCACTGGACGAGATTATATATTTAGAAAAATTAGTTTGGGATTGATACATTTGCTTTGCATAGCACTCAACCGAGATTGTATGCCAAGTAGTTTCAGAATAGTTTACTATCTTATATCACATAACAGTTGTAATGCGTTACCTATTATGCGATGTCTATTCTCTAATAAAACTAATTTATATCAATTAGAGTTATTATGAAGTCTCCTTACCCGTTAAAGGTGCATTTATTCGATCACTTTTCATCGCATCAATATCTTTGGTGATACGACACTTAAAACCAACTAATTACAGTTCAACAGTATAAGCCTAAACATGAAAGCCTAATAAATCTAATCTTCCATGGCCTACTCCATTGAAAGCTTGGCTGAGACGACAAGGAGTTGGAATGCAAGTGTCAGTATTCCATACCTGTCGCTTAAGGGAAATAAATATTGCCTACTGAGGTCGAACATCAGCAGATGACATTCGGAAGAGTTAAGGACAAATGTCGAGCAGTTGTGTTCTTGATGGTTTATGTAATAACGACAGCAACGCTGGTGTTCTTCAAGCTTCAGTCGGAATACCTAGAAGAGGTGAAGTTTAAATTTTAGACTAAACATCTTAGGTCGAACTACGTTTTTCCAAAGGAAGCTATAAACTAGATTGGAATTCGGTACTGTTAGATTTTATGAATAAAAGAAAGAATGAGCAATTACAGTGATGTTGAGTTCGACGCCTCGAACATTTCAACTTTAATGGAAGAATTTGAAAACGGCAGCACTGCTCCGTTTAGAAATTGGACTGCTGTTGGAAGGAACATGACAGGTCAGACAGGATCGCCAAAATCTCCATATTACTCATGGTTTTCTCCAGAGGTTGACGATCTGTCTTTTCTTCCACCATTTGCTTTTCTAATTACGAGTTCCTTGTTTTTCAATTTGATTGTCATCGTCGTAATAGCCTGCGAAAAACGTTTGCATAAGCCGATCAATGCTTATATCTTTTCATTGAGCTGCTTGGATGTCCTAAGCACCTGCACTTCAGTGGTTGGTCTCATGTACGAGATAGTTTTTAAGTCAAGGAAACGCGGACCATTTTTCGTCATGATAGTAGCTGTTTTGGATCCAGTATTTGGAAGTGCAGAATTGAATCATATAATGTTGCTGGCTTACGATCGCTACTCTGCCATCATTCATCCATTATCATATTCAAAACCAAATCGAAAAAGGATTATCTTGCTGCAGATTTTCGGCGCGTATGCTGTAGGTTTGGCTATTTTTCTTCCACCAGTGATTCTTTTTAGAGATCGTGTTATCGCGTTCAGAAAATATCGATGCTGCAGTTTCGTTAAAAGATAAAGTTCTTCAACTGTTTCTGGCGTATTTCCTTCCCTATTCAGCAGCAATATACTTATATGCTCGCTGCGTGTGGGGCATATGGTCTCAGTTCTACAAAGTCAGTCCATTGAAAAGCGATGGTGGCGGCGATCGAAAGGAAATCCGAACAGAAGTTAAGGCGTCAGATCTCAAAGAGAAAAATGTCTCAACCGCCTCCAAGAAAACGAATATTGCAGAATTAGGCACTGGTGTTTCAGTTGAAGCAATGACAATGGAAACCAGCGTAGCAGTGAGTACTGATAATGGACAAGCAGGACCTTTGCCAACTCAAAGCTCTCGTACAACAGCAGATCGAAATCAACTCGGGAACTCTGATCAAATCAACAAAAGACGAAATAATTTGATTCGAAGTCTGAGAACTGTTGGTGTTTTCGTCATGGCGTTTAGTCTTCTAATCATGCCCTACACTATGTACATTGCAATTGCGTGCATTTATTATCTCTGTACCGGAAAAATTTCTGTATTTGAAGTCCCTACACCTGTGTTGAACCTGTTAACTTGGACACCATATACACATTCTTCTGTTCACCCTATTTTGTTCATGCTGCTCACGCGAGAATTTAGATCTGCAATAAAATCAATTTTTCAGAAAGTTTGCAAATTTGTGAAACGTTGATATCATCTACATATCGCGTCGACATTCGTCCTTTGCTTCTTTGGCAACCTCTATCGAAGTGTAGCAATAACATGCAACGTTCAATTCTTCACGAAAAAGAGAGTTAGTAAAAACGTTCGCTGCCATCTTTTGCGGGAAATGTTGGCTGTGGCGACATACGTTTAACGTTTTTAGACGCAGTAATAATAATAATTCACGCTATACAAAGTCTTCAGTCGTTTGTTGTAGAATTAGTTTTCATTGGACATTTATTAAAATAATTGTATAGGTGAGAAATATGAATGTTGTGATCGTGTTTTTAAGCTTATTCTTATGTTATTTACCTTTGAAATAAATCATTTAGTCGCCAGACTTACAAATAATGTGTTGAACCTACTATGGAAAAATGTTATTCAATGCGTACAATTCAGAATTTAGACGCAGATGGACCATGGACATCACATGAATTATGCTTTCTAATAAAACACTGATCATTTCACTAGAAGAATGTCGATGCTTTAATAGGACTCATTAGTTTCTTTCCGAACCCTGAAGCTGAGGGAACTTTTTCACTGGCCTTCTAAAACTCACAATACATTTGGCCTACAAGTATGTCTTGATTGTCTTCACACAAGATTTCAAACATTGGCAATATCAACAGTAACTAACACGAACTACAAAAAGGCTGATTTCCTAAATATTAGCAACTGCAACATACCTAACATATTTATTAGATGACTTTTTCCCGTTGAAGGTACATTTATTCGATCAATTCTCATCGCACTAATATCTCTGGTGAAACGATATATACTTAATTCACACAAGTATGATGATGATCCAGTTAAGCAGCAGTGGCGGCTCTAGGATTTGGCAAGTGGGGGGGGCGTTTGGGGGGGGCAACTTCTAATCATGGGGGGCCAACCATGTGTTGTTTAATGTATGTAGCATTAAGTATAGGGTCCCAACTGGGGGGGGCACTGGGGGGACAGGCAGTCAATAGGGGGGCACGGGCCCCCTGGTCCCCGGTGGAGCCGCCACTGTTAAGCAGTACAGAAGCGAAGGCTTGGCTGAGACTAAGCTTACAAGGAGATGGACGGCGAGTGCCAGCATGCCATACCTGTCGCTTAAGAGCAATAAATATCTCCCACTGAGAACGACAACTAGCCAACGCCATTCAGAAGAGTTAAGACAAACGAACGTCGAGCGGTTGTGTTTTCTGGTGATTTAAATAATAACGATAGCAACGCTGTATCCTTCAAGCTTCAGACAGAATAACTAGAAGACGTAAAGTGTAAATAGTGAATAAAATATCTTGGATCGAACTAGGATTCTACAAAGAAAGCCACAAACTAATTCAGAATTCAGTGCTGTCGTTAGATTTTTCAAAGATGAGAAAGAATGAGTAGTTACAGTGGTGTTGAATTTGATGACTCGAACATTTCAACTTTAATGGAAAAATATGAAAACAGCAGCATTGCTCCAATTAGAAATTGGACCGCTGGAAACTTGAAAGAAATGCCATTGTTTGACAATCTGTCTAAGCTTCCGCCATATCTCATATTAATCACGATTTGCTTGCTTTCCAATCTGATGGTCATCGTCGTAATAGCATACGAGAAACGTTTGCATAAGCCGATCAACGCTTATATCTTTTCGTTGGCCTGTTTGGATTTCTTAGACGGCTGCGTTCCAATGGTTGGCTTCATGTACAAAAGTGTTTTTCAGTCAAGAACCCGCGGACCATTTTTCCTCTTGCTACATGCTTTTGCAGATCTAGCAATTACAATTGCAATATTGATTCATTTAATTTTGTTGGCTTACGATCGCTACTCTGCCATCATTCATCCATTATCATATTCAAAACCAAATCGAAAATTGATTATCTCACTGCAAATTATCGGCGCATATGCTGTCGCTTTGGCTGTTTGGATTCCACCGGTGATTGTTCATAGAGATTACTTGATCGCAACAGGAGACATTAATATTCCAAGGGATTCAAAAACCATAGTCCTACAAATGTGTTTCACTTACATAATTGCCTACTTGGCAATGATATACTTGTATATTCGTTGCATGTGGGGCATGTGGTCTCAGTTCTACAAAGTCAGTCCTACATGTATGAAAAGCGAGGGTGGCGGCGGCGACCGAAAGAAAATCCGCACAGAAGTTAAGGCGTCAAATCTCAAAGAGAAAAATATTTCAACTATCTCCAGGAACGTTCCTATTTCAGAGTTTAGTACTCACATTACTGTTGAAGCCGTGACAATGGAAAGCAGTGTCGCAGTGAGTACTTATAATGGACAAGGAGGACCTTTGCCATCGCAAAGCTCTCGTACAACAGCAGATCGAAATCAAGTAGGAAACTCTGATCAAATCAACAAAAGACGAAATAATTTGATTCGAGGTCTCGTAATTGTCGGTGTTTACGTTATGGCATTTTCTTTTCTTGTCATGCCCTACGTTATGTGCAATGTAACTCTGAACATTTACTATCTTTGCACTGGAAGACGTCTTCCTCGTCTACCTACTATTGTAGTCAATCTGTTACTTTGGATGCCATATACACACTCGTCTGTACACCCTATTCTGTTCATGCTGGTAACGCGGGAATTTCGGTCGGCAGTAGTATCAATTTTTCAGACATTTTACAAATTTCTTCAACGTTAATATAATCCGTCGATGGACGGAGCATTGCGTGTTTACCTGTGTCCTACTCTTCTGTGTTACGCTGTTATAGAAGAAGCAACAGTAACAGCTAACCTTCAATAATTATCGAAGATGAGATTTAATAAGAACGTTCGCTGTCATCCCTTGGTAGAAAATTTTGCCGTGGTGACCTACACCTAAACGGTTTTTACGTAGACTAATTCAACTCAATTCTTTCAAAGCCTTCAGTTTGTTTTAGAATTTATTTTCTTTCGATATTTGTTAAAATAATTGTAGTGAGAAACGTGATTGATGTATAATCGTGGTTGTTACATCGTGCTGCACTTTTTAAATATTTTTTAGCCATCAGATTTAGACATACTGCATTAGATTTGCTTTGGGAAAATGCTATTAAATGTTTAAAAAGTATATTGAGGACGCCGATCGATCCTGTACATTGCATTCAGTACATATTCTAATAAAACTCTGATCATTTCTTGCCGTAACCTGTACCTACGCCTAAAGGCAGTTTGTCAATGGCCTTCTATACCTCACATGAATATCTCGCCTACAAGAATGTCATCACACAAGATTTCAAAAATGGGTAATATCTACAGTAACAAACAAGAAATGCAAATAAGAACTGATTTATTAAATATTAGCAGCTTCAAGGTATCTAACATATTTGTGTGTATCTCAAAGATCAAGCAATTGCGGCCCACCTTCTATGGCCTACCGGCACAGAAAAAGAACCACCATTAGCGACAAACAATTTGACCATCCGAATACAGTTCATTTAGTATCAGCTCTTGACTATGAGCGTAGCAGCTTAGCGCTCGTTCTGAATTATCGGCGAAAGAGCTTTTTTCATCGGTCTATTTTTTGCAAAATTAACCTGGAATATGGAGTAGATGCTGTAATTTTCCGGTCACGGGCGAAGCAAAATAGATACGTGCGTGATTTTCCTTATCATCACTGTGGACCATGCATCGATCGTGTGGTGCGTGATTACAAGGGCGATTCATTGCGCGATAAGAAGCATTGGTCGTACGTATCATATAATGGCGACGAAAGTAAAAGACGAGGTCGTTCACGCAACATTCTACAGTGTATATACAGTGTACTTTATTATCTTCAGAAAATGTACAAATTAGTTGGCTGTCAAACAGTCAATATCAGTTGCTGAAAATTGTTGAATCCACGTCAGCTTTTCGCGAATTCATTCAACAGCATAGATGTAGGTATTGTAGGCCTATACAGGTGGATCAAATTGCACAGAATTCTAAGGCTTCATTATGACATATGTCAAGGAAATGAGCCTCAACAATACTGCAGGTATAAGCAGCTATTTGAGCTGAATCCGACATATTTACAATCATGTTTTCTTCGAAGCAAAACGATGTGTCGTTAGTCGTCACAGAAGCTACCATCAACTGATCGCATTTATCTCCGCCTCTTCAGAATTCTAACGTAGCATACAATCTCAAGTTTCAGTTGAATGCGCGCTCTAAGTCTTAGGCCACGGGACTCAATAGATTGTAGCCAAGAAACGAATGTAATTGAGATGGTGTCGCGGATTACAAACACGCGTGCATTGGAAGCAATTGATCGTCAAGTGGATTCTATTTTTTTAGATAGATTGGCGATACCTATTCAATATAATTTACTAAGCATCTAAGCATCTGTCCGAGCACTGATTCTAACCAGAGTCGACTAATGAAACAGTGTACTACTTGGACTTCCAGACCGCCAGCTCAATCGCCTACACGCCCTACGGTCTGTGATCACTCTCTCCGCACGTTGTGCCCTAGGTCGTCGCTGGAACGAGCAGGTGACGCCCCTCCTGAAAGACCAACTACACTGGCTGCGTATCAAAGAGAGGATAGTGTTCAAGCGCTGCTGGCTCACCTATCGAGCTCTATATGACCCTAGCTTCCCCCTCTACTTGGCTACCATGGTGAATTGCTAATAGATAATAATAAATCTACGGTGGTTGAGCGGCGGGCTCATCTCAGGTCCAGCAAGCGGAATCAGCTACCGGTACTCGTGCTAGTCGTGCCTCCACCATCTTCGACTCCTCTATTTGGCGAGAGATCGGTCACACGGGGAAACCCGATCCTGTGGAACTCGCTGCCGGACCGTGTGACCAATGCGAACGCTGCCGCGACGTTTATCGCGAACTTAAAAAAGCATTTATTTAAGTTCAGTTACGAGTAATCGTTGTCAAAGCACCCTTGTTTTGCGCTCTTAGCTCATTTACGGCGCTATGAGAAAATTATCTGACAATCAATCAATCAATCAATCAATCAAAAAATGTTTTCAAACAATAAAAGATGCAAGTTTTTCGTCGTCAAGGCTTGACATTGCCGTTCTTCGTTTCCTCCTTTCCGCCGTAGCCCGCCGCCCGCGTCCCCTAAATAGCGATAAGATTAAACTATTCTCCGGCAATTAGTCAGCAAAACTAGGTGCTATACAGGTCATGACCAGATTTCTAACCAACAAATTCAGTTTTTCGTCAATGTATTAAGTGTCGGCTCTAATTGGGGCAGCTTATATCGGCCAAGTCTACTATCCACGCCATTCTCTAACTTTCGGTTCTGTATAAGAGGGTTGAAGATGTGCCGTAAAGCTAGTTAACATAAGCTGTTTCAAACGACCGATCAAGTAAGGGCTGTCCATTTATTATGTCAACAATTTTTGGGCAATTTTTACCCCTCCCCTTGTCAACAACTGTCAACTTTCACTTACCCCAAAAAAAAAAAATTACGTCAACAACTCTTGACCTCCCCCCCTCAAGATCAATGACTGGTCCCAATAACAAGGTTATTATTTTTGTGGTGATGATCAATTTTCCCCTTTTCCTCATCGAGTGTCAAAATGTGGTGGTGATTACCTTTTTTCTAATGCTTTTTTCCATTGTAATAAGTAGTATTCTATGAAATTTCCTATTTTTTGATTATTTAAAAAAAGTGAAATTGTTGACGTCAACTTCTCTTGACCCCACTCCCCTGTCACCAACTGTCAAACTTTTCCAAACCCCTCCCCTAAATTGATGACGTAATTAATGAACAGCCCCTAAGCAATAGATCATGAAGCCTTTTTGCGTCATTGTAATAATACATCTGGCATCAGTCGGTGGTAACTTCAGAGTGAGAATCACAGTCGGAAATCATGTCCGTGGTAGTTTTAGTTGAAAGTTCAGAATTCAGATATGTTCATGGTACCGGATAAGGATCGTATTTAGCCTAAAAAAATGATGCGTTTTAACCCGATAACTGAAAGTTGAGCGACAATAAATCTACTATGTTATATTATGAACTCGTCTATCCATCTGTTGTTCTATCTGTTCCATGCGTTACTAATATTTCCATTATAATTCCATTACATAGGTTCAATCTTTTAAATGTCATAGCTACTAGGCTATGTACAGTATAATGCAGTTGCTGTAATAATTGGGACAAGCACTGCGTTACTTTAAGAGGCGCCCCTAACGAATGCGATGGCAATATTCTAAGATAGTACTAATGAGTCTCCCGCATTGTGGGGCTCTATTTTATGTGCTTTTATATTATAATAGCAACGTCAATTTCAAGTGTTTTAGACGGCTATGACATCATGTGCAAAAACCAACGTAATAACTCTACATTCAACAGCCTAGGTTTCGCTGATAATTGTTGAATCCGTTTACTGTTTCAACTGTTGCTGTCTCTTCGTGAGGACTGTTCCAGCGTTCCATTTGTACGACTTTTGCACTATACATTTTTTTCTTCCTTGGTCCGACCCTCTGCTCGAGCAATTAACACTTGTGGCCTGTTGTGATGTTATAATGAGTTTTGCACTACAATGCAGTTGCCTCTAAATTTCAAAAGATAAAATGAACTAAGTTTTCAACAATTCGAACTGATTTTAGACTCACTGTTCAATGATTAACCTAACACGAGAATCTGGCACAAGAGTGTTGATAAAAGGCCAATAGGTCAAATTCTGTGGAAGGCGTTTTCTCGGAGGTTCACGAAGCACTTTTTCCTGCAAGGTCTGGCACCATAAATCCAGCTTGGATTTTTTTCCGTTGCAAAGTTTTACGCCTAAAATTGCAATTGCTGCCGAGACTTCCTAACCAATGCAGAGGAATAAAGAGACTTCTGGTGATTACCAATAGATATGTGATTCCACTTAAACCGTGTCGGATTACAGCGAAAAGAATAAACAGGCATTGAGAGTTTAGAAAAAGTTCAAAGACGAGCGGCTAAGATGGTCAATCAACACAATAATTTCAGCAGTGGAAAAATAGTGTGGGCTGACAACATTAGAAAGAAGAAGGAACAGATTAGTTTTATTAGAAAGTACAAAATATCGACTTGGAACGTAGATGTGCTAAAATATCCATTATTTGCATTAGCACTCTATGGCAGAACAAGAAGACACCAATGCAAATTAATCTAGGGGTGGTTGAGAACAAGGAAGAGAATTCTTTAGTGCATGGGTTTTGTACAAATGAAACAGTTGGACGATAAGGCAGTGACCGTTAAATCAATAGATAAATTCAACAGTAACCTATGAGAATTGTGTTATTAAATGTTAAAGATAAGCCCTAATTATTATATGTTTTTGCACAGTTTGCCTTGTCCTGGTAGAATTCATAGGTCAAAGCCACGCTATTATATATCTTTTATCAATATCCTCTGTAACGTGATAACTAATGTTGTCGACCTATGCGTTGTATGCACTGGTCGGAATTTCTTATTTAGAAAAATAATTTTGGGATTTATACATTTGCTTTACATTGCACTCAACCAATATTTCATGGTAAATAGATTCAGAAATGTATCCTCTCTAATAACAATTAACAGTTGTAATGTGTTACCTATTATGCGATGACTTTCTGGTTTAGCGATACGCCCCGCACTCAATAACGATGTTAATATAACTTTATATGCAATAGAGAGTGTATTTGGTGTCATATGCCCTGTCTTAGCTCATGCGACTATTCTTTCAGAAAACTAATTTATATCAAGTAGAGTTATTATAAAGTCTCTTTTCCCGTTGAAGGTGCATTTATTCGATCGATTCTCATCGCGCTAATATATCTGGTTACTCGATACTTAAATGCACTCAAGTACGATGATCTAGTTAAACAGTACAGAAACGAAGGCTTGGCTGAGACTAAGTTTACAAGGAGATGAAATGCGAGTGCCAGCATGCCATACCTGTCGCTTAAGAGGAATAAATATCTCCCACTGAAGACGAGAACTAGCAAACGTCATTCGGAAGAGTTAAGACAAACGTCGAGGGTTGCGTTCTTTAATGGTTTATATAATAACGATAGCAACGCTGGTATTCTTCAACCTTTCGACTGAATAACTAGAAGACGTAAAGCTTCAATTATGGACTAAATATCTTGGATCAAACAACGCGTCTACAAAGAAAAACATAAATTAATTCAGAATTCGGTCAGTTGCTAGATTATTCGACGAAGGGGAAAATGAATAATTACAGCGAAGTTGAATCAGACGACTCGAACATTTCAACTTGGATGGAAAAATATGAAAACAGCAGCATTGCTTCAATTAGATCTTGGACAGCTGACGGTGGAAACATAAAAAGAACGCCAGTGGTTGACGATCTGTCTTTGCTTCCTCCAGTTGTCATTCTAATTACGATTACCTTACTTTTCAATTTGATTGTCATCGTCGTAATAGCATACGAGAAACGTTTGCATAAGCCGATCAATGCTTATATCTTTTCATTGGCCTTCTTAGATGTCCTAAACACCTGCATTCCAGTGGTTGGTCTCATGTACGAGATAGTTTTTAAGTCAAGAAAACGCGGACCATTTTTCCTCCTGCTAGGTGCTGTTGCAGATCCAGGAGTTACATTTGCAATATTGATTCATTTAATTTTATTGGCTTACGATCGCTACTCTGCCATCATTCATCCATTATCATATTCAAAACCAAATCGAAAATTGATCATCTCACTGCAAATTATCGGCGCATACGCCGTCACTTTGGCTGTTTGGATTCCACCGGTGATTGTTCATAGAGATGTTTTGATCGCGAAAGGAATCATTTACATACCAATGGATTCAAAATCCATAGTCCTACAAATGTGTTTCACCTACATATTTGCATATTTGGCAATGTTATACTTGTATATTCGTTGTATTTGGGGCATATGGTCACAGTTCTACAAAGTCGGCCCAATGAAAACCGAGGGTGGCGGCGAACGAAAGAAAATCCGCACAGAAGAGAAAACTATTTCAACTATCTCCAAGAACGCTCCTATTTCAGAATTTAGTACTCACATTACTGTTGAAGCCGTGACAATGGAAAGCAGTGTCGCAGTGAGTACTTATAATGGACAAGGAAGACCTTTGCCATCGCAAAGATCTCGTACAACAGCAGATCGAAATCAAGTCGGAAACTCTGATCAAATCAACAAAAGACGAAATAATTTGATTCGAGGTCTCTTAATTGTTGGCTGTTACGTCATGGCATTTACTTGTCTTGTTTTGCCCTACGTTATGTACACGGCAACTCGGAATATTTACTATCTTTGCACCGGAGGACGTCTACCTCGTCCCTCCACTTTTGTATCCAATCTGTTATATTGGATACCATATACACACTCGTCTGTACACCCTATTCTGTTCATGCTGTCAACGCGGGAATTTCGTTATGCAGTAAAGTCAATTTTTCAAAAATTTTACAAATTTCTGCAACGTTAATATAATCCGTCGATGGACGGAGCATTACGTGTCTACCTGCGTCCTACTCTTCTTTGTTACGCTGTTATCGAAGAGCAATAGTAACAGCTAGCCTTCAATAATTATCGAAGATGAGAGTTAATAAGAACGTTCGCTGCCATCATTTGGATGAAGTTTTTGCCGAGATGATCTACATACACCTAAACGTTTTTCAGGCTTAGGTTAATTCAACTCAATTCCCTCGAAGCCTTCAGCTTAGAATAGCTGTAGAATTTGTTTTCATTTGACATTTGTAGAGTATTTGTTTAAGTGAGAAATGTGATTGACGTGATCGTGGCTGTTATTCACAACGTGCTGCACTTTTAAAATAAATTATTTGGTCATCAGATTTACACATACTGTATTAAACTAGCTTTGGAAAATGCAATTCAATGTGTAAAAGATATGAGGACACAATTTGATCCTGTACATTGCATACAGTACAATTTCTAATAAAACTCTGATCATTTCAAGAGAAGAAAGTCAATGCCTACATAGGACGTATTAGTTTCTTGCCGGACCCTGTAGTTAAAGGCAGTTTCTCAATGGCTTTCTATACCTCACATACTTCTCGCCTGCAAGAATGTCTTCATACACAATTTCAAACATTAACAACCTCTACAGCAAAAAACAGAAATACAAGCAAGGATAGCTGCAACATATCTAACACACACACACACACACACACACACACACACACACACACATATATATATATATATATATATATATATATATATAATATATATATATATATATATATATACATATGTGTGGTTTTGAGTCACGGGCGAAGCAAATTCGATACGTGTATGATTTTTCATTTCATCCCTATTGGAACCAATATTATTGATCGTCATGTCTTATCGCTATTATTCGCCCTAGTCTTGTAGGTGCACGTATTTAGATTCTATTTTTAGATAGATTGGCGGCAGCTATTCAATATAATTTATTAAGCATCTACGTGTAAGTAAATCAAAAATTGTTCTAAAACAATAAAAGATGAAAGTTTTTCGTCGTCAAGGTTTGGCATTGTCGTTCTTCGCTTCTTCCTCTCTGCCGTACCTCGCAGCGCCAATAGTAAGTGAAAAACTGGGTTATCGGGTTAACCCTAGCAGTTTAGTCAACAAATTCCGTCATTGTAAGCTTTTAAACACTAGCTGTTTCAAACGACCAACCAAGCAAGCAATCGAGCATGACGCCTTTTGGCGACATTGCAATAATACATCTGGTATCAGTCGGTGGTGACTTCTGAAGGAGAATCACAGTCGGAAATCATGTCCGTTGTAGTTTTTAACTGAATGTTAAGATTTCATTCGCTTAATAAAATAATATAATAGTAATGTGATTTAAAGTGGTTTAGGAGAGTAAGTAAGCCTGTGTGAAAACCACTGCCGTAACTTTCCGCTTTCAGTAACGGTAGTAACCTAGTTTTCCGAGATAGCCTTTTGAATACGTTTAGGCTTACTGTTTCAACTGTCTCGCCTCGTCCAAACTGTTCCATTTGTCTACAACCCTTGCACGAAAAAATTTTCTTTCTTGGACCTACCCTCAGTTAAACAATTTGAATTTTAGGGGCTGTCCATTAATTATGTCAACAATTGTTGGGCAATTTTTGACCCCCTCCTCCCTTGTCAACAACTGTCAACTTTCAGTTATCCCCCCATAATTACGTCAAAAACTTTTGACCCTCCCCAGATCAATGACAGGTCCCAATAACAAGGTTAATATATTTTGCGATGATGACCATTTTTTCCCTTTTTGTTTGCTCGTCGAGTGTCAAAATGTGGTGGTGATGACCTTTTTTGCCATGCTTTTTTCCATTATAAGTAGTATTTCATGAAATTTCCTAGTTTTTGATTATTTGTAAAAAGTGAAATTGTTGACGTCAACTTCTCTTGACCCCCTCCCCCTGTCAACAACTGTCAAACTTTTGCAAACCCCCTCCCTAAATTGTTGACGTAATTAATTGATAGCCCTTTATTCCTGATTCCGAATATTACAGAAGTTCATTTTTTTAAATTCCATAGCTACAATGTTTACTGCAGCTGCTGTAATAATTGGGACAAGCGATGCTTTACTTTAAGAGACGCCACCTGACGAATGTGATGGTAATATTCTAAGATAGCATTTTAGATGTTTCTAAATTATAACGGCTACGTGATTTTGGAGTGTACTGTTTTGAGGCAGCTGCCGCAGCTAAGTCAGTCTGTGTAAAAACGAACGTACAGTGTAACAACTCTACATTCAATAACCTTGTTTTCCCACATAGGTCTAATTTGGGAATCCGTTTATTGTTTCAATTATTACCGCCTCTTCGTGAGGACTGTTTCAGCGATCCATTTGTACGACTCTTGCACTGAACATTTTTTTCTTTCTCGGTCCGACCTCTGCTCGAGCAATTTGTGATGCTATAATGAGTTTTGCACTACAATGCAGTTGCCTCTTAATTTCAAAAGATAAAATGGACTAAGTTTTCAACAATCCGAACTGATTTTAGACTCACTGTTCAGTGAACCCCTTAACTGGGGATCCCGGATATATCCGTCCATTTTACACTGGCACAAGAGTGTTGATCAAACGCAAATAGGAAAAACTTGTAGTAGAACGTACCTATTATAGTGAACATAGATGTTTCATAAGTGCTCAGAAGTTGTTAATATTAGGCCTACTTATTCGCGCGAGAAATTGAGAGGAAACGCCATGCCGTGAACACCGACAATTCCCGCCTATCTAATCAGGGCGCGATTTGCTGGGGGGGGAGGAGAGAATCTCCTCCCACTGCCAAACTGCATCCCCCCTACTGCTACATCACCCACCACTACATCCCCACTGCTACATTTCCCAACAACTACATCGCCCAAGCTCGACATATCCCCACTGCTCCAGGTCACAAATCGCACCCTGTACCTAATCAAATCATTTCGTCTTCTCTTGCTTTGGTCAGAGTTTTCGCTTTGAACTCGATCTTCTGTTTTACGAGAGCTTGGCTGTGGCATAGGTTTTGTTTGTCCACAATAATTTAGTGCTCACTGCTCCGCTGCTTTACAGCGTCAGCGCTTTTAAAGATATGCTGGATGTCTCTGAAGAAAGACCTCCCGGCAGAAAAACTATGATTTCTTAAAGATATAGACGAGCGGCAAATTCTGTATAGAAGGCTCTTTTTGAAGGTTAACGAAGCACTTTTTCTGCAAAGTCTGGAGCATTAACTTCAGCTTGGATTTGCTTCCCCTAGCAATGTTTTAAGCTTAAAATTGCTATTGCTGCCGAGACGTCCTAATCAATGCAGAGGGCCTCACTCTGATCCCGTGGCACGCGGGTCGTAGTCTGATTTGGGGTGCAGCTGTGACAGGCACAGTCGCTGCCACCCACCTACCCTTTACGTCTTTGTCGGCAGGCGCGGCTGCCGAGGCTGAAGCAGTTCGCAAAAATGCCAAATACGCAAAACTGACAACAGTATACATCTTCTTGCCTTTGGCCTTTGAGTCAAACGAACCCATTGGTCTAGATGCGCAGCTTTTCATCCAGCAATTGGGTCGTCGTATTTCTGAGTCTTCCGGAGACATAAGAGAAGAAAGCTTTTCATTTCAGCAGTTGTCCATGGCCATACAACGCTTCAGCACAGTATCCTTTCGAAGGATATTTTCCATTTCAAACCTCGACGAACCAGACGAGAGTTGACACAAACAATAATTTTTGTCTCTGGACAATTTTTTAATCTCATAAGACCTTCAGGGAATTAAGTAACGAGGGCATAAACAATTTTAATTTATACATATACCTTAATTTGCACTCAACCGATATTTCCTGCTAAATAGTTTCAGAAATGTTTCCTACCTAATACCACTTATCAAATTGTAATGTGTTACCTATTATGCGATGTATTTCTGGTTTAGCGATACCCTCCGCACACAAAAACGATGTAAATATGCAATAGCGACGGTATTTCGTGTCATATAACCCTGTCGAAGCTCATGCCACTATTCTTTCAGAAAACTAATTTATATCATGTAGAGTTATTATAAAGTCCCTTTGCCCGTTGAAGGTGCATTTATTCGATCAATTCTCATCGCACTAATATCTCTGGTGACACGATACTTAAATACACTCAAGTACGATGATCTAGTTAAACAGTACAGACAGAGGCGGACCGAGGGTATGCGCGCCCGGGGGCAAAGTGCACCGTTGGCGCCCCTAACATTGCTGACGAGCAAAAAAAGGTAGTCACGTCGTTTTCGGCGCCCCTCAGCACTTTCGGCGCTCGGGGACATATGTCCCCTAATCCTCCCCCTCACCCTCGGTCCGCCTCTGAGTACAGAAGCGAAGGCTTGGCTGCGACGAAGCTTGCATGGAGATGGAATGCGAGCGCCAGCATGCCGTATAACTGTCGCTTAAGAGGAATATATATCTCCCACTGAAGACGAGAACTAGCAAACGTCATTCGGAAGAGTTAAGACAAACGTCGAGGGTTGTGTTCTTTAATGGTTTATATAATAACGATAGCAACGCTGGTATTCTTCAACCTTTCGACTGAATAACTAGAAGACGTAAAGCTTCAATTTTGGACTAAATATCTTGGATCAAACAACGCGTCTACAAAGAAAAACATAAATTAATTCAGAATTCGGTCAGTTGCTAGATTATTCGACGAAGGGGAAAATGAATAATTACAGTGAAGTTGAATCAGACGACTCGAACATTTCAACTTGGATGGAAAATTATGAAAACAGCAGCATTGCTTCAATTAGATCTTGGACCCCTGACGGTGGAAACATAAAAAGAACGCCAGTGGTTGACGATCTGTCTTTGCTTCCTCCAGTTGTCATTCTAATTACGATTACCTTACTTTTCAATTTGATTGTCATCGTCGTAATAGCATACGAGAAACGTTTGCATAAGCCGATCAATGCTTGCATCTTTTCATTGGCCTTCTTAGATGTCCTAAACACCTGCATTCCAGTGGTTGGTTTCATGTACGAGATAGTTTTTAAGTCAAGGAAACGCGGACCATTTTTCCTCCTGCTAGGTGCTGTTGCAGATCCAGCAGTTGCATTTGCAATTTTGATTCATTTAATTTTATTGGCTTACGATCGCTACTCTGCCATCATTCATCCATTATCATATTCAAAACCAAATCGAAAATTGATCATCTCACTGCAAATTATCGGCGCATATGCTGTCACTTTGACTGTTTGGATTCCACCGGTGATTGTTCATAGAGATGTTTTGATCGAGAGAGGAATCATTGACATACCAATGGATTCAAAATCCATAGTCCTACAAATGTGTTTCACCTACATAATTGCCTACGTGGCAATGATATACTTGTATATTCGTTGTATTTGGGGCATATGGTCACAGTTCTACAAAGTCGGCCCTATGAAAACCGAGGGTGACGGCGAACGAAAGAAAATCCGCACAGAAGTTAAGGCGTCAGATCTCAAAGAGAAAAATATTTCAACTATCTCCAAGAACGCTCCTATTTTAGAATTAAGAGCAGCCATTGCTGTTGAAGCCGTGACAATGGAAAGCAGTGTCGCAGTGAGTACTGATAATCAACAGTTAAGACCGTTGCCATCACAAGGATCTCGTACAACAGCAGTTCGAAATCAACTCGGAAACTCTGATCAGATCAACAAAAGACGAAATAATTTGATTCGAGGTCTCTTAATTGTTGGCTGTTACGTCATGGCATTTACTTTTCTTGTTATGCCCTACGTTATGTTCATTGTAACTCTGAACATTTACTATCTTTGCACCGGAAGACGTCTACCTCGTCTTCCCGTTTCTGCATTCAATCTGTTATATTGGATACCGTATACGCACTCGTCTGTACACCCTATTCTGTTCATGCTGGTAACGCGGGAATTTCGTTTTGCAGTAAAGTCAATTTTTCAGAAATTTTGCAAATGTCTGCAACGTTAATATAATCCGTCGATGGATGGAGCATTGCATGTCTACCTGGTTACTACTCTTCTGTCTTACGCTGTTATCGAAGAGCAATAGTAACAGCTAATCTTCAATAACTATCGAAGATGAGAGTTAATAAGAACGTTCGCTGCCATCCTTTGGGATAAATTTTTGCCGTGGTGATCTACACCTAAACGGTTTTTACGTAGACTAATTCAACTCAATTCTTTCAAAGCCTTCAGTTGTTTGTTTTAGAATTTATTTTCACTCGATATTTGTTAAAATAATTGTAGTGAGAAACGTGATTGATGTAATCGTGGTTGTTACCCACATCGTGCTGCACTTTTGAAATAAATTATTTGCTCATCGGATTTACACATACTGTATTAGCTTTGCTTTGGGAAAATGTCATTCAATGTTTAAAAAGTATATTGAGGACGCCGATCGATCCTGTACATTTCATGCAGTACCATTTCCAACTAAACTCTGATCATTTCAAGAGAAGAATGCCAATGTCTAAATAGGACGCATTAGTTTGTTGCCGGCCCTGTAGTTAATTAAAGGCAGTTTTTCAATGGCTTTCTATATCTCACATAGGCCTACTTCTCGCCTACAAGGATTACAAACATTGGCAATATCTACAGTAACAAACAAGAAATACAAACAAGAACTGACTTATTAAATACACCGTGTTTTAATAAATCCGGTTCGATTTTAAAACGATGTATCTTTCTTAATATTTAACGCTACGGATGAAATAAAAATACGAAAGTTGAGAAGATTTACTCGAGAATTCGAAAATCTAACGTAATTAGCATTGCTTTAACACATGACGAAGAAAAACGTTGACAAACAGGTAGACCCGAAATTGACGTCATTGAAACATTAACATACGATGCGTCACGTAATCGCTTAAAACACAGTTTGCTACAGACTACGGAAGGTAGTCTTAGTCCAAACGATGTTCAATGTGTCCCTCTTTAGCCCGAATAACCAGTAAAATTCTATCCAACCACTGGTCAATCGCTTTGTCTATCATATCCTGTCAGATCTGATCCCAACAAAATGTTAGCACTTCTTTCAGATGATACACGTCACGAATCTTTTGTTGTGGCTGGGCAGAATTTTACTGGTTATTAGGGCTAAAGGGGGACACATTGAACATCGTTTGTACTAAGACTACCTTCCTCAGTCTGTACAGCTGTAGCAAACTATGTTTTAAGCGATTACGTGACTCATCGTATACTTCTTCTTCTTCTTCTTCCTCCGTCATTTATGATGACGATGAGTTTGATACGAGTTGACTCCAGGTATATACATTATTGCTTTAATTACGTCAATTTCGGGTCTACCTGTTTGTTACCGTTTATCTTCGTCGTGTGTAAGAGCAATGCTAATTTCGTTAGATTTTTCGAATTCTCGAGTAAATATTCTCAACTTTCTTTTTTTTATTTCATTCGACCTTAAATATTAAGAAAGTTACATCGCTTCAAAATCGAACGGGATTTAATGGCACACCCTGTATTAGCAGCTGCAACATATCTAACATATATGTGTGTATTTGAAAAAGCAAGCAATGGCGGCCCACCTTCTATGGCCCACAGGCACAGAAAAATAACCGCCATTAGCGACAATCAATTTGACCATCCGAATACAGTTCATTTAGTATCAGCTCTTGACTATGAGAGTAGCAGCTTAGCGCTCGTTCTGAATTATTGGCGAAAGAGCTTTTTCATCGGTTTGTTTTTTTGCAAAATTAACCTGGAATATGGAGTAGATGCTATAATTTTCCTGTCACGGGCGAAGCAAATTCGATACGTGCATGTTTTCCATGTCATCACTATGGAACATGTATCGATCGTGTGGTGCGTGATTACGAGGGCGATTCATTGCGTGATAAGAAGCACTGGTCTTACGTATCATGTAATGGCGACGAAAGTAAAAGACGAGGTCGTTCACGCAACATTCTACAGTGTATATACAGTGTACTTTATTATCTTCAGAAAATGTACAAATTAGTTGGCTGTCAAACAGTCAATATCAGTTGCTGAAAATTGTTGAATCGACGTCAGCTATTCGCGAATTCATTCAACAGCATAGATGCAGGCCTATACAGGTGGATCAAATTGCACAAAATTCTAAGAATTTATTATGGCATATTTCAAAAGAATGTGTCTGAACAATACTGCAGGTATAAGCAGCTATTTCAGCTGAATCCGATATATTTTGGATCATGTTTTCTTCGAAGCAAATGGAATCGTCGTCACAGTAGCCACCATCATCATCAACTGAACGCATTTATCTCTGTTTCTTTAGAATTCTGATGTAGCATACAATCTCAAGTTTCAGTTAAATGCGTGCTCTATCCACATATATATTATATACAATGTCCATTGTCCGGTATGCACTGGCGTCGCCAAGAATTTTTGGTTGGAGGGGGGGCAAAAGAGGCTAGCGTGTCGGATTCCTTACCCACAGCTGCCCCCCCCTTTCACAGAAAACTTTCTCACCGGATTTGCGGGAATCTGGTAGGTGGTCTGGGGCAGGTTTGGAAAGCACTTGCCCCCATTTGCCCCCGTGGCGATGCTAGTGCCTGTTTGATATTGGACAATGCAAGGATTAGTGCTACAGTAGGCTATAGATATGCAAAATTCAGAAGATTGATGAAACAAATTAGAACCACATTTTCTTGTGTCCCCAGCTTAGCTGAGTCAAACCGTACTAGAATTGTCAATATATTCTGCCTCAATTTTATTCTAGAGCATTCTAAATGTCCCGAAAAATGGTGAGCCATTTGAAAGGACACTATACAAAGTCTTTCGGAAATCTGTTTTCTGTCAAATGTCTACAAAAATCGAATGAGAGATAAGGAGGGTCTAGAGATAGCTGGTTTCTTGTATCTCAAGTTTTATCGACCACAAAAATACTATACAAATGAAACCCTGTTTGATTTTGGACAATGCAAGGATTAGTGCTACAGTAGGCTATAGATATGTAAAATTCAGAAGAGTGATGAAACAAATTAAATCCACATTTTCGTGTGTCCCCAGCTTAGCTGAGTCAAACCGTACTAGAATTGTCAATATATTCTGCCTCAATTTTATTCTAGAGCATTCGAAATGTCCCGAAAAATGGTGAGCAATTTGAAAGGACACTATACAAAGTCTTTCAGAAATCTGTTCTCTGTCAACTGTCTAACAAATCAATCGAGAGATAAGAAGGGGTTTAAGAGAGCTGGTTTCTTGTACGACAAGTTCTATAGAAAACAAAAATATTATATAATTGATAGCCTGTTAGCAGTGCATTGCCAGGAATTTTTGGTTGGTTGGAGGGGGTGTAAAAGAAGCTAGCGTGTCAGATTCCTTACCCACCCCTGCCCCTTCACAGAAAACTTTCTCACCGGATTTGCGCGAATCTGGTAGGTGGTCTGGGGCAGGTTGGGGGGCACTTGCCCCCATTTGCCCCCTCCCGTGGCGACGCTAGTGCCAGTATGTATGTCCACAGGCAGACTAAGAAAGACAGAGACAACCGGTGAGTGACTTGTGAATACACACTGCACAGTGCACAGCCCTCTCCTTCGCCAGAACCTTAATCCTGCACACCTCTGTGCACATAGGCCCCGCCTAAAGTAGAGCGGTCAAATTCTGTTGGCCTCAGTTAATTGTCCAGGTCATCTAGTAGTCTATGCCTGAGTCCTGACCTCTCATCTCCACTCAGTCTAAGGAAAAGCAGACTAGTTTAAACAAAGCGCTTTATGACTGTTTCGAACTTTTAATATGCGAAACTCTTTGCCTGAGAACGTCAACACATCCTACTCGATCATCTCATTCCGAGAGAATATGACACTTTTATAACACTTCATTCAAGTGACATTTTATCAAAGTACGCTTGACTTTGACTTTTGTTATGCCTAGACGCTATATAATTTGTCCTGCTAACACTAAAGATACTGCAATAGTTTCTGAAAGTTGCCAGTCTAGTAATTCTCGTAGTTTCAACGAGAAATGGTCTCTATTTTGGCCTATTACCCAATACAGAAGTTAGAATGAACAGCATCACGATGTCGTTTTTAATGTTCGTTTAGGCATTGACAACCATTCAAATTAATATTATTTGCGGTTTCTTTGTAAAATAAAACAAAACAGTTAACAAAATTTAACAAACTCAATACACAATTTGAGCTCACAGTTGCTGATGATCGAGGCTGATTGGACGTGTGGTCATACTATACGCCACCGCAATAGTCCCATTCCAAATTAGACTACTGCCAGGCCTGAGGAGAGGGGGTGCAGCCGGTACATTGTACCGGGGCCCATGGAGTTTTCAGGGGCCCAGATCCGGCGACGATAAGGTTTTTTTGGTTGTCAGGGTGTTTTTGGAGAGTTGATAACGTTTTTTGCTTGTCAGGTTTTTCCGAGACTTGATACATTTTTCTTAAGGGCCCGCAATTTTTTTTTGTTCCGAGGCCCGGGATTTCTCTCGGCGGTCCTGACTACTGCAACTCTTTCTACTATAGCCTTCCAATGACCAGTATCAACAAATTATAATCCATTCAAAGCGCATTAGCCCTAGCAGTAACTAAACCTCCGAAGTTCTGCCATATCTCACCCATACTGAAGTCACTGCACTGGCTCAACGTTTCCGAACGCATTCAGTACAAGACAATAACGATTTACGCAGGGTTCACTACATTCATCAAACCTGTCTACCTGCGAAAACTCTTAAAGCCTCAGCCTCCGTGGACCTACACGATCGTCATCACATCTCATACTCTCGCACTCTCACGCACTCTCTCTCTCTCTCTCTCTCTCTCTCTTGTCAAACAAGAAGCTCTGATTCCTCCTCTCCTCTCATTACTTCACTATCTCCTCAAGCCTTCAGGTCTAGACTTAAAACCTTCCTATTCCAAAGTCAATTCCTCCGTAGCTAGGGGGCAACTCCCCGGCCCGCCGCATAGATTCACTGACCTTCGCCCGACCGACAACCCATCTTGCCCATAGCTATTTCAACAAAAGATTAAGTGCATAAGAATAAGCAGTTGCCGCTGTACTACTTTCCAAAAGCGCTATATAAATTTACAAGATTTTACTTAAGGATGGTTTTCAATAGAAAAGAAATGCGTATAGACCTATTAAGCCGAGACCTAAAAGTTGAACGACAATAAAGCTAAGATGTTATGTTATGAACTCATCAGTCCTTCTCGTGTTCTATTTGTTCCATGCGTTAATCATCTTTACATTTTAATGCCATTAAATCAGTTCAATCTTTTTTACAGTGCATCAGGGCCTGTTTTAACGTCGTGCAGTGATACACAAAATGGGCAATGATAAAATGAAAATATGCAGTCACTGCAGTGGTAAAAAATGCAATTTTCTGTGTGCTTTTTGCAGTGATAAATTTCCCGGACGACTTTTTTGCTTGCTTTTTGCACGAATGTCCACAAATTTTCTGAGTTTAGTGCAGTGATAAAATTTTCTTAAAACAGGCTCCGCAGTGCACACTGTATACTGTAATAATTCGGACAAGCGCTGCGTTACTTTAAGAGGCGCCACTCGACGAATGCGATGGTAATATTCTAAGATAGTACCAATGAGTCTCCGACAATATAATTATGGGGCTCTCTTTTACGTGATTTAAAATTATAATAATAACTTGATTTAGTGTTTTGTTTAGTAGGATAACCTCAGTGTTTCAGGCGTCTAAAGACAGCCTATGTGAATGCCACTGTAATAATTCTGCATTCAATAACCTAGTTTTACTAGGTAATTTTTGAATTCATTTATTTTTTCCAACTGGCACTGCCTCTACGTGCAGACTGCAGAGTGTTCCAGAGTTCCTTGTTTAGAGGGACGACCTTTGTTGCTCCAAACATTTTCCTTGGTCTGACCCTCTACTCGAGCAATTTGCACTTGCTTCCTTTGCGCTGATGTAGTGTTCTCTTACGTTACATTACAGTTCCGTCTAATGATCTAATTTTTGAACAATTCATAGTAATTTTAGACTCAATGTGTTCTGTGATTAATTAACCCAACACGAGACTCTAGCGCAATAAGTAAGTAGACGCGAAATTTATATGGCGCTGCCCCAAAGCTTGGCGCGGTTCACGAGCGCTCAATCTATAGGTAAATCCATAGTCCGTAATCCGTAATCCGTGTTGGTCAAGGTTGAAAATCCAGGTAGGCAGTCGATCAGATGTCAAAAGGTAATATTTATAGTAGAATATGCCTATTTTAGTGAACAAAAGATGTTTCATAAGTGTTCAGAAGTTGCCAATGTTATTTAATCACGACGCAGAAAAATAGAATGGTTGCAGAATTTGAACAGGCATATCTTATCAAAACGTCTTCTCTTGATAAGAGTTCCTTTGAACTGAACGAATACAAAACCGAATCATAAATGGGTCAGTCAGACGGTAAATGGAGTTTTCTTAGAGGTCTACAAAGAACTTCTCTCTGTAAGGCAAAAAGTTTCATATTAAAGACACAGAAGAAGAAAGAGGGCTGCAAAGATGGTCAATGGATACCTTTAAATCATTTCAGCATAGAGTGAAAATGGTCAATGGATACCATCATTTCAGCAGTAAAAATGCTTCAGCTGTGTGGTTTGACAAACTATAAAAGAGAAGGGATAGAGGAGAATCATGAGAACATACAAAATAATTACTTGGAAAGTTGACGACCTTTTTTTGCTTGTCAGGGTCGACCAAAGGGGGCATGGCCCAAATGGCCAATGGTAAATATTTACAAAATAATGACTTGGAACGTAAACACTATGCGAGTCCAGTTGGCCACAATTGCAAATTATTCAAAGGGTTGTTAGGAACAAGAACGGGGATGGGTTGGTGCAAGGGTTTTGCACAAATGGAACAGTTTGGACGATAAGGCGGTGATTCTTAAAACCAGGGCGCGATTTGTAGGGGAAGAGGATTCTCCCCACTGCCCAACTGCATCCCCTACTGCTACATCCCTTCACCACTATATCCCCCACTTCTGCATTTCCCCACCAACTACATCCCCCAAACTCTTTTCCCCCAAATACCCCCCACTGCTCCAGTCACAAATCGCACCCTGCTTAAAACTAAAGATTAATGCAAAAGGAACCTATCAGAATTGTGTTATTAAATTTTTAGGGTTATTATAATGATTTTCATACAGGTTGAATTGGCCTTTTACAATACACGAAGTCACGTTTTTATATATCTGTTATTAGACCTACAGTCGTATGTAACGTGATAACTTATTTTGCATGCGTGAAATGCACTAGATAGATTTTTATGCTTAGAAAATAATTCATGGATTTATCTTTTACTTTGTATAACACTCAACGGATCCAAATAGTATGAGGGATGTTTTCTATCTTAACTATGGTAATGTGTTACCTATTATGCGATGTCTTTCTGGTTTAGCGATATGCTCCGCGGAGTCCGCGCCCGTTAACGATGTTGATATGCAATAGGGACGGTTTTGGTGTCGTTTACCTTGTCTGAGCTCCTGTACCTATTATTTCATAAAACTAATTTGCTTTAAAAAAGTCATTATGAAGTCTCTTCTTCCGTTGAAGGCGCATTTATTCGATCACTTTTCAGCGCACTATTATTTCTGGAGACACGACACTTGAAACCTCACTAATTACAGCACAGCACGACGATGTAATTTCAACATTAGACCTACACCAGCGAAAGCCTGGATGCGACGACAAGGAATCGGAATCGGAATGCCAGCGTATCATACCTGTTGCTTAAGAGGAATGAATAAATACCTCTCACTGAGGACGAAAACTATAGCAAACGCCATTCGGAAGCGCTGAGACAAACGTCGAGCGGTTGTGTTTTCTGGTGGTTTATAATTATAATAACGATAGGAACGCTGGTATCATTCATGCTTCAAACTGAATAACTGAAAGACGTCAAGTTTAAAATTTGGACTAAACATCCTAGGACAACAACGTTTCTACAAAGAAATCCATAAACTAATTCAGAATTCAGTGCTGTTGTTGGATTTTCTGAAGAAAATAAAAAAATGAGTAACTACAGTGATCTTGAGTTTGACGACACAAGCATTTCAACTTTAATGGAAGAATTTGGAGACAGCAGCAGCACTGCTTCAATTAGAAATTGGACCTCTGGTGGAAGATACACGAAAAAAACTCCACTGGTTGACGATCTGTCTTCGCTACCTCCAGTTGTCATTCTAATTACGATTACCTTACTTTTCAATCTGATGGTCATCGTCGTAATAGCATACGAGAAACGTTTGCATAAGCCGATCAATGCTTATATCTTTTCGTTGGCCTGTTTGGATTTCTTTGACGGCTGCGTTCCAATGGTTGGTTTAATGTACCATGTAGTCTTAAAGTCAAGAAAACGCGGACCATTTTTCCTCTTGCTAAATGCTGTTGCAGATGCAGCAGTTACAATTGCAGTATTGATTCATATAATCTTGTTGGCTTACGATCGCTACTCTGCCATCATTCATCCATTATCATATTCAAAACCAAATCGAAAATTGATTATCTCGCTGCAAATTATCGGCGCATACGCTGTCGCTTTGGCTGCTTGGATTCCACCGGTGATTGTTCATAGAGATTACTTGATCGCAACAGGAGACATTAATATTCCAAGGGATCCAAAAACCATAGTCCTACAAATGTGTTTCACTTACATAATTGCCTACTTGGCAATGATATACTTGTATATTCGTTGCATGTGGAGCATATGGTCACAGTTCTACAAAGTCGGTCCAATGAAAAGCGAGGGTGGCGGCGAACGAAAGAAAATCCGCACAGAAGTTAAGGCGTCAGATCTCAAAGAGAAAAATATTTCAACTATCTCCAGGAACACTCCTATTTCAGAGTTTAGTACTCACATTACTGTTGAAGCCGTGACAATGGAAACCAGCGTAGCAATGAGTGGGCCTACTGAAACGGACAAGGAGGACCGTTGCCATCGCAAAGCTCTCGAACAAGAACAGATCGGAACCAACTCGGAAACTCTGATCAAAGCAACAAAAGACGAAATGATTTGATTCGAGGTCTGGTAATTGTCGGCTGTTACGTCATGGCGTTTACTTTTCTTATCATGCCCTACGTTATGTTCCTCGTAGTCTTGTACGTTTACTATCTTTGCACCGGAAGACGTGATATATTCAATCTCCCCGGTTCTGTATATAATATGATGTTTTGGATACCATATGCGCATTCAACTGTACACCCTATTCTGTTCATGCTGGTAACGCGGGAATTTCGATCTGCAGTAAAGTCAATATTGCAGAAATTTTGCAAATTTCTGCAACGTTAATATCATCTCTCGATGGGCCGATCATCGCGCGCTTATGTGCGTCCTTCTCGTCTGTGGTACGCTTTTATCGAAGTGCAACAGTAACAGTGTTACTTCGAAAATTATCGAAGATGAGAGTTACTGAGAACGTTCGCTGCCATGTCTTGGGAAAATTTTCTGTCGTGGTGATCTACGCCTAAACGTTATTTAGACTTAGACTAATAAATATTCAACTCATTTTTTTCAAAACCTTCAGTTGTTTATTGTAGAATTTGTTTTCATTTGACAATTGAAAAGTAATTGTTTAAGTGAGAAATGTGAATGATGTGATCGTGGTTGTTAATCACGCCGTGCTGCACTTTTGAATTAAATAATTTTATTCAGTCATCAGATTTACATATTATAATGCTTTGAACCTGCTAAGGAAAAAGTTTATTCAATACGTAAATAGCAGGATGAAGACGCAGATAAACCATTAACATCACACGCAGTCCGATTTCTAATAAACTTACGATCATTTCAAGAGAAGAATCAGTTTCTTGCAGGACAATTTAGCTAAAGACATTTTGTCAATGACCTTCTATTAGAGATGTGCGGGTCAAATGCATACCCTACCTTACCGTGGAAAAATACCCTTCTACCCGACCTGTATAGCTGTACCCGTATTGTACCCGCACCCGTATGTCGAATTTGGTTGGAATTTGGAGTTTTTGGATTTGAATTTTGGAACCCGCGGGTGCGTTTACGGGTACAAGTTTCAAACCTTACATGGACCCGTGAACCCGTATCCGTTCCTAGAGACTATAGAGAGGCAACAGTGAAATAGGGGCTTGAAATTGGGATAAGGCTGCATGTTTAGATTAGGACAGATCTAGTACTTAGGAATCAGGATAATCAGTCAGCTAGCCTGCCGACATGAATGGGCTTGTTTAAAATATTTAGTAGATATCATTTATCTATGAGCAGGCATTTTCAAGTTAAACCACAAAACTTTACCAGAAGAACTTTCTCGGTCAAAGAGTCCTGGAGGAGTCAGAGGACGCCATTATAGATTTATTACTGATGATGTCAGATTACGTCATCTGTAGCTTTATGTTTTCAGTAAGTAAAATGCATTCTGTCTGACAAACTGAACGCGATGTACAAGTTATACTAATACACTTTACTCAATATTATTTTTCTATTACTGCATTGCTAATTTGCTATTGTAGTGAGAAATGAAAATATAACTGGGTAAAACGGGTATTTATACCCGTACCCGTAGCGCTGTACCCGTGTACCCGTAAAATGTGTACCCTACCCTACCCGTACCCGCGGGTACGGGTACGGGTAGGGTATACCCGCGGGTACGGGTATACCCGCAACATCCCTACCTTCTATACCTCTCATGCATTTCGCCTACAGTATGTCTTCGCGCAAGATTTCAGACATTGGCAAGATCTACAGTAGGTAACCAGGACTACAAATAAAGGCTGATTTCTTAAATATTAGCAGCTGCAACACAGTTGACATATTTAACGTATTTCCGTGTAGGCTATCCGAATGATCAAGCAATGATCGACGGTCATATCCTCAGAGTTCTATGTCTAATTATAGGGGGATGGTAACTGAAAGTTGACAGTTGTTGACAAGTGGGGATGAGGTCAAAAATTGCCCAAAAATTGTTGACATAATTAATGGACAGCCCCTAACTAAGCATCTAAATAAATTTTTAAAAATTTCTCAAACAATAAAAGATGAAAGATTTCCTTGCCAAAGCTTGACATAATCTTTCTTCGTTTCTTCCTTTGCCCTTATCCCGCAGACCTCCGGTGGTAGTAGTAGTAGACTTCTTTAGCGCCATTGTAGTAGTGATCAGTAGTGTAGTAGGGTCAGTGAACAAAACTGGGTTATCACTTATCAGGCTATCCCCGAGAAGTCCAGCCAACAAATTCAGAGTGAAAATCGCAGTCGGAAATCATGTCCGTGTTAGTTCTTAGTTGAAAGTTCAGATTTCAGTCCTTTATTCTTGGTTCCGGATAAGGATTGCATTTAATGGAGAAAAAGATGCGTTTAAACCTAAGAACTGAAAGCTGAGAGACACTAAAACTGCAATTCCTTGCCATGAACTCGTCTACCGATATTGTGTTTTATTTGTCTCACGCGTAACTAATATTTTCATTATAGTGCCATTAAATCGGTTCAATCTTTAAAATGCCATAAGCCCATAGCTATTTTATATACTGCAGCTGTTGTAATAATTCAGACAAACATTGCGTTACCTTAAGAGGCGCCACCAGACGAATGCTATGACAATATTCTAAGATACTGTAGTAGTAATGAGTTTTCAACATTATGGGTACTCTATTTTAATAAAGCGTTTTCAAATGATAATAATAACGTGATTTAAAGTGTTTTGGGCCGCTAAGTGAGGCTGTTTAAAAACTATAGTTACTATCTAACGTTCAATAACTTAGTTTTTCCAGTTAATTAATGTTTGAATCCGTTTATTGTTACAATAATAGTCCACAATT
Source organism: Metaphire vulgaris (assembly GCA_018105865.1). Lineage (NCBI taxonomy): Eukaryota > Metazoa > Annelida > Clitellata > Crassiclitellata > Megascolecidae > Metaphire > Metaphire vulgaris. The sequence continues at coordinate 19,112,023 of CM030836.1, read as the reverse complement.
AGTGTACACTGCCCCGCTGGATTCCAGCGTCAGCGCTTCAAGAGAAATAGAGAAGCGGTAAATTCTGTAGCAGGCGTTTTCTTAAAGGTTTACGAAGCACTTTTCTCTGCAAGGTCTGGCGTTATAGCTTCTGCTTGGATTTTCTTCTAGATGGAAAGTTTTGAACCTGAAATTGCTATTGCTACGGAGAAGTCCTAACCAACACAGAGAAATGCAGAGACTTGGGTAAATCGACTATGAGTGTTTATTCTAGCCACCTTGACAATGTGTTTGGAGGGGAGAAGGTTTGTCTCCACAAAATCCTTGACAAGTATAAAAAGGTCATCTTACTCATATTTCATATCCTCTTCCAATACTCTGATGAGCAAAAACATGATAATCCTTATATTTCCCCCTCTCAAAAGAACCCCCCCCCCCACTCGTCACATTTTTTTTGGGGGGGGGAGATTTCCATCCCTCAATGCAACATGTAGAAATTTGGGGATTTTTTAAACTTTGGAGGGGGAAATTCCCTTCCCCCAGAGAAGGCCTAGAATAAACACTGATCGACTATTGACTAATGATTCTAATTAAGCCGTGCATGTCTGCAGCAAAAAGGCATGGAGCTTTTAGAAAAGTTTCGAAGACGAGCAGCAAAGATGGTCAAAAGATGTTATAATTTCAGCAGTGAAAAAATGTTTCAAATGCGTGGGTTGACTACATTAGAAAAGAGTAGGGAGAGAGAAGCATACAAAATACTGACTTGGAACGCTGATTAGGGAGCAGAAGGAGAAAATATTATTATCAAAGACACACAATCTTGACTTAAAACGCAGATTAGCCATATAAGCCATTCTTTACATTAGCACACTCTATGGCAGTATACAAGAGACCGCAGATGAAAATTATTCAATCAGGTTGACTTGGCCTTTTAGAATGCTCGAAGGCACGTTTTTATATATCTTTTATCAGTGTCCTTGGTAACGTGATAACTTATGCTGCATGCGTTGTATGCACCGGATGAGATTTTATATTTAGAAAAATAATTTTAGAATTTATCCATTTACTTTGCATTACACTCAATTGAACGAAATAGTTTTACGGATTGTTTCATATACAATATCACTTAACAGTTGTAATGTGTTACCTATTATGCCATGTCTTTCTGGCTTAGCGATACACTTCGCACTCAGTAACGATGTTAATATGCACAAGGGACGGTATTTGGTGTCATATACTTTGTCTTGGCTCCTGCGCCTATTCACCCATAACACTAATTTATATCGAATAGAGTTATTATTAGATGACTTTTTCCCGTTGAAGGTGCATTTATTCGATCAATTCTCATCGCACTGATATCTCTGGTGACACGACACTTAAACCCAGCCAATTGCGATAGGCCTAATCTAGTTCAGCAGCGAAAGCTTGGCTGAAACGACAGGGAGTTTCAATGCTACTACCAGTAGGCTATACCTGTCGTTTCAGAGGAATAAATATCTGCCACTGAGGCCGAAAACTAGTAAACGTCATTCGGAAGAGTTAAGTCAAACGTCGATGAGGTTGCATTATCTGATGGTTTATAAAATAACGATAGCAAATCTGGTATCCTTCAAGTTTCCGACTGAATAACTAGAAGACGTAACTTTTTAAAATTTTAGACTGAACATTTTAGGTCGAACTACGTTTCTCCAAAGGAAGCTATAAACTAGATCGGAATTCGGTATTGTTATTAGATATTTTCATGATGAAGAGAAAGAATGAACAATATTACAGTGATGTTGAATTCGACGTCTCGAACGTTTCGATTTTAATGGAATATTTTGGAAACAGCAGCCTTGCTCCAATTAGAAACTGGACCGCTGATGGAAGCTACATCAGAGATTCGCCAAAATCTCGATATTCTTCAAAACCGAAATCAAAGGTTGACGATATGTCATCGCTTCCACCAATTGTCATTATAATTACGAGTTGTTTGCTTTTCAATCTGATGGTCATCGTCGTAATAGCATGTGAGAAACGCTTGCCTAAGTCGATCAATGCTTATATCTTTTCATTGAGCTGATTGGATGTCGTAGACGGTTGCTTTCCAATGGTTAGTATCGTGTACGAAAGAGTTTTCATGGCCATTTTCCCGCTTGAAAGTAGCTGTTTTAAATTCAAATGCAATTTAAAGTTTTAATCATATAAAGTTGCTGGCTTACGATCGCTACACTGCCATCATTCATCCATTATCGTATTCCAAAAAAAATCGAAAATTGATTATCTCGCTGCAAATTATCGGCGCATACGCCGTCGCTTTGGTTGCTTGCATTCCACCTGTGGTTGTTAATAGATAGATAATTGATCGCGAGAGGCAGCGGCATTCCACTTTATTAGAAATATCAAGTCCTACAAATGTGCTTGACTCACATCGTCGCCCTCTCAGCAGCTACCTATATAGCCTACTTATACTGTATGTTCGTTGTGTGTATGTTGGGCACATGGTCGCAGTTCTACAAAGTCAGTCCAATAAAGAGCGACTGTGGCGGCGATCTAAAGAAAATCCGAACTGAAGTTAAGGCTCTGAAGTTTCTCAAAGAGAAATGTGCATCAATGCCTTCCAAGAAAACGCCTACAGCAGAATCTATTGCTCATATTTCTGTTGTGGAAGCCGTGACAATGGAAACCAGCGTCGCAGTGAGTACTGATAATGGACAAGAGGACCTTTGTCGGTGTTTACGTCATGGCATTTTCTTTTCTTGTCATGCCCTACGTTTTGTGCATTGTAAGAGGCGCCACTTGACGAGTGCGATCGCAATATGTACAGTATATATATATATATATATATATATATATATATATATATAGCGATAGTCCTGCCGATGAGAATTCGACAATTATGGTTCTATATTAATTCAAGCATCGGTGCAGGCTTGGATGAAAAAGCGGGTTTCGGGGGCCGTCATTTCATTGTTTTTCAGGGAGCAAGACTTTCGACTGCAAAGCAGGCAGTGTTTTTAAAAACCTATGCAGTATGCAAATTGGTTTTGTCCATAGTACATGCTTCACACGATACAACGCAGTAGCCCACATGCCAGTGATTGTAATAAAATTATAAAAACAATTGAGAACACAATGAATTTAAAAATACAAAAAATCGCGAAATTTTTTCCCCTAAAATCAGGGAGAAAAGGCCTCCTGCCCTCCACAAATAACGTTCCTGGTTCGAATCCATATAGCGCTCCTCTTTCCTAGTCTAGCTTTTCAAAGAGTGGGAGCTCATACCTAGCGCCCAATAGCAGTTTTTTAAATTAAGTTTTACATTTCGTCGCAGATCCGTCGCAATTTCTGTTTCAAAATAAAATGCAGCTTAGATTCAACGAGTCTTGTGATTATTATTATCCTAGCACGAGACTCCGTGGCAAAACAGCGGCGATCAAATGCCAACAGGTAATATTTATAGTTGAGTGTTATGATGAACCTATAGCTGTTTCGTAAATGTTTGGAGAGGCTTTTGATATTACTGTTATTAGCGGTGCAGAAATATAAAATGATTGCAGAAATTGCTCGTCGTTGTAAATTTATTTCTGCCATTTCAGAACAGACCGAATCTCAAGCAAGAAACAACAGCGTCCGTAGCAACCTACAGACAGTCCGTATCTCCTTCGCCGGCGCCGAGAGAGTGGGGGGAGGATGGGAGGCTCTCTGTAGACGAACGCCTGGTAATGACAGTCGGTTTGGAATTCTGTGCGTCGTTCCCTCGGTGGCATCGCTCTACCGTGCCTAATTTATATGGTTGTCTACGTCGTGTGCAACGCCCCAAGGATCTCACGAGGGTCAGTTCTGCTCGCAGAGAGCGCTAGCTACCTGGCCGATGCCGCCCTACAACGTGTGTGCTGTTTGTAGCCGATGCCTGGAGATACTTACCCCCTCTCCCCACCACGTCTCTACGGAGTAGCTCTCGTTGAAGGTCCCGGAGAGAGAGAGAGAGAGAGAGAGAAAGAGAGAGAGAGAGAGAGAGAGAGAGAGAGAGAGAGAGAGAGAGAGAGAGAGAGAGAGAGAGAGAGTGTGAACTCGCTGGCCTCGAGTGTAGGTAGCGATGAGGTTATAGAGTAGTTCTCATTCTGTTTGACGTCCGTGTTGACACTGGCGAGAGAGACCTTGAGAAATATCAATAAAGTTTTTCCTCTGTTCTCTGAGTTGCGTAGTTCAGACTTGATTCTACTTTACAATAATCATAGTCTTATATATTATAAATGTCACTTTGCATACAACCCCCCACCATCACCAAATTCTTATAGATTTTTTTTTCATTCCCCCATTAAGAATTCCTGGAACCGCCGCTGGTTTCGAATCTAGCGATTTTGTTTTTAAAAGATATCAATACGGAATGACATGGACGTAACCTTGCGTTTTGTTTACCCTAAAGTGTGAAAACACAGCCTGTTGACAGAGTTCGAGTTCGAGTAATTTCCGGTATGAAAATAATATCAAATAAGCATTCCTAGGTGTAGTGCAGTCAATCGCGTTGCACTTCGGGACGAACATTGCCGTCGATTCGTCATGATGCTTACAAACAAGCTAAGCATCGTTGTAATTAAAAGCTAATGAACGAATTATTCTGTAGAAAATTAAGCGCTGCATAAATCTATGCGAGGGTCTATCACGGTTCCAAGAACTCTTGATAGGGGGATGCAATGAATCTCTAGAAAGTTGGTGGGGGGATGCAATGAATTTCCAGGAAGATCCCGACAATTGTCAAAAGGAATTATATGTAAACGGCTTAGAAGAAATCTGTAGATTTGATTTATAAAATATATTGCTCAGAATTGACAATGTATAAAAGCCATTTTAGTCTGGTTGTACAAAGTCACAGTGCAAAATCGAGTTTTCTATTGCAGGAAGCGAATTTGTCGATGACATTGTGTGTGGATATGTCCATATCTTTGTGGATACACATCAAGGCTAATCCATTGAAGACGAATCTTTGATCGGCCAGTGAGGGTGCATTCCAAGTCATCCCCAACGTGGAACCGTCCCTGTCTATCACCCCTATTGCCAATATATTGAGCTCCGAAAACTCGACGTGTCCTTTCTAATACTGGCTCCAATATAATAGCGTTCAGAACTTCAGATTGGTTCAGTAGTCTCTAACCTGTATGAGCAACACTACGTTCCACGAGGCTACTCTTTCGCGTTATGGTCATGCTGTGTAATCTCATTCTTTGCCCTCTTTCAGGCCCGTCGGAACTTTAATCTTTAATCTTTATTTCACGCTCAGCATCAGGAATAAACAATTGATTACAATCAGCATGACTACAACATACTTCAACATGCCTCACTTATTTCTTAATTAATTAACAGAAATGTGTACTTAACCCATTAGCGCCCAAACAAATTTGGTGGAAGTTATCTTTGCCATATTTTATATTTTGGTTATGTATCACTAAGTAAAGTTGAAACAGTTGTCAGAATTTTAATTCATCATTGTGTAACCAGATGGCGCTTTGTTCCCAAATGGGAACATTGGGCACAAATGATATATGTTCCCAAATGGGAACATCAATAAGGATTTAAAGAATTTCAGCAATCAGGCAAAATCATTCAAACACATTTCGTTGTTAGAAGACAAAAAAGGCAAAAATTGAAAGTAATCATGCTGTGCAGTGTTCAGAACACTTAACCGCAAAGAGTTAGGCCTACTCGAAAGAGTGATATTCTTGTTCGCATTGACGCTGCAAGGGCACACAGCATTTTCGCACTCTGCATCTTGCTTGTTTCTCATTGGGAACAATGTGATGATCCAGTCTGTATTTGTGCCCTTCATCAAGAGGACGATGACCAGGACCTTTTGCAGGTGTTCCAGATTTCAAGGATTCTATCAAACTGTGCATGATGCAGCGACGAAATGACAGCTTGTCAAATTTTCTTTCTACTTCCACGTGAACTCTCCCAGCTGTAACAAGTGTAGGCCTTTTGATTCCTTTTATAAATAGTGGCCAACACCACCTTTTGGAACGAAACTTTAGTCGATAGGCTACCATAGTGAATCCATTAAGCCAACACCTCCCAAGTGCCAATTGTAAGACTGAAAGACAGTCGGCTGTTGCACTTCAGCAACCAGTTTCTTTGCAAACTCCAACATTTCACCTTACCAACAGTGCCCAGTGATTCATACTGTAGGTCTACTTGGTGGTCACAGTTACATACTGATTGTCATACCATCTCACTGCATCTACAGTGTACAATGCCATCACACTTGGTGCCAAATGTACCATGAGGCATCGTCTTCGTGTGTTTTGCGTCTTAAAACAGGCAGTGCTTCAATTGATTTTCTCTGACAGTTCCAGTGGCTTTGACATTCAGAGACTGCAAGGCATGCAAGCAATTTATGGGCTGTAATAAAAAAAGTTAGCAGCAAACACTTCATGATGTTTCGGATTGAGAGCAATGGAGTGCAGTGTGATGATGAACTGGAACCCAATACCATGCTTTGCAGCAGCATCATTGTTATTATTTCATGTGGTAATGACGAAGGTGACAGATAATCATCATCGGCTACTTCTTTATCAGAAACAACACCAAACAATGATCATGGAAGGATAGCTACTTCAACTCTCTTATAATCAGACAAGGCTAAATTGGCAGCCTCCTGCAATGTTTGGCACTACATCACTTCCATCACTGTTATCTGCCTCACTATCTGGATTTGGCACCAACATTTTCAATGCTTCTGATGATGAAAACTTATGCTTTACAGCCTGCCATAGAAAAGTGAACAAAAAAATTGCGAAACTTTTACCTAGAAAAGTAAAAAAGATATCTGTTCCCATATGGGAACAGACACTGTTTGTGCCCAATGTTCCCATTTGGGAACACTTGCACAAAGGTTTCCCAGAAAATATAGTGGCATTAAAAATAATTCTTATAGGCATATAATCAGTTAGAAACATCACTAATAACAATATTTTGAATGAAATTTAGAATAAAAATTTTAATACTTTTGTTGACGACATCTTTGACGACTTGAGCCCGAAAAAGTAAAATTCACGTACATTGACAAGCGCATAAAAAGTAGGAAATAGTTATCCAGCAAAAGGAAACAGCATATTCTCATTTCAATATATAAGTAGATTTAGAGGACATTGCTTGTATTAAAAAACATGAACAAATAAAAGCAGAGTGCACCTATTTACCGTTGTTCCCAAATGGGATCATTGGGCGTTAATGGGTTAAGCATATATTCAAATATATATATATAATATATATATATATATATATATATATATATATATATATATATATACAGGAAAAAGTGGATGGACAACATCAGAGAAGACATGAACATGAAAGAAATTACAATAGTAGAAGGAAGACGATTGACAGAAGATAGAACTTCTTGGAAGCATTTTGTGTCTAGCTATTGCCGCTGATGAGCTGGCAGAAAGCAAAGATGATATATATATATATATCGATTTTTATATCAGACTAAAGTGCAGCTGCACCCCGGGAAAAACTTAGGGGGCGCACTGCACCACTGGAAGGCAAAAAACATATCGATTCACCCAGATGGTCAACGGAATGCACCCCTGCTAAATATTTGTTCCGACGGGCCCGCCCTCTTGTCCTCTAGTATAGGTCTGCTCCTGTACTCTCCTTCTCTGTCTTTATGTCTACAAATAACAGCAGAACTTTGCAGTAGCCTATACAACGTAAAAGGGACGAGGGTCCAGGCGAACAGATAAACGACTACTACAACTACAACTACAACAACTACTACTATTACATACGTTAAAAATGTCATAAAAACCTCGTCCAGTTACTGTTCTTGCTACTTCAACAAGACTTTAGTCAAATGCAATATTTTGTTCAAGTGCATTCAGAATTTTGAAAGCCGTCATCGGGCAGCGACGGTGCATGAGTAGCCTACAGCGTTTTCAACATCGATTCTCATCCGCAGACGGCACTTTCAGCTTCTCTGTCATTGGTTTAAAAATGAAATGTCGCTATTCTTGCGTCATCGTTTCTAAGAATAGCCCTGTTCGTATGACTCATCGCCGCAGACACTCGAGATTTTAGAGAGAGAGAGAGAGAGAGAGAGAGAGAGAGACAGACAGACAGACAGACAGACAGACAGACAGACAGACAGACAGACAGAGACAGAGACAGAGACAGAGACAGACAGAGACAGACAGACAGAGACAGAAACAGAGATAGAGACAGACAGACAGACAGACAGACAGACAGACAGAGACGGACAGTCAGACAGAGGCAGAACAGACGACGGTCTAAATGTCAACACACTCCTAACCGGTCTGAACGAACACCGCCTGGCGCTCGAATTAGGACCGTTACACAAAAGCTTTAAGCTTATCTTTGGCGTTAATGCATAAAAATAGCTTTAAAGAAGCCGGGCTCATGGCCGCGATTCTAGCGCGATAAGAACGGCCACATTCTGCCCAGCAGGCGGCTTCACACTGCATTCTGTTTGGTTGACTTCTTTTCTTTGAAGGATCATCATCATCATCATCATCATCACCACCACCCGTCATCATCATCATCATCATCATCCCACCACCGCCATCATCACGATGTGCCATCTGCAAGTGAAAGGTTGGTAGTCACAAGTTGTCGTCACTTTTCTCGGTCCTCAGTTTTGAAGGATCCGATCCGCAGCAGAGGCAAACAAAGGCAATTCCATAAGTAAGATACGGGCGGACAGTTCAATATATCATAATTCGTCTACTAAAAAAAAACTGTCACGAAACGAAGCAATTTGAACAGATTTCTTTTACACAACGTTCGGTAATGGCTGCGCTTCTGAATGATTTATCAGTCATTAATAATTAATTATTTTTCTCGCATTGATTTTATTCGCCGTCGGAAAAGCTCATCTACAAACTCACGTTAATATTGCATGTTAATTATTTTTTTAAAAACTTTCGTGGATTAACTCAACCCATGGACATCTCTGGATTGCCTCAGAGATGTAACAGGTTTACTTGACCCAACCTAACCCAACCCACTATAATACATTACAGTTTCTTAAACCATGACTTATTTTCTGACCCAACCCAACGCACCGGTAATGTGGAAAAGTCTGACCCATCTCAACCCAATCGAACCCAACCCATGGATTAACCCAACCTATGAACATCTCTGGATTGCCTATTGTGAATTTGTGAGTTCTGCGTTTGACAGCTCAATAGCCCTAATTATTCCCCCCCCCCAAAAAAAAAACCTTGGGCATCAGACCACTTACAAGCTACACGATATACGAATGTTCTAAACGTCCTGCTATACGTTACGTTGTAGGCCTACATTACGTTGTAGGCCTACATTATTACGCTGGTCATTGCCAATTATTATTATTATTATTATTATTATTATTATTATTATTATTATTTATTATTATTATTATTATTATTATTATTAATCGGGCGACTTTAACTGCTCAAAAGTTGGAGACAGGATGTCGAGACTTGTCTTTGCTCGGCGGAACCCGTAGATAAACAGCAAGTAGGTAAGCAAGTAAGTAAGTAAGTAAGTGGTACCGGCGGTAAGTACGTCTTCAATTGTGGGCGACGAGGCGCGATCTTTGTCGGTACTTTCCAGAATCATTGTGCTGGTGTAAACAGCACTTCCAGGATACAAACAACACTCATATACAGCATACATACATATATATACATTTAAAGAAGCACACACACATATATATATACAGTATATATATATACGCCGCCTCAGGTGTTGTCGGGATATATATATATATATATATATATATATATATATATATATATATATATGTGCACATTGCAATCTTGGCGTTATCTCCACAGCCACGAGCGTGTTTTGCCGCATCAGTGTGCTGTTGTCTGCGATGCTGCTCAGCTTCTCAAGCAGCGTAGTTGGCTTCGACACCGGTGCTGCTGTTGCTGCTGCTGCTGCTTCTGCAACCATCGATGCCAGGCGCTTCTCTTCCACGCGGCATCGTTCGCCTCTGCACCGCGACCGGCGGCGGCGGCTGCTGTCCGTCCGGCTGCACCCCCGGCCCGGCCTGGCCCGGCCCGGCCCGGCCCGGCCTGGGTTCTGGAACGAGAGGCTGACCTTTCCAGCGACGAACCCGCCGGCTGCTGCCGCTGCCACCGTCGTTTCTACCTCCCGCCGCCTGCCCCGCCAGCCAACCGGCCGGCCGGCTATGGATCCCCGGCAGCGACACGCTCTCTGCTGCTGCTGCTGCTGCTGCTGCTGCTGTTGCTGCTGCTGTGGCTGCTGCTGCTGCTGTTGTGAGACGGAACGCCAACAGCACTGACGTGAATGGAATCGCTTTCGCCGCCGCCGTCGTAGTCGCCACCGTCGTCGTCCATCGATCTCTCTCTCTCTCTCTCTCTCTCTCTCTCTCTCTCTCTCTCTCGTAAGGAGGCGGATCGCCGGCCGGACCGCCCGGACGGACGGACGGCCGCTACTGCGGTTCCTTCTCCTCGTTTCCCCGTCGGGCGTCGGGTGCTGTCGGGAGAGAGCGTCCAGCTGAAGTCCCCTCGATCGGGACTCTATACGCGGCGGCGTTTCTCTGTCGGACTATCCTTCCCGAATCGCAGTAAGTCCTCCCTTTAATTGTTTCTTGATCTTTTCTTGTGTGTGTGTGTGTGTGCGTAGGTGGGTGACGGGGGTGGGGGGATGGGGTGGTGGTGGCTGGTTTTCAGTAACGGGTTCAAAGAGACCGATTTTTACTTGTTTGACGACTCGGATTCAGTTATTGGACTTGACATTGAGGAATGCGATTCAAATCGAGGAGCGACAATCGATTGACGTCAAGAACATTACTACCTAAATGGCGCTATAGAAGTTCAAAGATGACGGTGATGATGATGATGATGATGCCACATGACTAGTGCACGCTTAATTAATTATCACAGTTTTAGTCCAAGGTAAAGTGACATAACCGAGGTCTTGTCGTTTCGGAGTAGGCCTACAGTATAGATGATCACAGTTAAAATTGAGAAACTGATATTTAATTTGAAGCAGGAAAAACTTTCCAAATGGGATTTAATCGAACAATACGGAGAAGTATCGACGAAATATAGCATTAGAAAGCAAATGTGATGCGATTTTTGAAGCATCAACGTGAAATAATCCGGCTTTGGATATTAAGTGCAAACCTCAATTTTTAATAATAATAATAATAATAATAATAATAATAATAATAATAATAATAATAATAATAATAATAATAATAATAATGTGATTTTAAATGGTTTAGGAGGCTAAGTAAGCCTGTGTGAAAACCACTCTTAAAAGAACGCTTTGATTCTTGCCTAGACTTTGAGTGCTTATTTCAAATCTAGAACTGTCCAAGCCCAGTGTACAGGCTGAAAACTTCTTACGGCGTGAAGACAAAGCGATTTTAAAAAGCCTCAAAGCTCCAAAATCTGAAATAATTTCGTTATCTACGACACCATACAATAGGTCCCGTATCTTGAACTCTAAACCCCTTATCTTTGTTTTACACGTGCCACGTTCTATTTTCACTAAGACTTTCAGCCCGACCTCTGAAACTAATTATTATTATCCAATACTGCATGCATGCATATTTTGCTGCACGTAATTCGTTTTAATGACGGTATTGTATTAACCTGCGCGATATAATACAAGGATTTCAACAATCGAAAGTTTATTTAAAACAGCGTCGGGAAACTTTTCTCGGTCCCTCGGCATCCTGACATTAACGTTTTCTTCCTCTCCCCCCCCCACCGCCACTGCACGCCTGGTAGTAAACTAAGTAAGACTATACAGTGTAGATTAGGAAATTCAATATATCTTCAAAGAACAAGTAGGCATGCCAGCTGCATTTTTCAAGGCCGTGAAAAATTACGTTACATGCAAATAATTGGTAAAGGTAAGTAAGTAAATAAGTAAAATCTCGTAAATTTATATAGCGCTTTGGTAGTAGTAGTAGTACAGAAGCAGCTGTCTATTCGTGTGCGCTTAATCTTTCTTGGTTGGCCACCAACTCAGGCGCGTTATTCCGCGTTTCGCACAATTTATCGATTGCTCCTTTCAGAAGTTTTCATAGTTTCTTAATTTTTCGCGACACCCTTGAAAATTCCAGTGACTGTTACTAGTTTTAGCAATAGAACATAGTGGCTCATAGTTTTACGAACGCGTCCCAACTCGGTCTAGTTTTCGCTAGGTGGCGCCGCTGCACTTTAGATTTTTAAAGAAAAACTTGACTGACTGCATCCCTGATATAATACCGCAGTCTACCAAATTTCATGCGTCTTGACCCGGAGTTGTAGAAATATTCACAATGTAACAGGGTGGTACCGGTTTTATTGTAGCACTCTGTATACGCTATTGACGGTGTTATAATTTTCCGTAGGCCTACAGATCTGATCATTCGTTAGACGTTCTAAAAAACAAACCTGGATAACAGCTTCAAATCTTAACCTCCTCTTTACAAGCCCTCGTACACCGTGTGTGCATGTGTGTGTGTGTGTGTGTGTTTGTGTGTGTGTGTGTGTGTGGCTGCTCCTTTCTCAACCAGGGCTTGCCGCCGACTATGCATGCACGGAGCATAGCTGTATTTTGAATATTGCGCAAAAATTACGGTATGTTATTATCTCTGCAGTAGGCTATGGCGTACGGACCTCTATATATTCAGTTAGCTGTGTCTTACTTCCTCGTTCTGTTGACCGTGTTTGGCGAAACTTTTCCGTTGAAAGCCGTGGGTTGGTCGTGTTTATGTTCTTTCTGCTGCTGCTGCTGCTGGCATAACTTTTTGATGACTCGCTCGGGGGTGGGGAGGGGTGTGTACGCATTGCGCGCTTGTTAGCCTACTTCCTACCTATATAGGTGCATTCAGCATGTACTCTATAGTGCTACGCGACTTAGAAGAATAAAGAACTCGAATGCGTGCGTTCACTTCAATATATTCAATCGCATATTTGATATACTACAGAGTAGTGGAGACTGGAGAGAGAGAGAGAGAGAGAGAGAGAGAGAGAGAGAGAGAGAGAGAGAGTCAAGAAGGTTCTTGAGACCACACAAACAGCGACGGATTTGCCTCGTTACGCCTAAGCAGTAAGTAAGCACAGAGCCCCGTTTTAAGCAGTCAGAGGTTCCATATTCAGGTGATACATATACCATATACATAAACATGGCCTTCTTATCATCTTTGACCCGTTTGGCGTAAGCAGTAAACTTCTTCATCAGTCAATCAATCACTGTCAAACGATTGACCAGGTAACACGCTATATGTTTCAACTACTCCTAAATTATTTCCTCAGTATGTATCCATTACTGCCTCTGGAGACCTATTGAGCCTACCTCCTTCAAGGTCAAAGTATGGGGCACCATTTTTCCACAATCCGGCACTGCAGGCATGAGCTCAAAACCAGTGTAAAATTTTTCTTTAATGCAAAACTGGAATATGCCTTTATACCTATGGGCGTCCGCAGAAAATTTTCCAGGGAGGTGCAAAACAGGGTCTTGTGACGAAAGAAATGAACAATTTTTCCAGGGGTGCAAAACAAGGTTTAGCGACGAAAGAAACAAGTAATTTTACTTTTTCCAAAACTCCACAATTTTTCCAGTGGGGTGCAATTGCACCCCTTGCACCCCGCTCCGTACGCCCATGTTTATACCTGACAACATCTTTAAAACAATAATATTATCGATGCTAACAGTAATTTTCATTTTTACTTTATCCCCTTCCGATCTCCCCTCCCCCCTCTCCCCAAGACGCAACTTGGAACCGAGGCTCCGTGTGACGTCACGTCGTTTTCCCCCTCGAAGACATGACGACGGTTCACAAGATTCATTCGATTGACTTCCAGACGATCTATTGAAAGCCGCTCTAATCGGATTTACAGCAGACGACGTGCGTTCGATCTTTATGCTCTCTCTCTCTCTCTCTCTCTCTCTCTCTCTCTCTCTCTCTCTCTCTCTCTCTCTCTGTCTCTCTCTCTTTCTCTCTCTCTCTGTCTCTCTCTCCTTCGTGTCTCTCTTCTCTCTCTCTCTCTCTCTCTCTCTCTCTCTCTCTCTCTCTCTCTCTCTCTCTCTCTGTACCTTCTCTCTACGTGTCTCTCTTCTCTCTATCTCTGTCTATCTCGCCCTCACTCTCTTTCTCTCAATCTCTTTCTTCGTGTCTCTCTTCTCTCTCTCGCTCTCTTTCTTTCTTTTCTCTCTCTCTCTCTCTCTCTCTCTCTCTCTTCTTCGTGTCTCTTTTCTCTCTGTCCCTTTCTCTGTCTCTCTCGCTCTCTCACTCTCTCTTTCTCTCGGTCTCTCTTATCTCTCCATGTCTCTTCTCTCTTCTCTATCGCTATCTCTGTCACTGTCTTTGTCTCTCTCTCACACACACGCACTCTCTTTCTGTCTCTCATATCTCTGTCTCTCCTATCTCTGTCTCTGTCTGTCTCTGTGGCTCTGTGTCTCTTCGGGTGTGAAATACATCTTGGTGTTTGTTGTCGACCTGCCCTTCAGAAAACGACCTTTATTGCATCGTCTTGGGGCGCGTCGGTTCTGTTCTCCAATCGCTGTTACGCTTGCGACCAGTTCAGATCCTTGCTTTCCTGCTCCTCTTCGGAGGAAGGACGAAGGAAATTATATAGAAAGATAAAAGACGAACGGATGGATGGATGGATGGACGGGTGGATGGATGGATGGATGGATGGATGGATGGATCGTCTGCATTCGGTCGTCGTTTGCCATTTTTCTGGATTCGCGCGATGACTTTTGGCATTTTCTATTCCGTGCTGACGATCGATAAAGCTATCTCTGTCTTTACACACACCACGCACGCACGGACGCACGGACGCACGGACGGACGCACACTGACTGCTGCTCTCCTTTCGGACACGGCCACTGCTGCCCCCTGCGGCCGAACGGCGGGCGGGCGCCCGGAATTTCCGATGCCGGGCATGACGCGTCGATGATAGCATTCGGCGTGACCGTATACGAACGGTGGCGTCCCAAGTCCGTGGTCGCGGACGAGGGTTGCGGACGGACGCCTTTTGGGGTGGCATGACGGAGCGACCGCATATATAGCGTCAACTCTGACGTTCCTTTGGCGTGCGATCGAAAGACTGGAGCGCGCTGTTTAGTACCTGCACCATGCAATCAGCGTAAGTTTGTATATTTGCCATGCAACACGAATGCATGCAGACTTAAGGGAAGTATATATGTTCAGTGTTAATGGGGAAATGTAGAATTAAGTGGGAAAATAGCGCTGAATTATAAACAAAATGCCACTTTAAAAATTACTTTTATGTACTCGATAAATTCAAACAAAGTTTGAAATGCTTCTACTGCCCCACGTGTCTTCATGCAGTATTCCAGCTTCCCATGTTTAAGCAATTGTATAGGACTACAGTATATATATATGTATATATATATATATATATATATATATATATATATATATATATATATAAGCTCACGGAGGGATATGGGACCAGCTTGAGGCACAGGCCTAGCATTAACTGTAATGCAGGCGTATCTCAGTATCTCATATAGATGGGCAAGATGGAGCTATAGTACGATTTATTTCGCACAGTGGCGTAGCCAGGGTTCTGGAATAGAGCGGTGTTACTGGTACATCAACTATTTCGAAGTTGAAAGTCTACAAGCAAACATTTTTGCCCCGTGACTATACGGAGACGCTAGAGTTGTGAAACCTGAGCGTTCTATCTTTAAAAGCATCGCTTGCTTTAATTCATTCAGCGTCATGCCATCAGCTCAAGTCTCAGTTTCCACTATAGGTTGTTGCTATTTAACAGATGTCGCATACTGCTGGATAAACGCAGAAACTACAAACCTCACAAGAATCATTATTAATATGCCGGAAAACATTACTAGCACAGAGTCTGTTGGACTTTTTACCAAGAACCTAAAAACTCACTTATTTGGATTGAGTTACCCGTGATTAGTATGCGTGAAGCGCTCTTGTCGTGAGCTCTAGTCCTGCTACTGCGCTTAATAAATCGGCCTGAATAAATAAATAGTATGTCAAATGCTCGATGTGTCCATGTATTCTTTATATATATACATAATATAAATACATGTATATAGACACTATATATACATGTACTCATGTCACACGGGGAAATCCAGAACTGTGGAACTATAGTATTGTAAAGCGCTCTTGTCTTTGGCCATTTTTGCCATGCTTACTGCGCTATAGAAATCGTCTAGCTAATAATAATAATAATAATAATAATAATAATAATAATAATAATATTATTATTATTATTATTATTATTATTATTATTATTAATTATTAATTCTACTACTTTCATGTGATATTGAGCTAAACCTTGACTCTTTGACAACGTCTTTGAAATTTTGACATCTTAACGTTGCTGCAATCAATAAGAAACTAGACATATTCATTGCAAAATTGCTTACTTGATTTTCCTCTTCATATCCTGGCCTTGAATGAAACATTACTGCGCCTAAATGATATATACTCCATAATTTTTATCTGATCTACGTCCTCTTTATTTTTCACAATCCAAGGAAGGAATTAGACGCAGACAGTATAGAGGCATTCGAAATGTGGATCTGGCAAGGAATGGAAAAAAATCAACTGGACTGAAAAAAACCAACGAAGAAGTCTGGAAAAAGGATAGAAGAGAAGAAAAGCCGAATAAACACTATCGACCTATAGACAAAAGAAGTGGCATGTTCTAAGAGAAGAATCATGCCTACTAAGAGACGTACTAGAAGGAAAGATGAAAGGGAAAGCACAGAGAGGGCGACCAAGGACATCGATGCTGGAGTGGATGCTCGACATTACGGCAAAATACAAGTATTCAACTCTGAAGATAAAAGCTCAAGATAGAGAGGAGTGGCGACGCTGGAGTATGGAACCTGTCTCTGGACAGAGCACCTGAAGAATAAGAAGAAGAAGAAGAAGAAGAAGAAGAAGAAGAAGAAGAAGAAGAAGAAGAAGAAGAAGAAGGAGAAGAAGAAGAAGAAGAAGAAGAAGAAGAAGAAGAAGTATGGCAATGGTGGTGGAGTTGCTTTTCTGTACATTTTTTAAAATTTTACACAACTGTCAGTTCCTTGTCGGTTTCTATAGTACTCCTTTTCTGTCAATTGAGGTCATTGCAGGAGCTCTGGATTCTGGTAATAAATGAATTTCTTTTCTACATTTGTATAGACCGCCATCGTCATCTTTTCCACTTTTATGGCAGAATTTCAATCAGTTCTGGAGACAGTCATTTAATTCCTCTCTCGGTGAACTTATCATTTCTGGTGATTTTAATATTCATACTGATGACTTAATAGACATTAATCATCTTTATTCGTGACAAACACAGCATAAAAAAGTAGTACACAACCAGTAGTACACATTAATGCGGCGCAGGTCAAAAAGCTCTTCTAAATGTTCCAACTCACCGTCTTAGTCATACACTAGATCTTATCGCAAGAGCTGATCGCAGTTGAGTTGTCTCTCTTGTTTCAAATAATGGTTCTTATCTCTCTGCATGATCGCCTTACTTTATCGTGTTCTGTAAACATTCAATTTAAGGCTCCCTCCTCTAGAAAGTCGATCAAATTTAGACCCTGGAGGCTGCTAGACATCGAGCAGTTTAGGTTGAAAATTCTTTCTTCGTCATTACTTACTTCCTCAGCCGAAACTGTTACAGAATATGCAAATATTTTTCAAAAATCATTCTATGTAGTATTTTGGATGCTAGCTCTTATCATCCTCGAGAAAAACCAAAACTGTTACTGATAGGCCTTCACAACCCTGAACCTAAAAAGATATTTCTGATGCAAGTCAGGCGTCAACATAGGGGTAGATTAGAACGAACTTGCATGCGTCATTATAAACTGCAGTAGGCCTATCAGACCCTCAACGGGGTTTAGGAAGCAATGTCGCTAGGTTCGTAAACTAACCGATAATATGAAAAGCCCAGTTTCTTCCCAATAATCTTATATAAATGATGATCTAAATTCGCCAAAAAACTTTATGGAATTCCTTAAATAAACTTTACATCGAGACAGAAAAAGTGCACTGTCTATCTCTCTCTCAGTCGAATTCGCCTCGACAGCTTGCAAGCAGACAAATTTCTACGATTTTTCTCAGATAAAGTATCTAGTATCATGGCTCAACTTCCAGCATATCCCAAAGAAGACAACTTAACTTTCGGCTCACTGCCGAAAACTCCTCCCCCCAAACATTCACAACATTCCGCGCCACCAATCTGTCTGAAATACTGTTTAGTTTACTGTTTAGTTATTTTTATGTTCAATAAACGAATCAATGATTCTAATGACTTCTATGGCGCCCGTATGATGATGCTCCAGGCATCAGTGATGGAGCCCGCTATATATATTTCCAAGCCTTTCGTTAGAGCAGCATTCACTCGTTTCCTCTACGAATAACCAAAGCGCTATATAAGTTATTAACATTAGAATGTGCATGATTGAGTCTTGCTACAGTGTTTTCTTACGAATTTGGTAAAATCCGTGAGATGAAAGGAGTGCAGGGGACAGGAGTGCAGTGCAGAGAGTATAGGAGAGATCTTTGTTATAGCGCGTGATTAGATGTGCGCTTTATTACCTCTGATGCACAAAGCGAAGTGGTCCTGGGCTCTATTGATTTTTCTCCCTTTCCTATTGATTTCCGCTCTCCGGGATAGAGGCGTCAATAGCAATAACATCGACTCCCATATTAGAACGGTGTTCACGCCATCACCATAAGTCATCGGGACGAACATAAGGGATGGAAGCGGTACGGAGGATATAATATATATATATATACTGTATATATATGCCTATATATATACTGTATATATATATATATAATTATATGTGTATGTGTGTGCGTGTTGGTGGTATGTGTTGGTGTGACTGTGCTGCGTGTTCGCCTCTCTGACAGAGTCAACAACGGCCCTTGCACGTGACCCAGCCAATGTTCATCATCATCATCATCATCATCATCATCATCATCATCATCATCATCGCCTCCTCTTTCCTTCAATAGTTGCAGAGATAAGGCGACATCATTAATCAAGCATTTCCAGGCAGTTCGTTCTTTCGATGCTTTTGTTCCAGTCCATTCTTCTACATCGTCCCCCCCGTCGTCTGTTTGGCCGGCCTCTCTTTCTTTCTTTCTTTCTTTCTTTCTTTTTTCTATTTCCTGGTCTGATACCTTGTTGAATTATTTGTTATCGCGGTTATCTTTGGCGTTTCTTTGTATGCGACCGAAATAAGACTTAGTCAATTTACGTATTTGGCATATATATATATATATATATATATATATATATGTGTGTGTGTGTGTGTGTGTGTGTGTGTGTGTGTGTGTGTGTGTGTGTGTGTGTGTGTGTGTGAAAATTTTTTTGTTTGGTCATTGCTCTGTTTAGAACCTTTTCGTTTGTGTGTTTTTCTGTTCATGGTATCTTTTTGCGTAGCTATATGCCTTTGTCAGCATGGGCTCCCGCACATTGGGGTAAGAGGGGGCACTTGCCGCCTCCTGGAAAATGCAAGTTTCCAGTATTTCACATTGAAATAATTTGAAAATCTTGCTAAAATATTAACCGTGACCATTGTGTATAGAAAATAGAAATGTGGTTTGCCCCCTCCTGGAAAAATGTATGTGGCGTAACCGTGACCATTATGTTTTGCATGGAAAAATTTCTGTTGCCCCCCCCCCATGTTTGCCAGTCAATATCGGTCATCTGCTAGCATTTTGAAACACTTTGGATAATGCAAAATAAAAGTCCGGTCGATTATTTTGCCCCTAAAATCCATATACCGTCTGCCTTGCAAGCGTTATACTGCATGCGTCATAACGAATGGCATGGTTTCTTGCATTTAGTACCGTTTACGACGCGCATTTAAAAGGCAGTGAGAAGCTTATGCACCGAGGATGCTATAAAAGGTGATTTGCTGCAACGGCGACCATGTGATGCTCGTTAGGAAAAAGGCTACTGTGCTTTGAATAGCAGACCTATATATATATATATATATATATATATATATATATATATATATATATTTATAGCAGCAACTACACAAAGTATTTTCATTGGAGATTGCCTGCTATTAATATGACATTTTAAAGGTCGCCTTCGTTCTGGCTAAACTGTACGACAGCAAAATGCATTATATATATATATATATATATATATATATATATAATTCCTGTAAAAGGTTGCCTATAATATAGAGCTATAAACATGAAACTTTTTTTAGTTTTAAAAGAGCACATAGCCAACCAAGAAATTGAACAGCAGTGATTTATAACAAGTGCTTAACGATCACTTTAATGTAAGAATATCAAGCAGTAAAACACGACTTCTAATGTGCTTGTGGCAAAATTTGACGTCCTTCCAAAGTTTGCCAACCCGGGTTCGATCCCCCCTTGTATTCACCATGTATGCGCTACATAAATATGAGATTAGGTCATACTGTTATAAATCTGTATATATATATATATATATATATATATATCGAAGTCTTCAAATCGGCGCAACGACAATCGCCTCCCGGAATTTGGAAACGATAAAAAAATAATTTCCAGATTCTTTTTCGGACGGTTACTGCGCGGAGCACACATTTGACTGATGGGGCACAACTGTTGACGTGCCTTTTCCGCCGCCGATGCTACTGCTGCTGCTGCTGCTGCTGCTGCTGTTCTTTTGCTAATAACTTTAACGACACGGATCAATCAGTTATTGGCGCGAACGTGCATCGCCAGGCGCGCGCGATCGAGACTCGGCGGCGGGACCGCTAGGGGGACCGATCAGCGGCCGTGATCGAAGACGCTGTCCTACAAGACGCCCGGAGACCGTCTCTGCACGGCTATATCGATTAATTTCATTATAATACGCTCGGTGCACTGGGTTCGCCGCATAGATATATACATACGTACAGGGATTCTGTCGCACCGCTTGTGTCCGTCTCTGTATCGCTGCGTCTCTCTCTCTCTCTTTCTCTATTACTGTCTGTCTGTCTGTCTGTCTGTCAATCTCTCTCGCTATGACTGCCTCCGTCTCTCTTTCCCGCTATATCTTTGCCTGTCTCTCCTCGTCTCTCTCTCTCTCTCTCTCTCTCTCTCTCTCTCTCTTTCTCTATGCTCTCTCTCTCTCTTTCTCTCTCTCTCTCACACACACACACTCACTCTCTTTGCCCACCTCTTTCTATTTTCCTCCCCGCTGTTTGCTCTCTCACACTCTCTCTCTCTCTCTCTCTCTCTCTCTCTCTCTCTCTCTCTCTCTCTCTCTCTGTCCACCTCTTTCTATTTCCCTCCCCGCTGTTTCTCTGTCCATATCTCTATCTATATCTCTCTCTCGCTGTATCTCTGTTTCTTTCTCTCTCTCTCTCTCTCTCTCTCTCTCTCTCTCTCTCTCTCTCTCTCTCTCTCTCTTCTTTCGCTGCGTCTCTGAATCATCGACGTCTGCCGATACGATGCATCGCTGCTCTATCGTCTGCCGCCGCCGCCGCCGCCGCTGCCTCTGCGTCCGTCGCGCGGGCAGACGACGACGACGACGACGACGACGACGACGACGCGCTCTGGAGCGGCAGACGATCATCGATTTGCGGACGGACGGACAAACGCCCGGTTCAGCGTAACGGATGAAACTTCGTTTCGCAGACGACGACGACGACGGTCGAATGAGGAACCGCGGGAAATCTCGTGCTGCGACGGCGGCGGCGACGGCGGCTGACGTGCAGCAAAAGCCCCGGACCGAAATTGGATTAGGCGACCGGTTTCCGATACGCGGCGCCCGCCCGCCCGCCCGCCCGCCCGCCCGCCTGCGGTCGCGGTACGGGCACGGACGGGACCTACAGTATAGACCTGTTGTTTCGCGATTATTAATTGGCGGGCGACTCTGTTAAGACTTTGCTGTCGACGTATACGGCGCGTTAATAATTCCGAAAACTTCGTTCCGAACATCATTTGGGAGCGACCTATACCGGACGTACAGCTGCCGTGTGATTTGAATACCGGGTACTGCGATTGCAGTGACAGACAACAACATTGATTACACTATCCATGCAAATATCGAATCTTGCCTATCGATAGGCGGCGCTGTTGTTGAAACTTTGATAAAGCAATCTTCAGTTGACTTTACATAGTAAGCTCATTTTTAATCAGTCGGAAATAGTCGATTTTTCAAACTGGCAGCGGGAGTCCCTCTTCTCCACCCACCCACCCACCCACCCAAAATGTCTACCTCCAAGATGGGTTGGACAGTTAGAAGCCAAACTTTCCGGCCCCATCGGCTACACAACGGGGTTAAACTCTCGGTCTGCTCGAAAAATCAAACGTTGAAACGTTGTCTGGAATAAGCGAGGCTGAGATGAAGTGAAATAACTGAGTAATGAAGTATTTTCTCACGAGCTCATATTATGCTTCCACCGAAACATAAATTTGCAAGTTCTGACCTGTGTACAGTGGCGGCTCCACCGGGGGAAGGGGCAGGGGGGCCCGTGCCCTCCTATTGAGAGCTTGGCCCCCAGAGGCCCCCCAGTTGGGACCCTATACTTAATGCTACATACATTAAACAACAAATGGTTGGCCCCCCATGATTAGAAGTTGCCCCCCAAACGGCCCCCCACTTGCCAAATCCTAGAGCCGCCACTGCCTGTGTAGGCCCTAAAATAACATTCGCGATCGTTTGAATGGTATAGGCCTATACGTGCAATAGAAGAACGCATTTGAGACTAAGAGGGATATTTTAGTAAAGATTTTGCCCTTCGCCCACATGTAAAATCTTGACGGTTTCTAGCTCTTCAGTCCATATTCGTTAGTTTCGTGTTTTTTCAATAGCTTTTTATTGGTAGAACTGGCAAATAGCTATATTATTGTGACGAACATCATAGATGTCTTAGGCCTATTGCTGAATTTCTTTCAATGTAGGATTAGGCTAGGTCTATATGCTACTGTATTGTGTAGGCCTATATGCTACTGTATTATGTGGTTATCTAACAGGTGACGTACATAAAATATCGATGAAATAGGTCATAATTCAACTATAGATACATTAGTCTCATAATACCGATGCACTGTACAGTGTACGAGAACATCATAGTTCGACTTGCTCCAAAGTTTTACATACTTACAAACGTCTGGCTCTCAACCTACGTCAACAGTAGGCCTACAGTGTATGCATTTGAGATATTTGCTCAGCATCTTTGATTGGCGATGTGCATACTTATTTCCAGTCCAGTTTTAAAAAGTTTCCTTTCAACGGTTTCGTTCGGGGGATATTCACTTCGACGTTTTATTCTTCAGTTTCTTATTCGTTATTTTCATTGATCACTTACGTGCCAATCGTAATGTAATGTAATGTAACAGCGTTCTTATATAGCGCCTCTTCAGTCTTAATTTTAAAAAAAACATATCCCGCTGCGGTAAGTACTGTCGACATCAAGATCGTGTTACAATCGTGTCAAGACTATAATATCTGCTTCTGCTTTACGCTGGCAGCGAAATATTTTTTGGCATTCCGACAAGTGTACAAGTGTACATGTCAGGAGACTTGGCATTTTTCTTATCTTCCTGCAAGCTCACCGTTTATTCTGTATAATATGACGTTTCTGTTCATATGTTCGCAGTTCTCTCCTCAAATCTTCTCATGTTGCTCGTATTTTGACATTTTCTGAACGTTTGTCGCTTGAGGTATAGGATGTCATATACGCTAACAGGATTTCAAAAAACCAGTTTCACCTTTGCGACGATGCTATCGTATTATTGAAATCGATCAGGTGTCAAAATTGATCTGTTAGCCATGCAGTGCATCCATTGTCAGATAGACAGGTCCTTGAGCCAATGTCACCGAAAGGCGACACGCGAATTGATGTAGGCTACGAATATACCTGTTCTAAATCCACTAATAATACCTGTCAACGTTACTTGCGTTTGCGTCGATGTATTCATTTCATTGTGAGGTACTTTTCCGACGAGTGCTGACAATTTTTTCGTCAAGAGTTCCTCAGTTTTATTAAAAATTATTCATTGTCCGTCAGAAATGCATGCCATTCGATTGAAGACTGTTAGAATTAGCTTCATGCCATTAGTTTACTAGGAAGGGATATTTTTATACCCCCCTAACACCCCCAACACCCCCTAATTTGAGGTGGACACTCCCCCCCCAAAAAAAATTAGTAATGTGACAATGGTATGCATACAAAATGCATACTAATTAGCTCAGGACACCCTCCAATTTGAGGTCGACACCCCCCACAAATTCACAATCCTAGAAATATCCTTGTTACTATAGGTCTTTATTAGGTCTTCAAATTGCAAGCACCGATGATGTGATGATGTTGATATGTACAATATTAAAATGTTATTTTAAATACTTCTATGCATTACCGTCGAAATGTATAACGTAATCGTTGTTTCAGCGGGACTGTAAACAAAACCCCCTGTCCACCTATTAAGAAAGAACCATATCGCGTTAAGTTGACCTTTCCATAGAGAAGACCCAGTGAGGATCACTTCATGGCATCGGGTGTGGACTCTATAGATGACGGGCTCAATACCTTTGCACTCTATATTATAGAGCGCTCATGAAAGAGAACTTGAAGAGGTTAATTCTGATGGACTAGAGAGAGAGAGAGAGGGTTCTTGGCATTTCGCTGTCGGCTGACATTTGTGTCGCAAATGGAAGACTACATGTGTTGAAAGACTATATCGTCTACTAGACAACCTGTATTGATTGACAGGGTGGTTGTGTCTAGCGGTAAACGGGAGCGAGAATGCTGTAGGTAAGTAAGTGAGCTTCCAACGGTCCAACGACGACTATTTGTACTTCTGTCGGTTGATGGATGCGAATTTTTTGGTATCGTTTAACCGCTGAATATGGGGATGCGATAAAACTGTTAATGCTACAATCTACAATTAAAGATACTTTTGAGTGTTGCTGGTGAATGCGGACTGTAGAGAACCATTGAGAGAAACTTTTCCATTAGAACTAATATTATAAGTTCTGCTACTAGGCCTATTAGGAATACTACAACTAGCAGTAGTAGTACTGCTAATGCAGCTACTGGGCCATATTACTACTACTACTACTACTACTACTACTACTACTACTACTACTACTACTACTACTACTACTACTACTACTACTACTACTACTACTACTACTACTACTACTACTACTACTACTACTACTATTACTTTACTATTACTACTACTACTACTACTACTACTACTACTACTACTACTACTACTACTACTACTACCATCACTTGTACTTCTACTACTACTGTCAAACTGGTACTACTAGTTCGGCTACTATCGAAAAACTAAATTAAGATGATTTCGAATAGCTAAAGAGGATTGAACTGGAATATTCGGTTTAAAATATTTCAACATTGAAGTCAAAACTGAAAACTTATTCTGCTTTTAAAATTCTTCTTTGTAGTTTGCACAGAAAGACCACGGCGTTATTTCGCATCATCGAGCGGTAGGCGTCTTTGTCTTTTATTTATTCTTTCTTTCTTTCTTTCTTTCCTGTCTTCTCAACTTTTTTTTCGCTTTCATTATCTTCCATAGTGTGGTTTGGTGAAAAAATGAACGAACTCCTTCAAAGACAACATGTAGCAGCGTGTCGAAGTTCGACTGTATACTGCATAGGGTGGAAAAATTGAATTTCTGAGCATTATGCGGTGACTTTAGTCTTTTTCGCTAGTGAACATTTTATGCCTTTCGCTTGGTCGCATCTCACTCGTTATTGCTCGAAATTCTGTCTGTCTGTCTGTCTGTCTGTCTGTCTGTCTGTCTGTCTGTCTGTCTGTCTGTCTGTCTCTCTCTCTCTCTCTCTCTCTCTCTCTCTCTCTCTCTCTCTCTCTCTGTTCGCACGAATTGCAAGCGCCCAGTAACGATCAGGGAAGAGAGTATTGCATTGCATCGTTATAGCTCTGTCCCATATTATACGTTTCACGATTTTTATGGCCCCGCTCCTCCTCCTTCTCCTCCTCCTCCTCCTCCTCCTCCTTCTACTCTTCGTTGGCTTTAAGGGAAAGTTGTCGTTTATCTGCGACACTCGCAGGACAACTTCTAATACGCTCCCTTGGCAACAGCGGTCGTTCTCTATGCCTGCGTGTTCTTCGTTCAACCGATGCACTAATCAGCATTTCATGTACCGATATGATTTTTTTATTCCGAGATCCACTGATCTGTTAATAAGAAAGAAAGCCACATCTATAATAAGGCTGTGCAGCGCAGAGTCACTTAAATACATTGGCTTGTCATGCATGGTTGTCCGGCCTGATGTTGTGGATTTGGCCTGGATGGATCCCGTGCGATTGCTGTTTGGTGTGCCAACCGGCGCGGCTGCTGCTTCTAGGCATTTCGAAGTGGCGCTATAGAAGTTCAAGATCAGATCAGATCGGATTAGCTGCGCACAGCAGCAATCGTATAGTGGGAACGCATCTGAGTAATTGTCCATAGGAAGCGCTACATTACATCACGTTACATTACAACGAACGCATACATGCAGTATCTACGTTTGGTAAGACATGTACCGGGCTGTGTATGCATGGGTCTGTCGAGGCAAATGATCTGGCGATAACCCGTGTCTTTTTTTACTGCTTTGCTTAAATTGTCTAGTGTAACGTAATGCAAAGGGCGATTTATATGGCGCCTCTTTTCGTACAGAATTTCTTCGGCAGCGGCGTTCTCTTGGCGTGCATGGCACTCGAAAAGACGTATTCGTCTTGAGAGATGAAGTAGCTGCGCCGAGTGTCTGGAGACCATAAATCGACCGATGATTGAGGGTCTTCGTGGTCCGAGATCAAATCGATGCCTCCAGTAGCCACACAAAACGTTCTACTTGTGTATCTGCGTGGAAGACCTTTGAATCGAATAGGCCTGCAGAGCGATAGCTAAATCTTACGGAAATAGAGATGTATGCATGAGCGACAGTGGTTTTCAACACAGAAGAAACTATTCTAATAAACCACTTAAATTCCATCTACCACATTAGGCCTACTACTACTACTACTACTACTACTACTACTACTACTACTACTACTACTACTACTACTACTACTACTACTACTACTACTACTACTACTACTACTGCTACTACTACTACTACTACTGCTACTACTGCTACTACTACTACTACTACTACTACTACTACTACTACTACTACTACTACTACTACTACTACTACTACTACTACTACTACTACTACTACTACTACTACTACTACTATCATTCTATGTCTACTCCGAGAGCGCGAATACTCGAAGGATAGCATTTACGTTCAGGTTATTGGTAAAATGTTTTGACCAAAAAAACTGAAAAAACTGCCGAGCTGAGAGGCCATCAATGGAGATAGCGTCATCACACGCCGTTCGGTAATAATGGAATTTTGCCACAGCCGCAATCGGTAATAACATCCGGTTGGGAATTATTATTATTATTATTATTATTATTATTATTATTATTATTATTATTATTATTATTATTATTATTATTATTATTATTATTATTATTATTATTATTATAAACGTCTGTTCCTTTCGCGTCATTATTATTATAATTATGTCTTGAAAGTTCCTCGGAAGGCGGCAGCGTTAAATCTCTGGAGTGTCACTGATATTCGCTGTAGCAGAAAGGATGTTATTATTATTATTATTATTATTATTATTATTATTATTATTATTATTATTATTATTATTATTATTATTATTATTATTACGTGGCTGCAGTATACGCTGCTCAGGCAATATTGCTTCAGGTTTTGGTTTGACGCTGGCATGGCCATGCAGTCTTCGTTTTTGCTGGAAATTGCATTTGATTTAGTTATGAGGTACAACTTCGTATACGGAAACAAGCCCAATCAGGCAAAGCTTGTGTGTGCGGCTGCTGCCCAGAATTTCACAGGAAGTGACTTGGGCTAGGACACAGACCGAGGGATTGACGCCGGAAACAGGAGACAAGGCTGTGCGGCTTGGCAAGGATGTTGAAAGAGTGACGGCGTGAATGACTTAGGCCTATGACAATCGTGTAAAACTATGTAACTATTTCTGTGACATAAGAATCACATATTAATATGCATTATATATATATATATATATATATATATATATATAATCGTAGTCACATTTTAAGCTGTCTTATCGGCTGTCCATTAATTACGTCAACAATTTAGGGGGGTTTGAAACAGTTTGACAGTTGTTGACAGGGGGGGGGGTCAAGAGAAGTTGACGTCAACAATTTCACCTTTTACAAATAATCAAAAAATATGAAATTTCACGGAATACTACTTATTACAATGGAAAAAAGCATGGCAAAAAGGTCATCACCACCACATTTTGACACTCGATGAGAAAAACAGGGAAAAATGGTCATCACCGCAAAAAATAATAACCTTGCTATTGGGACCTGTCATTGATCTTGGGGGTGGGGGTCAAAAATTTTTGACGTATGGGGGGAGAGGGTTAAGTGAAAGTTGACAGTTGTTGACAAGGGGGAGGGGGTCAAAAATTACTCAAAAATTGTTGACATAATTAATGGACAGCCCCTTATCTTTACTGGTTTTAATTTAATTCGTTTATTGAAATTGGTTTCATAATTGTTATTTTTTGTTGCATAATGTATATTCTCTCGCCGGTTGACCTATTGACCTACACTATCGAGGCCACGGATAACAACCTCTGTAATTGCATACAGTAACCTACAATTTCTGCTAATCTATTTAAGATTTCTTTATATATGACATGTACTCATGTAGACATTTCTATTTTAAAACAGATTTAGATAATTTTGTGTTAAGTGCCGCATAGATAACAACAGTTAAACCAAAAGTGATCATCGTCAAGTAGACCTATATCTCGAAGCAATCGTAAGAGGCATTAAATTGCATGATAGACCCAGGGGCGTCTACACCATAACCCAGAACGCCTATGTCAGGTTTGGGGGGGAACTTGCTCCAATGAAAAAAGGGGGGATAGACGCCCCTGGATAGACCTATATGAGTTCGTTGATAGTTAAATTGCTCCGTGTACGGGTCTAAATCACTGAAACATGCTATCACAGATTGTTATGCGCGTAAAATACTGTATAACGCAATGATACTAATATAGGATAGTTTTGGATCCATTTGCGTCGATAAACGCTTCTTATTGGGCGGCATTACACCACAACCATCATCATCATCATCATCATCATCATCATCATCATCATCATCATCATCATCATCATCATCATCATCATAACCATTACCAGTAATTGAGCCAGATGCGGTTAGAAGTGGGGCGTGTGAACTAGCATGCAGCCAAAATACTGCAAGTATATATATACACTATATATATACTTGCAGTATATATATACTATATACATATATACATATGTGCACTATACAAGGTGCTGTATATGCATATACCGATGATTTTTTTTTCGAATGCACTGCGTCGGTCTGTAACGGACATCGGTTGTCAGAGAGAGGGGGCGGGGTGAGGTGGGGTGGCAGTGACAGGGCATCCATGCACGGACAGTAATCGAGTCCGATCCGGAGGCACCCGGATAGGACGACGCGACGGAATTAGAGATCCGTGCAAGATCTTTCGCTAGATCGAGGAAATTACACTCGGCAAGGCAAGGCAAGGCAAGGCAAGGCAAGGCAAGGCAAGGCAAGGCAAGGCAAGGCAAGGCAAGGCAAGGCAAGGCAAGGCAAGGCAAGGCAAGGCAAGGCAAGGCAAGGCAAGGCAAGGCAAGGCAAGGCAAGGCAAGGCAAGGCAAGGCAAGGCAAGGCAAGGCAAGGCAAGGCAAGGCAAGGCAAGGCAAGGCAAGGCAAGGCAAGGCAAGGCAAGGCAAGGCAAGGCAAGGCAAGGCAAGGCAAGGCAAGGCAAGGCAAGGCAAGGCAAGGCAAGGCGTCGTGTGGACGGTGCGGCCCCCGACCGTGTGCATGCAAAGACTGTCTTTAGTTTGTTTTGGGGTATATGGTGTATCCGAAAATGTCGCGACACCGTTCGCCGAATATACTCGCGGGAAATGTTAAAAGTTTTAGGCAATTTAACGTAAAGTCATTTCAAAGTCAAATTCAATTCAAATTAATTTCATCGTCCGTTTCAAGCACATAGGTGTTCATCGGGTACGCCTCAGACCACAAACCGCAGTGCTCATCGGCAGAGCAGACTGTAGCTGAGGAGGGTCGGTTCGGTCCAGGTCAAAAACCAAAAATCAGTCAGGGCAATACCAAGACTTAAGGAGGAAACAAAATATGTTTTAAGATGACGCCTAAAAATATCTAGAGAAGAGGCCATCCGAATATCAAGGGGAAGAGAGTTCCAAACATATGGAGATGCATAACTAAAAGCCCTACACCCAGATTTAGTGCGACGCAAGGAAATTTCAAGATTCATTTCTTTATTTAAGATTTTATTTACAGTATTTGCTTGTCAGAGATTTTCAAGATTTTCAGTGAAGGTGGCAGGAAATTTTACAAGGGGCAATTTTCAAATTATGGAAGCCACGAACTTTTTTTTACTTCTCAGCCCCAGGCCCACTCGGACCTTAATCCGGCCTTGAGTATCTGACTGGCTTTGATGATGGAATACTACGTAAATGTAGATATAGATAATATTAGATAAACACATCTGCACATTGACTATAGTCTATACCCAGGAGTTTCTGAACGAGACAGAACATTAACAACTATGCGCAGCTGCTGCTGTTGCGAGCTCTGAAGCCTCGATATATAGCACCATGTGCTTTGAAACTACGCATACATTGTTTCTAACGATGTCTGAACGAGTCGAAACTTCTGCTTAGAAGAAATGGCCTTTAACTATCGCAAAGCAATGCAGTGGCGTAGCGAGGCAAAGTGCCGCCCGGGGCGAGAAAAAAGTGCCGCCCTCAATTCTCCCAAAAAAGTCTGACAAGTAAAAAAACGTTATCAACTCTCCAAAAAAGTCTCTGATAAGCAAAAAACGTTATCAACTTTCCAAAAAAGTCTCTGACAATCAAAAAACGTTATCGACTCTCCAAAAAAGTCTCTGATAAGCAAAAACGTTATCAACTCTCAAAAAAAGTCTCTGACAATCAAAAAACGTTATCAACTCTCCAAAAAAGTCTCTGACAAGCAAAAAATCTAAGAAATCTCGAAAGTGCCGCCCCTAGAGCAAGTGCCGCCTGGGGCGCTTCGCCCCTCTGCCCACCCCTCGCTACGCCACTGAAGCAATGGTCTTTCTCTTACCATGTTCTATGTACAAACAGTTGTATACAGCTCTTCACAGCATGTTGCCGATTGTTTGATTGGTTCATGCCGGACTACGCGAATTCACTTACTTGAATGTTTTGTGGATGGTTTACGATGTTACGTTACCGACAGTGTTTTATCCAGACTCCAGGCCCTTGGGGAAGAAGAGAATTGACTTGGCTGGAGTGGAAGAGGCACAGTTTAATGTAATTTTTCAGTGCTGGGGTTTTTTGAGAGATTTTGAAGGGGTTTTTTTGGAGGGGGAGGGGGAATCTCCCCCTAACAGGCCTGGACAAAACACTGGTTACAAGTCGGTGCTGCTTGATTGGCATTGGTTGTTAAAATGTGCCTATAAATGTAAATGATCGAGAAATTTGTCAATGTCAAACCCTGATTTGCGATTTCAGAAACAGAAAATAATGATCCTCTAATAAAATTTACATTTAGTCTTGAATTTTCTGGCGGCGATAAATCCAAACATCTGACAAATACGAACGTGTCAGTTACAACCTTAGGGAAGACTGATTCCACGTCAACCTTTGATCTACAGCCAAATTTTAATTGCTAAGGCAACAAATTTTAATCTATGGTTGGAATATGAAATCCTGTGTGCAGAATGATATCGAATTCTGTTAAATTTCCAGGCGCGCTTTTGTGTGTGTGTGTGTGTGTGTGTGTAAGAAACAGATGGTAAAATATGTGGTCGGCAAAAAAATAACAGGAAATTTTTAACGCGATGCATTTAAGCAATTATTGTCCGCCCTACTGTAGTGCTTCTATCGTGTTCCTAACGCAAGCAGTGTGAGATAATAATCGAGACATTGATCTAGAACTTTTTATTGCCTACCAGTATAACGCAGTGGCGGCTCCACCGGGGAGGGCTAGGGGGGCCCGTGCCCCCATAATGAGTGCCTGCGCCCCCAGTGGCCCCCCTGTTGGGACCTATACTTAATGATACATACATTAAACAACAAATGGTTGGCCCCCATGTTTAGAAGTTGCCACCCCAACGCCGCCCCCCACTTGCCAAATCGTGGAGCCGCCACTGGTATAACGTCCATGCAATCTGTGCATGATGTATTATAATCAATTGGTCTAATTGCAGCGCTTGTATGTTACGCTTTCAGACTGTGTTGCACAAGCAGCCCGTGATCGAGTGGTGAGACCACCACCTGTGAATCAGACGCAAAGACATTCTTCAGAAGAAAATGACAAATCCTCAGGTAGTCAGCGCTGTACTCGGCTTTCATGTAGTAGGATCAGTAAAATATAAAAAACAACTAATTTCTACGGCTCCTGCAGAATTGAAGATGAGTGACTTCGTGTGGCGTAATTAGGCTATATGGAGTCTGCAGTTTGTGAAAGATTATTTATAATTGTAATTATGCTGCTGTTATTTGAAGTGCAAGCCCATTAATTATTATTATTATTATTATTATTATTATTATTATTATTATTATTATTATTATTATTAGTATTAGTAGTAGTAGTAGTAGTAGTAGTAGTAGTAGTATTATTATTATTATTATTATTAGTATTATTATTATTATTAGTATTATTATTATTATTATTATTAATTATTATTTGTAGTGGCATCATTAATGTTTTTGTAATTAACAGTAATTTGGCAAAATAGTCGTTGTTAAATCTGTCAATCCGACTCTCAATCGTCTAGGCTGTAAGCGGTAGGCCTAACCATAATCTCCCTATTTGTCCATTTCATTATTTATTATTCGTGTATTCTGACATCGAAAGACCACAGAATATCTTGCGTTTTCTCTCTCTTTGAGTTGTCCAGTTTTCCATACGTCTTCGTTGCCCTTTTACACACGCAGGACAGCATCTTTGCCTTGTGATCTGCAGGTCGACCGACCGACCGTGTGTTGATTCTTAACAAATATATGTGGCGCAATAATATCGTGCATGCCCTGCACTTCTGACGGTCGTCCTGCGTTTGAGGGATCTCCGACGATATAGACGCAACAACGCCGGCCGGCCGGTCGCCATCATAAAATCTCCTAATAATGTCATTACTCAGCGATGAGACCGGAATGAATATGGCGCCTGGTGCTCGGTTGGCGATACACCGATGGTTCTGCTTCTTGTTAATTACATTGCAGAATGGAAAGTAACAAATGTCCGACTGGCTGTCAGTTAGAAATAGCGAATAACTGTAAATGCTCGTCTCGTAGAAAAAATCCCAGCGATTGCAGACTATTTTGAAGATCTAATAGAGTGCCAAAGGCGGGACCACGTGGGTCCGGCACCCATATTAGGGCGGGGACATGTAGTGGGGTTTGTTTTTAAATAAACGTCGAGAAATTTGGGGCTAGGTAATAGTACGCCTACAGACATGGACATATGGGTCCATTTTTAAAAAGCCCAATCAACCCAATCCATCATGACCCAACACACACACACACACACACACACACGAAAGCAATATGGGGTTACTTGACCCAACCCATCGTAATACATTACATTTTCTTATACCAAAATCTATTTCCGACCCAACCCACCATAGACATAGAAATGTCTGATCATCTAACCCAGGCCAACCCATGACCACGTCTTGAGGTAGTATGATCAAAAAAGATAGGCCTATGCGTGAACATTGAAAGATTACTAGTTTTTTGCTTGTGAAGACTTTTCCGCCTCGAAATGTCGACGCACCCTCTATTCGGGAATCCTGGCCAAGCCACTGGTATGGTGCAGTAGGCATATTATATTCGAATCAATACTTATCCAACTGATACGCGGAAAAGGCCAGCGCGAGAAGAAGACTTAATTCTGCTAATTGAATAGTCTTCGGTTTCGTTGAATTTGACGAGAAACCGTCGACATTTTTCTTCGGCTTCTATAGTGGCGTCAAAGCTTTGTGAGGATTTCTTCGCCAGAAAAATGATTCAGAAAACCTCGAACTGCGCCTAATAGGAACGAGCATCGTAGGCTACGTACGGCCACGTCTGCAATAGGGTTCTAGGCAGTGCCGGATTAGGCAGAGTAGGCAACTGCCTATGGGCCCCGCGACTTTTAGAGGTGGGGGCGTGGGGCTAGCAGTGGCGTAGCCAGCTTTTGCAAAGTGGGGTTGTTAATTGGAGGCACTATGCAACCGAACAGCGGTGGCCTCGGCCGACCCCCACTACACCCCCTTCAACAAAAAGTCAACGGATTTAGCCATAGGCGGATTTTATTAAAGGCTAGGGTAGGCTTAAGCCTACCCAACTAACCCCACCAAATCAAAAAAAATTGTTTTTTCCATCAACACCAGGTCTTTCGCGTGCTGGACGGCATCCCCAGACCTCCATGCTAGCCTACCCAGATATTAAACTCTAAGTCCGCCTATGGATTTAGCCTACATCAATTGTGCTGGTCATATTTTTTGAACTGGGGTTGTTTGAGCAACCCCAAACAGCCCCGTAACAGCGCCAAGCCACTGGAGACTAGTCTAAAAGACCCCTTTCCAACGGGACCCAATTTTTGCAGCAAAATTATTAGCACGTGACTGTGCATAAAAGAATGGCTTAAGGGCCTATAAGAAGAAGAAGGTTTAGAAAAGCAGGAAGAAATTACAAGAATACCTGGCTTACAGTCAATGGCGCTAGTGTGCAGTATGAAATGGTTGGGTCACTGGGTGTGCTCTATTTCGAACCTTGTAGATCGAAATTTAGAATGATATTGTTGATTATTCTTGCAAAGGTTAAAGCAATGAAGATGGAGCAAGAGGAAAATGTGGATTTTGCGGGAGAAATTCTTCAAATCGAGTAGAGTTTTGCATATCTAGGGCCTATGCACCTTCTATTCAACAGGCCTTCAATTGGCTTCTCTCACTCAGCGAATTAATTACTGTATATCACTTGTTCCTGATGTCTCTAAAACCTGCTGCCAGGGGCGTAGCCAGGAATTTGATTTGGGAGGGTATAAATATTTTGAGTGGGTATAAATTTGAACCCGCATAAACCATATAAACCACATATAACCACATGCAAATCACATAAAAAACTTTAAGGTAGACTGATTTTAGGGGTTATATATAACCGATATACCCCCCCCCCTCGTTGCTACGCTTAGCTAGTAGGATCTCTACTGTGTTAAAAAAGACAATAATTCGAAAAAATATCTTGATATTAGAAACCGTGCATTTTTCTGCTGTCGACAGGAAAAGCGTCGCATGACTGCTGCGGAGGTGGACGGGCAACCGGTGCAGTTTGCCTGTACGCTGAGAGAGCTACGGGAGCTGATGGAACTGCGAGGCCAGGAAGCGTGCCAGAAGATACAGGCGCAGTACGGCGGTACGCTCGACCTCTGCAAACGTCTCTACACTTCGCCCACCGAAGGTACGGCGACGCGGTCGTACCCGGCCGTACTGGGCCGGGCCCCTCTGTCCCGTTATTATTATCGACGCTCTTGAGCATTTGCTTCCCGGAAGAAAAGGCGTCCGTTTGCGTTGCAATCCATTGTGGTCTGCTCCTTTTATGAGCGTGTCATGTTATTCTTACTTATTCTGAACGTTAATGCTACTGAAAGATTCCTCCCGTTTCCCTTTACGTCGTTTCTTATTTATCTTTGTTGTTCATTGACGTCTATTAATAGACGTCAATGGTGTTGTTACCATGGCTTGAAGCTTAGTTTGGTTGATGTGAGTTTTTCCTGTTTTCTCTGTTTTTCTTTGTGTTTTAAAGTCGATTTTGTTTCACTAGTTATTATTCATTTTAATCGAACTAATATAATTTAGGGAAATTGCGTGGGTAATAATAATCCGCTGATCTGAGCTGATCCGCTGAGCGGCCGGGAGGGGGAGGGTCAGATCAGCGGAGATATACCCGGTAGACGTCTAGTGGTCAGATCGGCTTCTAGAGAGCTATAGTGCTCAGATCTGCGGCTATAGAGGGGTGCTGGGGCCAGATGACCGGCTATACAACTATTTTATATGTTATGTCGTAGTAGTGGTGGTGGTGGTGGTGGTGGTGGTGGTGGTGGTGGTGGTAGTAGTAGTTGTAGTAGTAGTAGTAGTAGTAGTAGTAGTAGTAGTAGTAGTAGTAGTAGTAGTAGTAATCTATTACTACTATTGCTACAGCAACAACGACAACTACTATTGCTACTACTACTACTACTACTTTAAAAAAATATTTTTACAATTACAGTTATTGCTGATCTAATTGACCATTTAGGATATAAAAGTTTTGCATTATAGATAGTATAATGGAATCATAAGTGCCGGCATGAACAGCGTTTCATTTATTGCATGGGGGCGCAACAGGGTGGGCCAGGTGGGCCATGGCCACCCAATATTTAGGCCCATTGGGCCACAATGTGTTTGGCCCACCCAATTCCAATTGGCAAATTACAATGTTTTGTGGAACTAATAACTACAAATTTTAAAATATATTGGCATAATATTGCCATATATAATTGAGATGTCACAGATGTGGAAGACCATTCAAAATTATTATATTTATATAACCATGCAACTGTGTTTTTTCAATGATCGATTGATGGTAACGGCAAGAATTTCTCGCTGCGCTGTCTTGACTCTGAATTATTGGCCATGTTGGCCCACCCAATATTTGGCTTGTGGCACCCTCCATGGTTTTAATTTGTTTCATCACTCTTCTGAATTTTTGCATATCTATAGCCTACTGTAGCACTAGTAGTTGCATTGTCCAATTTTGCCATCTTATCTCTCGATTGATTTTTTTAGACATTTGACAGAGAATAGATTTCTGACAGACTTTGTATAGTGTCGTTTCAAATGGCTCATTAGTTTTCGCGGCATTTCGAAAGCTGTAGAAAAAAATTGAGACAGAATATATTAACAATTCTAGTACGGTTTGACTCAGAAAAGATGGGGACACAAGAATATGTGGTTTTAATTCGTTTCATCACTCTTCTGAATTTTTGCATATCTATAGCCTATTGTAGCACTAGTCCTTGTATTGTCCAATTTCAAACAGGGTATCAATTTTATAATATTTTTGTGGTCTATAAAACCTGTAATAGAAGAAACCATTCTCAATTTTGCCATCTTACCTCTCGATTGATTTTTAGACATTTGACAGAGAATAGATTTCTGAAAGACTTTGTATAGTGTCGTTTCAAATGGCTCATTATTTTTCGTGGCATTTTGAAAGCTCTAGAAAAAAATTGGGACAGAAAATATTGACAATTCTAGTACGGTTTGACACAGCAAAGATTGGGACACAAGAATATGTGGTTTTAATTCATTTAATCACTCTTCTGAATTTTTGCATATCTATAGCCTACTGTAGCACTAGTTTTGCATTGTCCAATTTCAAACAGGGCATGTTGGCCCACCCAAAATTTGGCTTGTGGCGCCCTCCGTGATTTATTGTGAATAATAGCCTAATTTCTTTTTGTCCAACTGGTAATTGATCTTTTCCATACAATTTTCATTTCACCAAAATACTGTCTCAGCTTTTCATCGATGCTTTGTGTCCAATTACTCGTCAGTTCCCACGAGTTTTCATTTAATTTCCAGATTATAGCAGAGCTCTGGGACTGTTGGGATGAGCTTTATGAGCTGCGCTCGCAGTTTGCTTACTTGAATCGGAGTTACTCTGGTCATTCTTTCATATAGCAAAGCACATCTTGTATCACACATAAATTATTTTATTTTATTTTAAATTAAATTTAATTTAATTTAACTTTATTTTATTTTATTTTATTTTTTAAAAATTATTTTTAATTTAATCTAATTTAATTTAAATTAAATTAATTTTATTTTATTTTAAATTAATTAATTTAATTTAATTTAATTTTATTTTAAATTATTTTATTTTATCTGCAGTTTCTGCTGCAATGGCTGTAATGATTAACTGTGTTTCATTTGTACAACAGAACAGAGTAGTATTGCTCCACATCTGACTTTGAGTTATGCAATATTTGATATTCTGTCTGATTAGCTATTTAACCCCTTAACTGGGCAACTATTTGTAACTCAATGTAAAATGGACGAGTGTTACTCGGGGCACCCAGTTAAGGGGTTAAAAGACACCTTTTGCATTAGGTTATTTCTATCTATAATGGAATCATTATTTCATACTTTTAGTCCAGTCTGTTCTTTTAACCACAGGCTGTGAAAGTATGACATAATTTTCACTATTTTGCCATGTAGCATTGCTTTACAAATTCTAGCCTATGACGTGCTTGATATTTTACTTGAGCTGATTCTAGAAATTCACAAGTTATATATATATGGAGTAATTTGCCAGAATAGGTTTACCATTCTGCCAAAATGCCTTTAGCAAAATTTTTATTTTTCAGAAATGGTTTGTTGATGACATCGTCAGATCTGTTTATGCATTCGTTTTGAACCTCTTAAGAGCCTTGTTGAGGTCTAATTATTGTCAGTTTGGCAAAATTAGGCACTCACAATTTTCTAATGTTTTTAACGTTTACTTCTCTCTGAGTTAGTCTCATTTGGCTGTACATCTTATGAGCATCCTAATAGAAAGTTTCATTTCTCTGATGCATAGAAAGGATTCTACGATTTCTTGACCTGTTGCCGCAGGTTATTTTCACAGTACGCCTCTGAAGCCGATTTCTTACAGTTTGAAACTGTATCTTTGGCAATAAGGAGTGCAGCTTTTACTGCCAAGCCTCTGACATGCAGCATGTGGATCCAATGCTGTTGTTCTGTATCTTTCTCCGTCATGAACCGTACGTAGGCTCCGCAAAAAAAACATGGATCCATCTCTCTTCGATCCTGTCAGTGTTTTAAGCTTGATAAAACTGAGTGCTGCTTATTTTTTTGCTTTCTGACGGTCTTTAGTTGGTCTCGTTGCCAGAACGGCACGGCTTCCAGCCGTACTTCTGTGTGCCGGTCGCAATTGTCAGTTGTGAGAAATTTTATTGCCGAGCCGAGCATATTCTATGATCCATCTTTTTGCACCGAAAAGAATTCGTTTTTGCAGCCGGACGTGCCATCTGCGGTATAGAAGTCATAAATAAATACGATATGAGATTTGATTTTAAATTTGAAGATATATTTATCTCAAATTAATTAGATTTCTTAACAACTTTATTGTAAATACACACACACATACACTATTTTGCTTATTTGTTTGTATATGCAGTGTTTTATGGCTTCATCAAAGCCGCGTTTTATGTGTCTATGACCAAAATAAATTGCTTGCTCAGGACTTATCAATCCTAAATGTGTGCAGTGATTGCCTATATATATATATATATATATATCTCTCTGCAGTCATATCAAATGCAGTGCAGAATTTCTGTTAGTTCCCTTATAGTGTACGGCGAGTGGATTTGGATTGGTTTTTCTGGTCGTTCCTTATCGCTGTTCGAAAGTGAAGCAGTCCCTGCAATCAGGCCGCCTTCGGAGATAATTCTCTCCGTTTTTCCCCGTCGGTCCTGCAGTGATTATGATGCACTGCTGTTCGTGTCGTTATATCATCCCTTTGTTGTCGCTTCAGTGGACGTCGTTGTTGTTCGCATCAGCGTTTAGCGGGATTCTGGAATCTTACAGTTCGGCTCCGCTGGATTCCCGCGTGCGTCACAAGATGGCGTCCTGCGGAAGATCGATGTCCGGGTCCCATTGAACCGCTGTCCGATTCGGTCGCATTCCATCCATCCATCGACCCCAAGAGTTGCTCGGTTCTCCTGTGCACGATCCGACGCAGTGAATTCATTCGCGCGTCTCGCCTGTGCAGAAGACTTTGTATGACATCGCCGGTCACTGGTCGTACATGTGATTCCTGCGCTGCTTTTGATAATCACGATCGAAAGTCCCTTCCCTACCTACCACAGAAAGTCCCAGGTAGAATTTGGTGCTGGGTTGGGAACGAGAAGATCAGTGAAAATGCTGATTTGTAGACTCAAAGATATGAAGACAAAGAAGGAGAATACCGGTACTGGAGCAAACCTATCAGAGGACAGGAGGGTAAACAATTAGGTTGCACGGCAAGACCATAATGCAATTGAATGGCCAGCTGGAAGATAGTGGCTCTCACATAGGATTGATCCTATTGAACCACTCTAAACCCTGTTATTATTATTATTATTATTATTATTATTATTATTATTATTATTATTATTATTATTAGTACTACTACTACTACTACTACTATTACTGTAATAATAATAATAATAATAATAATAATAATAATAATAATTATTATTATTATTATTATTATTATTATTATTATTATTATTATTGCTGCTGGTAGAAAAGTGTTTCTTGCTAATGCTCTTAATTTCCAGTACAGTGCTACTCAATGCTGTGGTCACTTTTTATCAAAGCTGAAGCGGTAGAACGGCTGGAATGAATTTGTGTTTATCGATCTATTTGCTTGTACCAATCAGCAGTAGCAGCAGCAAAGCAAGAAAATTAAATTCAGTGTGTAACCGCAGCACAGTTTAATCTCTTCAGTTGTCAACCAAAAGTTCTGACTGCTATCAGATTATATACGAACTCCCCTCTGTGTGTTTGTCCAGGCTCTCTCTTGCGGCATTCGCAAATCCAGCTGCTAAAAGCATGCAGTAATAAATTTGGTTTTGACTTCTTTATGCATGTTTGTTTTGGCAAGACAAAAAGCAAGTCATGAAATCTTTATCAGCAGTGTTTTACCTGTAGATGTTGTCTTGCTTGAGATAGAATCTCCAATGTTGAAGCCTTCAGTCAACAGGGCATAAGTCCCGTGCTTAGAAGAGTTTTCTATGACAATAAACCGTTGGCTGTTATTGCCTGCAAATTCATCTGTTGGGACTTACAGTGCGGAATGTCCGGGGAAAATTAAATTCACGTGCAGTGGACTGTTTTTGTTGTTGAAGTCTAAATTAATACGCACTGATTTATGCACAGCTCCTAGACACGCTACTGTAATTTAAACTGCCAGGTGCAGTCTAAAAGAAAATTTAAGTTAGCAAAAGATTAGCTGCACAGTGTTGGAGTTGGGGGGGTTGGAGGTTGAACCCCCAGCTAACTTTGCAACCTCCCAAAAATCACATATTGGGTAGATTCAGTTTCTGTCATTCATTGAATTTCAGTCTAATGAAAATCTCAAACCCCCAGCTCAAATTTCACAACTCCAACACTGGATTTGCATGACCTTTACTGAAAATGGAGGGGCCTAAACTCTGTAGACTCAAAGACCTGAAGCCTAAACTCTGTTGGTGACAAATTGAGGTACCGGTACAAGCTGTACTGTACATCTGCTTGCTTCCAAGCATGTCTTTGGTTTTTGTTGTTGCCTTGGTTTAGTCTTGTTTTGTACTTTTCGATTAGAGATAAGAGACCGGCTGCGACAAAACTAAAGGTCGTCAACCTTTTAGGATTTGACGTTGATTTCTTGTTACTGGCACGTTAACGCGCTGAAACTCAGACATGTTGCATTATGTACGGTATTGTAAAGTCCAAGTAGGCCTACTCAGCGATGTATTTGTCTTGCCACCATTTTGCCTGCGGAGAGACTTGGCATTTGTTGAAAGCCGACCGACTGCGAAGACTTGAAAGAAAGAAAGAAGGAAAGAGTATACCTGTTGGTTCATTTGTGTTTTCTTGAAGAACTGTTGTGTGTCTTTCGCCCAAGCGCCGAGTCGAATTCCCGAAGCGTCTGGTGGCGGAATCTGGTGCTTCTGAAACCGCGTGGCATACCTTTCCTTTAGGTGATGGGCTTTTCAGGTGTAAAGGGTGTAGCGTATCTCGACGCTGGGATGGATG
This sequence comes from Metaphire vulgaris, assembly GCA_018105865.1. Taxonomy (NCBI): domain Eukaryota; kingdom Metazoa; phylum Annelida; class Clitellata; order Crassiclitellata; family Megascolecidae; genus Metaphire; species Metaphire vulgaris. The sequence continues at coordinate 19,070,185 of CM030836.1, read as the reverse complement.
GAAACTTCAAACGCAATGGTTGTGTGTGCGTGCGTGTGTGTTGTGTGTGTGTAGTTGTCGGAGTGGCAAGCCGTTACTTCTAGATGCCATGCCATTTGTTGTGTAACCAGCTATATGCACAGTATGCACGGGAGCCTTTTACGAGGGTGCAGTAGGCAGCTGTAAAGGTTACGGTACTTGAGTATGCATGTGTGTGTGTAGCCTACATACTGTCGGTGTATTACTATAACACGTGTGCATGATTTGACTGGTATCTAATACGACAATAGAGTGTAGTGTTGTTGTATGTATTGCGTACAATCTGTAGCGTGTGTACAATTGAAACTTTTTCTCGGTTCTGATTGTTTAGCACTAAGATTTTTACACATTTCATTCTTGATACCACTCGATACAGATGAGTCTTATGGGGAAATGCGCTTTCTTAGAACTCTCAGAGCAGCTTTCTTCGGGTATTCCGGGAATTAGTTCTGTCCTTCCTCTCAATGTATCTGCAGTGATGTTTTAACTTTTCTTCTGCTTACATTATTAATTTATTGTGTTTATTAGGTGCCTTGCAAAGTCAGAAGCATGCCATGTACAGTTCCTTAATTACACTTGTAATTACGGTAGTTTTTTACTTACATTTAAAACACGCTATCTTCATTTTCTCAATGCCTTAGGGTAACCTTTGACTCGAGCATTGTTAGCTTCTTGTTTATTGAGCTCTATAACGTAGGCAAACACACACACACACACACACACACACACACTCACACACTCTATATAAGCTTCTTGACCATTGATTTACAGCAACTGGCAAGTCTTCTCATAAACTCATAAATCATTTGTGACAATTTGCTGGTAAAGACTCAATATATATATATATATATATATATATATATATATATATATATATACCAGTATATATGTGTATATATATATACACCAGTATATATATGTGTATATATATATATATGTATATATACACAGTAGTACATAGTGCATATTGTGTATATATATATATATACATACTGTATATACCCTTACACATGTATAAGTTGTGGAAAGCCATGCTTCAGTGTGTTTACCAGCAAATTGTCACAAATGATTTGTGAGTTTATAAGAAGACTTGCAGCTGCCGTGAAACAATGGACGAGAAGCTTTTTCGAAATGAAATTTGATTGGAACGTCATTCAATAGGAAGCAATTTTTCAGAATGCTTCCAAGACGCCACATGATCAGCATTCTTCATATCCTGGCAGCAAAGAGCTAGCAGTTTTGCAAGCGGTTAACATTAATTGTAATGCGCTTGCTAACATTGATTGATTAGGCGCAATATAAATAGCTAATTACATTACATTACATTACATTACATTAACAGTTTCCAAGTCCTTTACCGTACACCACTTTATTAACCTTGTTCAAATTGAAAACTTGCATCGCTGCACTCTGTTCTGTTCTCTATCCGATGAGTCTTGTATGCATGTTTGTGTTTGTTTAAAAACGCGTCCGTATTGAAGACAATAAGCGTCTATATTCTTGTATCTGTGTGTATGTGTGTGTGTGTGTGTGTGTGTGTGTATGCTGAGTCTTATAGTAGCAGTGTTTTATCCAGACTCTAGCCCTGCGATGGGGGAATTGACTTGCCTGGAGGGGAAGAGGTACAGTTTAATGCAATTTTTTTCAGTACTGGAATTTTGTGGGTGAATTTTGAGTTTTTTGGGGGGAAAATCTCCCCCGAAAAGGCTTGGATAAAACACTGTGTAGGAGACCAATGGTTAGTTAGAGCCTGCCTTAAGTAAATGAGAGTGGTGTCTTTCTATATAAAGTTCCTTAAAAATTAGCGGTACCTATTGATTTTCCTTTTTTACCTAGATCTTGTAACAGATCTTGTAAAATGTCATCTTTTTTTACCTAGATCTTGTAACAGATCTTGTAAAATGTCATCCTTTTTTACCTAGATCTTGTAACAGATCTTGTAAAATGTCATCCTTTTTTTACCTATCCTATAGTTAAGCTTAGATTTGTGTTTGTTATTGCAAAATATATAAATAGTCTTTACATGTAATGACAACACAGAATTCATCATTTCAATTCTCAGCAGGACGTCATGAAATCGCAAAAGATCAAGAGCAAATGAATTATCTGATATATAAGCAGAAGCTAAACATCAAACTCACTGCAAAATGTCGTCATTCGTAACAGTAATAATAAAATAAACGTAATAGATCTCCAGCTTGTAATTTGTTTGATGTATAGGTCCTATACATGCGACAGTGAGTGAGAAAAGTGAGATTGTTGAGAGCCAAATGGATCGCGGATATACACTGTATGTGTTTTTGAATGCTATGACATATAGCTGGAACTCGACAATTAACTTGGTTTCCACTTAGCGAAGGACAAATATGGCTGGAATATAACTGGAATAATGTGGACAGATCAGAGTCGGGGTTTTGGTAAAGAGGCCGAAAATTCATTGATTTAGGATATTTTCGTTAGTACAAGTTCTCTTAGGTATAAATGACAGACATTTCTAAATAACAAATATACTGCTTTAAATGGATAAGAACGTATCCACCTTGATTGCATCTTTCTTTTCCAAATTGACGGATAGGGGTTCAAAATTTCTAGTAGTTTGGTTCAACCTTCCCAATATATATATGGACCAATATGTAAATATTTAGCAAACCCTTGCAAACAGACCTCACTAAGTTATCAGTGTGGACCCTTTTAGACTAGATAAGTCTTCAGGAAATGTAGTTCGGCAAGAGAGTTATTCTGTGCGAAGGAAATGAAAACATCGTAAAAGTGAACTGTTGTGTACAGCAGTTGCCTATCTGAGGAGTTGGTTGTTGCGGGAACAAACCTGTTAAGAGGCTTGATTCACTATATTCCAGAAATTGTTATGTGGATAGCTGTATAAACATTGCTGAACATGGTTTCACTTTATGGCAGTGGTTCTCAACCCTCTTTGCCTCGCGGACCACTTTTGAAGTTCAAAAATTTCTCGTGGACCACCTGATAAATTGAGCAGTCGTCTGCTCCTGAAAAGCTGAGATGATGACCTTTTGTTCTTTTTTTGTTTGTCAGACTTTTTCATGTTGAAAATGCAGAAAATACACACAAAATGGCCCGATAGCCTTTTTGTGCTGATGACCTTCTGTTGCTCGTTGCACTTTTCAGATTTTTCACACGGAAAAATATATATATATATATATATATATATATATGTCCAATTTTTATTTACGTTTTTCAAACTTCGCCACGGACCACTAGACTACCTCTCGCGGACCACTTGTGGTCCGCGGACCACGGGTTAACCACTGCTTTATGGAATCTGCTGTGTTTTGAAGAGGAGTTTTACCACCACTCCATTTGGTCCAATTTTGTTGATCATTTTCCTTAGCTGGTGTAAATTGTAAATCCATTATGAGCATTAATATTTCAGAATGCTGGTGATCAACATAATACAAGTGTTTTATTTGATATCCAGGTTTTGCTTTGTTTGCAAATCTTCCTTTTGGTGTAATTCGATTTTTGCAGTTTTTCATCTTACTTACTTGATGAATATGTTTTCTGGAGTGTTTCAATCATTACGGTTTCAGAAAATATGACCACTTGTGCGTATTAACTGTCACTGTCTATATAGCTTTCATTCTGCACAAAATTCCGAAAATGATGGCCATCGTCTCGGTTAATACTCTTTGCCCAAAATCGTCCGGGGTCAAATAACAGTGGTGACCTCTTACTATCTCCCTATTTCAGGCATCATTAAACAGAAATTACTCTGTCAGCGATGATGATAAATCTAAATTAAAGTCGATCCTTCCCACGCCAGTGCCCAAGCTGTTCGATTGCTTCGCATGAAATCCAAGAATTGAGAGAAAAAAACTTGATTGTTCTAAGCCTCAACACTAGTGCTGTTGAAAGCTCTGTCAGAATCTCTACCACAAATAATTTTGTTCCTGTCTATTTCAGTTGGCTTTTCCTCCATAGTCCATCTTACTCTCTCCCTCTGACTGATCTTGGAATGACCTGGATCTTTGTTATTATTATTATTATTATTATTATTATTATTATTATTATTATTATTATTATTATTTTGAATGACAGATTTTTTAGCCGAAAATATCCCTATGCTCAACAAAGACATACATTTCTAAAGTTTGGAGTCTTTTTTATGTTTGGAGCTATTCAACACCATAGTCACATTGTATTGACTAGTTTCATTAATTATTTTGTGCTGGTATAGTTTTCTTAGTAGAGAACCATTTGCAGATGATCTAATAGATATGTAATTGATATAGGTTTCAATGTGGTTTTACTAGAAAATTGGATTTGCAAGAAGCTAGTAGTAAAGGAGTTTTCTATGTATAGGTGGAGGTTTGCAGATTTTAGTCCCAGAGTGTAGCAACGTGACCACTATCTCATAAACAAAGACATAAGAAACCATCTGTCTTCTCTAGCTTTGTTTGTAAAAGGGAAAAGTGGGATTTCATATGTGATTTGGTATGTGATATTTTAAGTCACAGAAGTGAAGTAATTTTCAGTTTGAGAACTGGACTTCCATTTGAAATAGGCTCATTGCTGACAAACAGTGAAGTAAGTAAGTAAGTAAATAAGTAAAATCTTGTGGATTTATGTGGCGCTCGGGAAAGTAGTACTGTTGTAGCTGCTTATAGCTACTTGCTTAGCCTCTCATGAGATAGCTATAGGCAATCAGTGAGCATGGGATATTTCGTTACCTAATCGTTCTTTGGGACGCGTTTTCAAATTATTGTGATTTAGATTGCAGGTAAAACTCGAGTGTTTGCGTTGATGAAACACAGTTAAGTATTGCTTGTTTTGAAGCAGCCCGTCGATCAATAATGGCCGAATATTTGGATTCGGTGCAAAGGTTCTAGTCAATCAAAGGAAATGGAAAGCATGTAAGGGCATTTGCCGTGGAAATCAAATATATCGATTCTCTCTTCCGACAAAAACATCTCTTTCTGCCGCGTTAAAATCGTCGAACTTTACACTTGCTCTATTGATTTTTACAGGTCTGAGCGGCTCGCCGGCCGACATTCGGCATCGAACTGAAGTCTTTGGCTCCAATGTCATACCGCCCCGACCTCCAAAAAGCTTCTGGGCTCTGGTGTGGGAAGCCCTGCAAGACATAACACTAATAATACTCATAGTTGCAGCTTTGATTTCTCTGGGGCTGTCGTTTTATCATCCAACACCAACGGAAAACGAAGGTACGAAGCGCACGATAGCACGGAACCGGTATTAAAAATTCATGTTGTAATTATGCGTAGTATAACCACCTATGCATATATTTGAAGATTGGTTTGAAAGATATCTGTTTTTGAAGTACTGTATTGACGATTAATTAATCGATTACTTTTTAATAGTTTCTTCCATGCATACTTACTTTTTCCCAGTATTATTATTCAATAGCTAGACGTTGAGAATGGATTTTAATTAAAATCTATGGTCTAGACCGTAATCAAAAATGGCGAGTAATGTGAGCGACGTTGCAGTAAGGCATTTAAGCGGAAAGTTGAGCAAACATGTTATTTTTAAGCTAACTGCCGAAAGAAAATTGGATGATGGTGGTAAAGTTTGCTGCGTTCACTGCGAAACACAATATGCTTTCCGGGGTTCAAATACATCGCTTACGTAACCACCTGCAGCGCAGACATCCGCTGAAGTATCAACACGTTGTCGACGGTGACTAGCAGAAGAGTTCTCAAGTACAATGAATAACCAATTATTTATTGTCGTGTCAGTCAGACAAGCCTGTAAGCGATACAGTTTCCGTGGACATGAAAGCTGCTATTGCTATGTGGATTGCCGGTTCAGGTCGTCCGACCGCAGTTGTGGAAGATGAAGATGCTACGGAATATATTGGTAGTGAACAACTTGTGACATGTTCTGCCATTCTTCCGTTAGAGACCTTTCTGCATGGACTGTTAATGGTTAATGATGACGATCCAGGTTATGTTTCCTGATTAAAAGCTGCAACATTGAACGACTTCACAAAAAGAATCGAAGGCATTGATGCATTGCCAATGTTGCATATGGCTGTGGCCTTCGATCCACAAACAGTACTTCGTATAGCTCTTCAAAACCAGACTTACAATTTACCCAGTTGCCGCTCAATTGACACTGTTATTGATCAGATATATGCAGTGTTGGAGTTGTTAAATTTGAGTATTGGGGATAAAATTTGGGGGGGTTGAGGGCTGAAATTCAATGAATGACAGATACTGCATGTACCCTATATGCAATTTTTGGGAGGGTTGAAAAGTTAGCTGAGGGGTTCAACCCCCTCCACCCCTGGCAACTCCAACACTAGATATACGATGAGAAGCTCACAGAGCACAAGAAAACCTTAGAAAGTGTTCATAGTATTGTTTTCGCTGCTGGCTTTTGGACCTCAAACAACAATGAATCACATACTGTGGCATAACTGGACATTGTATTGATTCTGACTGGAAACTAACATCAGTAGCATTAGGATGCTTACGTTGCAAATGGCCGTGGCCTTAGATCCACGTTACAAGAAACTCGCCTGTCCATGAAGAGAGAAACGCAAAGCAGTGTGTGGATAACGCCGTCGATTGCATTCAGGGCCTTCTACGATAGATAGAAAACTGCCAGCACAAGGTCCAACAGGCTTAAGAGAAAAAAACTTTCAAAAGCAACGATGATACAGAAGTGCCTGTGCCAAGGAAACAGATGAATTAGTTTACTGGTAGTTATAAAACTTATACAGTTGACTGGCTGTCAGTCAGTCACTGCATACTAGGCAAGTAGGCATCACTTTAGCCAGTCACGAAGACAAACCAGAGCGTCTACATTTTCTGGAAGCAGACACGATCGCATTTTATTGACGATATACGCTGAAGAGCTGAACAGTCCTTTGCGCGGAACAGATGTTGCCAGTACACAGACCGATTATCGAGTCAACGTTGACTCCTGGTGGTATTGTGGAAGAGTTTCCTTTATTCCTCTCTAGTCATTTTATTTTACCATTTACCATTTTATTTCGTTCTTCCAAGGTCATATGCACTGCTTCATAGGCTCCGTCTGTCCATGTCTTGTGTGGCCATAGAAGTTGTTGTTGATCGATTGAGTGATCGATGGATTGACACCAGTAGTTGGTCACTCTTTTCCGAGAAGCAATCAGTGCAAATTTGAAGAATTTTGAGGCAGCAAGGACTCCACTAACTCTGTTAACAATCCGTATTTATTTATAAGCCAATGCCCACAGGCATGTTAGGTTCCACCTTTGCCATAAGTTACCCATAACACTTAGAACTTAGCCAAAATCTTTTATGAAAATTGCTGACATCCATGTTGGTATTTGCTTGACGATTAATTGTATAATTCGCCTTGATTACGCAGATCTTTTGCATGCTGGCTATTCAGGAGCATTTGTGGTACTTATCACCGAAAAGCAGTATCAGTAGCCTGCTTGAGCTCTCTTTTCTATTACATATTAACCTATTTAAGGTTATCAAGGCCTGATATTGGAGCAATTCTGTTTAATGACGAAAGTAATGTAGCTTCAATTATTTTATATGAGTCGAATTCCAGTGTTAATTTCTCTTTTCTAAGGCAAAACTGTGGCAGGAGACTTCTTCTGTGCAGTGATGATTTTTACACTCTGATTAAGAATGACTCTTGCTGTTCTAAATGCTTATATTCAGTTTATGTGATGCCTTGTCTATGCATGTCATGCAATACGCTAAAAAAATGACCATAAGGGCAGGTACGTAGAGGTGCGTCTTTATATCCCATGATTTCGAATTCAGCCCCACATAAGCCATCAAAATTTTTATAGAAACCAGCCAGGTTTTCTTAAAGTCATAGTGCAATTATAGAGTTGGCCCTTTTTTTATCCGGACACAGTGTACATGTTAAATATGTTCTTATTTTTATGTTGTTCTTGCAAACCAATATTTATATCTTTCTTTGCAGTTGTGTATGCCTTTTAATAAAATGATTATTCTATGAACCAGAAACAACAGCATTCAGATAAATGGTTGATGTTGCTCTCTCTGATTATTATCTTTGACAGTATTTCATTTTATTTGTATCTATATACATGTTACATGTACGTGACAATGACTGTAGTGTTTTATAAGTAGTGCAATATTCACTAGTTGATGAATGAAAATATTGTTCTGATTCTAATGAACTAATTTCAATGCAACTGCACAGGCTATTTTTGCTACCGGTATTCGTTTTTCGGGGAAATTCTGTGGTACAGCAATCGAAAATTGTTCTGCTTCTCATGTGGGACATCAGTGCTAGGAAATATTGTATTGACCCTTATGAGTTACTTCCTAATAAACATAGAGAATTAATGCACATATCTGTTTAGCCATAGGAATGAGATAAATGCTTTGAGCCTGAGGCGATGCTGATTCTAGTGCCTGGGTCTATTTTTTATTTGAGGCTCTGAAGGGCCAACTCTATAGTAAAAACAATTCTTGTATCTTTCTCATTCTTGCCTTGACTAGCTCTTGCAGCAGCTGTTGCTTTTATTTGATTTCTGCAAATTCTTATCTGCTCGATTCACTTCTGTATTTTGCAGAAGTGCTCTTTTAAGGTTAACCCCTTAACTGGGGACCCCGGATATATCCGTCCATTTTACATTGAGTTACAGTTAAATACACGGTTAAGGGGTTAAATCCCAACCGGTCATCATAGCTGGTGGCTGTTGAGTGTTTGCCTGGTTCTAAAAAGTCAGGTGCATTCGGAATACAGGTGAAATGTAATTATTATAATAATGCTAATAGGCCTAATTATAATAATAATTGGGTTGAAAGTGGCCTAGTATGATCTCTCCTGTGTTTTGACCCACTGTGACTCGACTATTTTATGTAGTCTTTTCTTTAGACTTTGTTTCTGTGGAAACTGCTGATTAGGCATAAATTATGAACATGTCCAGTCCCATTTCTGTGTTCCTGTGCCCTTTTGAGGCTTTTGGGCATCAGGGATACTGATAATTATTAATGAAATATGTATCCTATAAATTTTGAACCCAAAATAAAATGAGTTAGAATCATAAGTGCCAGCACTAATTTCCAGTTGGCAATGATTCACTTTAATTGCTCAATGTTTCAATTATAAGGACGCATTTTATTCACAGTTTTAGCAAGTATTTATTGAAGGAAATTCGGGAAAAGATTCGTTATAGCATTCATTTTTATACAAGATAACATTAATGGATGCATGTAACAACAGTTCAAACAGTATGGTCTAATGACATTTGACAGTTTTTTCTTCCGTAATTAGTTTTGCCGTAAGCTCGTTGTATTGCTGTGCAAAGCACGTTGTACTATAAATATTTTATGACCCAAAGAAGCAACAATAGTGACCAAAGTCTGACAACGGATGCTAATTACGGCGGTCTGTGTGCCGATCTTCTGATGCGAATTTCAGGATTTGACGAGACAGAAGCGGAGGCCGGATGGATCGAGGGCGTGGCCATACTTGTGGCCGTCATCGTCGTCGTCTTTGTGACCGCTTTCAACGACTGGCGGAAGGAACGCCAGTTTCGCGGACTCCAGAACAAAATAGAACACGAACACAGGTTCGCCATAATCCGCGCCGGCGAAGTCATCCAGATTCCCGTCGGCGACATCGTCGTCGGCGACATATGTCAAGTCAAATACGGTGATGACTTTTAGCAGATTTGTATCGCTTGTAACTTATAAATTCCACTCGTTTCGAACTAGTACCTGTGCGCCATAGTGGTCGTCACACAGGGCAGACCCTACTGAACTGCACTAAACCTCCACTGGGTTGCACTGAATTTATTCCTCACTCTTAGGTGCAACTGGAGGCTTCTATAGTGACATGGATTGCCGATGACTTGCTTAAATACCATATAAATCTACTAGTAATCTATCTTAGATGATTTGTTTGTATTAATTTTATTTCCATGTAACAGGAAAAGCCTTCTGTACCATCATGATCTCTTACTTGCTTTAAAAATCTTATATTGTAAAAACACCATATAATTATTATACTTGTATTATTGCACAGCCTTTCGTTATGCTGCAGAATGATTGAATGATGAAAAGCTGATAGCAAGAATCACGCTCAGAAAATTGAAGGCAAAAACATCAGAGGAAGACCATGAAATGAATGCATAGACAATATTAAAGAATGATGCAACATGGACATAATATGCGAATGAAGCTTACAAAGCCACACAAGTTATGATGATGATGATGATGATGATGATGATGATGATGATGATGATGATGATGATGATGACAGAGACATATCAAGGAGGCAAACTCAAATTGCAATAGACACCAACAGGTTTTACGCCTATGGAGAAGAATGATGATGCCAATGACGACAAGGATGATGATGATGATGATGATACAGTGAAACCCGCTTAATTGCATAGGTGCCGTGCAAGCCTTGCTTATGCGATTAACTGGGCTATGCGAATAGCCGGGACGTCTGATAATCAATGGTACGCACAAAACACTGGTTCGGGGGTTTTTATGTTGTAATGTGATTATGCGGGTTATGCAATTAAGCAGTATGCGATTAAGTGGGATCCACTATACTTGTATTATACTTTGTATTAAAGTATATGGTAATTATAGAAAAACACGAGTTCATTTCTAATGATTTTCAGTGAGCATTCGCCTGGTATCGGTGTTCTTCTAAGTTTTGATTATGCATCTATTCACTTCAGAAATTATCGACACTTTTTAGGACGATGATGTTTACTTTTTTTAAAAATCAGGTGACCTCCTTCCAGCAGATGGCGTCATTATTCAGTGCAATGATCTCAAGGTAGATGAAAGCGCACTCACAGGGGAGTCAGATCACGTGAAGAAGGGAGAAGTGTCAGATCCAATGCTGTTGTCTGGTAAGAAGTGAAACGAAAAATATAACCCACTACTTGCTTCTTATCATTGCAAGTTATGATGATGATGATGATTATTATTATTATTATTATTATTAATATTATTATTAAACTGATAATTTCTTGTGTGCCATATTACCAAAATGTCAGGAGCAAGGGCACATTACAGAGTCCAGCTATAAAAGCAAATAAAATAGCAGTTGTCAAAGAAAAGAAGTGATATTCTGTGCATTGTTCCTGGACCTTAAGTAGTACTTTCTTATAAAATCCCATGTCTTGGATGATCAAGCAAGCACATTTTATTGTGTTAAGTAATGTAACATGTAATGTACCATATTTCCACGCCAAATCGCTGGATTGTGCACTGAAGACATGCATAAGATGTATACCAGTATGTGTACGTGTATGTGTATGTGTGTACATGTTAATAAAGATGAGGAAATGGTTTTGGAAATGTATGAGGAAGAAATTGTAGGCCTACTTGAGTTTCATGCAGAATGTGATGAAAAATTAGAAAGGATGTTTGTCAACATCACTTAGCGCCTTGTTGGATTACAGTGCTGAGCTCAATTACAGAATTGCGAATTGAACTGATGTCGCTGATGTCACAATTGTTATTATTATTGTTGTTGTTGTTGTTGTTGTTGTTGTTGTTGTGGCAGTTGTGATTGTCTTGAAAACCGACTGATGTGAGCATAATTAATAACAAAAGTTATTATTGTCTGACAAAATAGCACAATTTTTTTGAATGAATATTGCTGACATGCATGGATATTAGAAATATGGTAGATATGGTAGATAGCTCCATTGGCTTCGGGTCCCGGAGCGTATAGTTTACAAGCGGTGTTGGTTAACTTTTCGTGCTCTTCGGGACCCAGCCTGTCCCGATTACTTGGCATGCCTTGTACGACGACAAACGACGACTGGGTGCCGTCTCCAGCTGAGATCTAGCAGCCGCCACCGGCTGTACGTTCCTCCTCCGGCCAGGACTCCGAAGTTTGGCGAGCGTTCTATGACTCGCGGTAACCCATGTCTGTGGAACGCGCTCCCTGATGCGCTGGTCGCGATAACCTCACCTGAAACGTTTGCCAAAGAGCTGAAAACGCATTTGTTCACCATATCATATAGTTGACCGTTTGACTGTACAGCGCTTTTGGTTTTGGCCGATGGCCATGTTACGGCGCTTCACAAATCGTCGAATAATAATAATAATAATAATTAAGAAATTTCTTTGTGCATTTGTGAGAAAGACTATAATATTCGTGAGAAAATTGCCTCCCCCTTTTCTCGTTGTTGTTCACCTAGGCTATTCGGTTGAATACACCTTCTAGGCTATTCAGTTGAATACGCTTTCTAGGCTATTCAGTTGAATACGCCTTCTAGGCTATTCAGTTGAATGCAAAGTTGTTGGACGCAGGTACTCACATAATGGAGGGCAGTGGGAAGATGGTCGTGACAGCAGTGGGAGTGAACTCACAGGCGGGAATCATCTTCGCTTTGTTGGGTGCGACTCCAGAGGGCGAAGGGGAGGAAACAAAGGGAAAGGCTGACAGTAAGTAAGAACTTGTCTTATTGTCAAATTGTGCTCTTTCACGACATTCATTTTTCATTTTTCACTCTCGCTGGCATTGCAGTGGTTAGTGGCGATGCAAGCCATCTCCCTGTCTCTCAGTCCAGGGATATTTCTAGGATTGTGAATTTGGGGGGGGTGTAAACCTCAAATTGTGGGGGGTGTCCACTGTCCAGAGCTAATTAGTATGCATTTTGTAAGCCTACCATTATCACATTACCAAATTTGGGGGGTGTCGACCTCAAATTGGGGGGTGTTGGGTAGGTGTTAGGGGGGTGTAAAATATCACTGTCTCAGTCTTTATCTGTCTCTCACTCAATCTTTCTCTCTCTGTCTCTCTGTCCTTCTGTCTCTCTGTCTGTCTGTCTGTCTCTCTTTCTTTCTCTCTCTATCTCTCTCTTTCTATTTCTTTCTTTCTTCTCTCTCTCTCTCTCTCTCAAAGATTTTTAGTGCCTTTCTAATTATCTAAACAGCTGTTTTCAATGCAACCATTTTGTTGCCTTTTCTAAATAGACTACGCCCAGTCAAACGATGACAAGGTGGCATTCAAGGGAGCGGACGCAGACCACAATAACCTGAGCACTAAAGTGATTCCCACAAATGGACAGAATCTCAAGGGAGATGCGTCGGAGGTACGGTAGCACAAAAGAACCGCTTAGGCATTCTCTCGATTAAAATTTTGCTTTTATAGTTGGATGTCAAATCCGTCACCTGCTGTCTGTTCGACCTTCTGGAATGACCTGGTCTTTTCCTTTGCGGGACGGATTTGAAGTACCATCGATTGATGCCTTTGGAGTATTAGACCTGGTGCTGTAAAAGTGCATAATCGTTATTTGATTACATATTCTTCAGATGAACTGGGTACTTTATGGTCTTTGCGTGGCATGAGGTCTGTTGCTGCTACTTCATGCTCAGACATATCTTTGGAATTGGTCTGATATATTTTCTCTTTTATGGTGATTTTCTTAATTCTGTAGAAGCTTCTCGGAGGCCTTCAAAAGAACTATACAAATGCAGTAGTAACATGATTTACTGACAGGCTGATTGTTTCATTATATCCTTAATGAACTTGTGTATTATTTCTATTGCTGTTGTTGTTGTTGTTGTTGTTGTTGTTCTTCTTCTTCTTCTTCTTCTTCTTCTTCTTCTTCTTCTTCCTCTTCTTCTTATTATTATTGTTATTATTATTATTGTTATTATTATTATTGTTATTATTATTATTATTATTATTATTATTATTAGTAGTAGTAGTAGTAGTATTAGTATTAGTATTAATATTAGTATTATGGTTTTAAATGAATTTGTACAAATTGTTGCAAAATCTGTGGATTTTTCCTACTCTTTGTCTTACATTAACAGAGGATGTTGGCTATAATTCATGGACCTCACACATAAACATGTGTTATTTATCTATGAAAACGCTAAGACAGTAAACCCGCTGTTGTTTTGCTCCCGCTAGCGGTTCTTCATCACATCTTATGTGAAAGGTGCATATGTGAACTTGAGCTGCCAGAGATAATGCCATTGTTTTTCCTGTAGTGAAAGAACTAGAAATAGGAGTAAAGCATGACATGTCAGTCCATCATGCTTCACCAATGGGAATCCATGTAGATGTTCTAACGACGTTGTGTCCGTTTGCTCTAGGACAGCGGTTCTCAACCTGTGGGCCGTGACTCCCATGGGGGTCGAATGACGATTTGCCAGGGGTCACCTGAGACCATCAGAAATTGATTGCTATTAAAATATATATCTTAATTTCTTATGACAATGGCATTTTTTCTATATCGTTTTGCCTATGGACCTCTAATTGTTTAGGCCTATAACTTTTGATATCTTTGAAGGAGCGACTAAATCTTTGAGTTATGTGGTCCAGAGGGCTAGCACCCACTACTGAAATTGGCAGAAATTGATTGCTATTAAAATATAATGTTAAATTTCTTATGCCAATGGCATTTTTCTATGTCGTTTTGCCTATGGACCTCTAGCTGTTTAGGCCTATAACATTTGATACTTTGGAAGGAGCGACTAAATCTTTGAGTTATATGGTCCCGAGGGATAGCACCCACTACTGAAATTGGCAGAAATTGATTGCTATTATAATATATTTCTTAAGACAATGGCATTTTTCTATGTAGTTTTGCCTATGGATCTCTAGTTGCTTCGGCCAATAACTTTTGATATATTGGAAGGAGCGACTAAATCTTGGTAGTTATATGGTCCAGAGGGCTAGCACTCACTACTGAAATTGCAGGAATTAATTGCTATTAAAATATATTTCTTAATTTCTTATGACAATGGAATTTTCTCTATGTCGTTTTACCAATGTACCTTTAGATGTTTAGGCCTATAACTTTTGATATCTTGGAAGGAACGACTAAATCTTGGTAGTTATATGGTCCAGAGGGCTGGCACCCGCTACTGAAATTGGCAGAAATTGATTGCTATTAAAATATATATCTTATGACAATGGCATTTTTCTATGTCGTTTTGCAGTTTACATTGTGAACGAAAATAATTTAACTATTGGGGGTTGCCACATCATGGGTAATTGAATTAAAAGGGTCGCGACACTATAAAGGTTGAGAATCGCTGCTCTAGGAGATGTGTGTGTATGTGTGTGTGTCTGGCTGTTTTTATGTGTGTGTGTGTGTGTAGTTATTGCAAGATTCAGTAGCTTTGAGTTTTAAAAATGTCAGTGTGAGATTTTTGGGTCTTATGCACCTTATTTCATAAGATGTTTCGGTACTTACCTGTTATCTGATGCCACGGCTACCGCCATATATCTTTTAAAGAAAGTTGTGGGTTAGGGTTAGGGTTAAGGTTAGGATTAACCCTAATCCTAACCCTAACCCTGGAAATTCAAATGGCATCAGATAACCGATAAGTACCATTTTTTCTTCCACATTTTTATGGCTGCTATCTGCTGGGTGATAAGCTATAGATTTTTTACATTGTGAAATTTCTTGCTTTATAATAGCAGAATTTCTCCACCACTACTATTCCAAATGTATTATCTGAGCTGTCAACCTCTGTGTGTGTGTGTGTGTGTGTGTGTGTGTGTGTGTGTGTGCATCGGCATTTGCATGTCCACCTATACAGAATCAACATTAATATGGGGTGCATGGTGCTTTGGGTTAATACCAATTACACCCAATCAGGTAATATTTCAATTGGACTTACATACTGCAAAAAGTAGGCATAATTTTTTCACACATTCCGTTTGAATCATATTAGTTACTCTGTTGGCACATGTTATCTTATTTTTTTAACCCCTTTACCAGTTGTGACTCACATATGCGTCCAGTTTACATTACGTTACAAATAAATGGCCAGTAAAGTGTTTTTGGTCAAATATTTTTAATATATTATATTATGTTAAATATTTTTGTGAGCCGCAGTTGTCTTTAAATAATGATAAACCTGACGCGCCCACCACTCCTTAATTGCTGCATGTCACTTGCTTTGCAATTGACAAAATTTTGCCTTGTTTCCTAATGTTGTAAAAGTCGTGATTTTTAAATCAAGTCCAACTTGCACAAGGAGAGCTCAGAGACAATCTAGATCTCATTGAAATTGCAATTTATTGGCTTTCATTTGCAATTTATCAGATGCTGTGGTTATTATCATACATAGAGTATATAATTATTTTCATATAATTATTTTCATTCATTTTAAGCATAGTATTTTCAGATCTAGGCTTATAACATGTCTCTTCCAATTAGCATTTCCTCCATAGTCTGTTTTGCTGTTTCCCTCTGACTGACCTCGGGAATGACCTGGTCTTTTGCAGATGGATTTCAAGTACCATCGGTTGATACCCCTGGGTATTAGAGATGGTGCTATAGAAGTGCATGATTATTATTCCAGAGACACACAAATATATTTGCATTTTTCCATTTGCTAAACAAATAATCTGCCATTTGAAAGTATGAAAATATATTCACGTCCATCTCCAAGCATTATCTCAGTTGCAATGGAGAAATTGTGCAAACACGTGAATCTAGTGGAAATCGTGTGATTTGCTTGCAGTTTCTGAATCACATAATTGAATTCAACTGGGAAATGAATTTTCTCTCGCATCCCTTTTTCCTTTGCTCTCTTGTTCTCATCTGCAAGTCTGATAAAAACCACAACAACAACAACTACTATTACTACTACTACTACTACTACTACTACTACTACTACTACTACTACTACTACTACTACTACTACTACTACTACTACTATTACTACTACTACTACTACTACTACTACTACTACTACTACTACTACTATTACAAATACTTTACTACCACTGCTGCTGCTATAGTTATTATTGGTATTATTGAAATTGCAGTTTATTGGCCTTCATTCGCAATTTATCAGATGCTGTGGTTATTATCATACATAGAGTATATACCGTAATTATACATACCGGGTAATTATTTTCATAAAATTATTTTCATTCATTTTAAGCATAGTATTTTGAAATCTAGGCTTATAACATGTCTCTTCAATATTGGCAATATTGGCAATATTGGCCTACTACTGTTTATTTTTGTCATCGTAATCATCAGTGTATCTAATCTCCAATGTACAGGGCAACAAGAAAATTCAGCATCTCTGCACAAGACCAGGCTCCTTGGTTTTCTGTCAATGGCAGCTGCTATAGCAAGGGAAAATATTTTACTTGTTTTTCACTTCATGTTGTTGTTGTTGGGAGTATTGTAAGCAATGGTTTGATTGTCTAGAAAAAGGTGAAAAGTAAATTAGGTTTTCCTCTTTGTAAAGACAACACTGCGACTTAGGCGTTGCCTGGTCTCGTGGTTTTCCAGGTTTCCGAGGAAGGGGAAACTGCTCCGGCACCCAAACTTGCTGGCGGAGAAACCACTCGCAAGGAAAAGTCAGTTTTACAAGCAAAACTTACGAAATTGGCAATACAGATTGGATATGCAGGTAAATGACTGAATCTCAAAAAGACTTAGGCCTATTCTCTGTATTGGAACGTATTGTATTGTATTGGATTGTATTAGATTCTCTGTATTTGATTGGATTTGGCGTGCCGTCGGCTGATGACCTAGGCATTATGATAATGGCGCCATAGAAGTTGTGTACTGTCAGTGAGTTTTATTTAGAACAGAGCACAGTTTGTATTTTATCTTTGTTGTGTTTTGATCTCTTGTAGTAATGCTGCTCTGTTTGGTATTTAGTATTAGTACATGTCTAAAATTGTTTTAATGTCATCATTTCTTGCAGCACTTATGTGTTGAAGTCTCTTTAGTATGATTTTCACTGGGTTTGCCTATAGTTGAAGCAATGGTATTTAGTATTATTTCTTTCATATTGTCCTAACTATAGTATAGTTTGTCATAATTTTTAATGGTATTTAGTATTATTTCTTTCATATTGTCCTAACTATAGTATAGTTTGTCCTAATTTTTCATGTGTGTTTTGTATTGAAAATAATTGAGGTTATATTAAATCATTATTATGGTGCATGTTTGAAAAATTATTTCAATTTTTAATTTTTCCACTAATGCCATTAGTTAAATATGCCTCCTTCTGTATGTCTGTCTGTCTGTCTGTGTCTCTCTCCCTGTTCACACCATCACAACTAGGCCTATTGCCTAAATTTAATTAAATAAAAAACTTCTTTTTCCCATTATGTTTTCTCTTTTCATTTAGGCACCGTTGTTGCTGTCCTGACTGTGCTGATCCTCATCCTGCGTTTTTCCATCGAGACGTTCGGAATAGACAAGGCTCCGTGGAAGCCGGAATATGTCCAGCAGTTTGTCAAGTTCTTCATCATCGGCATCACGGTCTTGGTCGTTGCGGTACCCGAGGGTCTTCCGCTGGCAGTAACTCTAGCTCTCGCCTATTCCGTTCGGGTAATTGCAGAGTCTCGATTGCTCCAATTCTAGATTTCTTTCATTATGAACAGTTACGCGCAGTTCATTGCTGATTCATTGCACTTACGTGCTGGTCATAAATTTGCAAGTCATTGTAGAAGAAGGGAAATTATTCTATGTATGTATGTATGTATGTATGTATGTATGTATGTATATGTATGTGTATATGTATGTGCAGGGCTTTTTTTCTAGGAATAAAGGTTTGGGAACTCATCCTTTTTACTCTTCAACGAAAACGGGTGTGGGAAGGCCGTACCTGTACGTTCCCAAATGCATTATTACATATCCATAGTTATATATACAATCTGGCAAAAAAGGTGTGGGAACGCCGTTCCCATGCGTTCGCACTGAAAAAAAGCCCTGTGTATGTGTGTATGTATATTGGCCAATTTATGTAGCACCGTAAGCATGGCAAAGCCAAAGACAGGGGAACTTTTAATGTGTGTAAAATAAGATGTCTTTAGATTGCTGTTTGCTGGTACGACCTTGAAACAGACATTTTAATCTTTCTCTTCTTGTACAACCACCGTAATAACCATCACTGAAAATGGGTTTTCTGAATTTCAGCCTGCTATTAAATGAATATGGACGACTCATGGCATGCACAGAGCATGCTGTCTACAATGTTCTGTCTAAATTTTGCTCCGCGTCCATTATTTCCTGCAAGATGTGATGGCTGTTTTGCCTATTGGTATTAGTGTAGAACAGTTGGTGTCGGAAAACAGAAGAGCGACAGATATGGAGAGAAGTGGTACATAGTGTAGCCCAACCTCACATCGAGGATGGCTAAAGAACGAAATAGAACATCGGTGTGATCGTTATTTCAAGAGAAATGTCCGGTGTTTTCTTTGAATTCAGAAAATGATGCATGACAACAACCTCGTACGACACTTGGACGCCTGTGAGACTATGGGCAACGCAACGGCGATCTGTTCGGACAAGACCGGCACCCTCACTACCAATCGTATGACGGTGGTCCAGAGCTACATCGCCAGTGGGTTCTTATTCAGCACGGCATAAACATAGGAGCTTCTATAGAGCCATTTTAGTAATGCACCTAGGGCCTTTGCTGTGTGGAATTGAGACTAGGTTTGTTGCTTGAACCGCTTTTTGCAACAGTATTTTTAGGCTTACTGAACTTTACGACAGTATTCTGTTTGGGTGTTTTCTTTTCTGATCTGCTGTAAGTTTAAACAAAATCAATGACTTGTATGTTCTGTGATAAGTAAGTAAGTAAGTAAGTAAGTAAGTAAATAAGTAGAATCTTGTGAATTTATATAGCACTTTCAAAAGTATTACCCCAGTAACTATCTATTTGTAGGTGCTTAGGCATTATTCGTATGTGTACAAAGTTCTGTACATGTACATTTTAATGGAGCTACACTGATTTTCACCACTTTGCAGCAAACGATTTTTATTAATTGTTTAGTGCAGTTGAATATAGCATTTATAATATTTAAAATCTCCTGTTAGAGGCAAATGAAAAGCAAATTTGTCCTTTTGTACACTATATGTCAGAGTGTGTTATCTGAAGAGATTGAAGTGTTCTTTTAGATGGGTAATTGATTTTTAAGACACGTCTAATGTTTGTATTGACTATTAATCTGTGTTGTGGGTTTCTTGAAAAACAGACAAGCATCATAAGACGTCTCCCCTGCTGAGTGAGTTGCCTGCAAAAGTTGGAGAAATGCTTGTCAAGGTTATCTCGATCAACAGCGGATACACATCCAGAGTGCTTGTAAGTCATGTTCGTAAATTCTAGACTGTTACTATCATAGAGCTTGCAGTTAGTCCTTAAATGCACGCTTACTTACCTATTGACTGATTTGACAAGAGTTACTTTTAGTTTGGAAGAAATAAGAAACCCAGCATGAATTTTCAACTACAAACCAGAGGGAAGAAGATCTAAAGGAAGACTGAAAATACGATGGGTGGACCGATCGGAAGAGGATTGCACTTGGCAGGGCTGAATCTCAATGGAAAAACTGATGGAAGACACCGAATGACTTTGGAAGAAATAGCATAGGACAGAGAACTACTTTGGACAGATGTCATGGAGAAGTCAATAGCTGGACACAGCTGGAGGACAAAGACCTGACCTGACTTTTAGTTGTTATTTTAAATGGTATAGTACTCTAGTTTATACGAGTCTTAGATTTAAAAAAGAATATTCTTAAGTATTATCTGCATTGCAATTTGAGTTGACACTGACAAGTAGTATAACAATCTGAGAAAATGAATTGCAGCAAATATGGAAACATGTATCATGTCTTATGTTCTCATATGTTCCTGCATATGTATTGCAGGTATTGCATATGTTTCTCATATGTTCCTGCATATGAGAAAATGCATTGCAGCAAATATGGAAACATGTATCATGTCTTATGTTCCCATATGTTCCTGCATATGTATTGCAGGTATTGCATATGTTCCTCATATGTTCCTGCATATGAGAAAATGTATTGCAGCAAATATGGAAACATGTATCATGTCTTATGTTCTCATATGTTCCTGCATATGTATTGCAGGTATTGCATATGTTCCTCATATGTTCCTGCATATGAGAAAATGTATTGCAGCAAATATGGAAACATGTATCATGTCTTATGTTCTCATATGTTCCTGCATCCCTCTGCTGCCTACACATGGACATAGACTTCTATCAGGCCTCTAGGCTCGAGTTCCCACTTTTCGGGAGGCTACCTTCGGGAAGGGGAAGGTATAGAGTTTTGGCCCCGCTTTTTTATCCTAGCGTACCTACAACTTGGTCAAACAACAAGTTCTCATTTGTAATTGCTTTCGCTTCATACAATATCTATGGCTGACTTACCCCCAACTTTTGGCTATGAAACGATTTGAAATTTAGATTGAGCTCCTAAGAGAATAAGCAGCCACTGCAGTACTCCTCTTTCGAAGGCGCTATATAAATTCACGAGATTTTACTTACTTGCTTTGCCGTCAGCCTCCAGAAAGCATAGGTGGTCTTCCAAAGCAAGTGGGAAACAAGACCGAGTGCGCTCTCCTCGGCTTCGCCCAAGACCTGGGACAGAATTACGAGGCGCTGCGCGAAGAAATGCCAGAAGAACGGATACACAAGGTGTACACGTTCAACTCGGTGAGGAAGTCCATGAGCACCGTGATACCTCGAGAAGGCGGAGGCTACCATCTCCTCACCAAGGGCGCCTCGGAAATTGTCCTGAAAAAGTATTACTTTGTGAATACTTATATACCATAGTGGCTGTTTCAATGGTAGATTAGGTGCCTGTGAATAAGCAGCTACCACGGTACCTGCTTTCTAGAGCGCTATAAGGATTCACAAACTTACTTACTTACTTACTATAATGCAAATTCTAGATATTGCATAATATTTGTAGCGTGCCTAAAATATAAGTGGCCACTGCAGTACTGCTACCAAAAAGTGCTACATAAATTCACGAGATTTTACTTACTAGCTTACAACAGTTTGCATGTGGTAACATCAAGAGATATATGCTAGAGAAATGCAGATTTACTTGGTAAATTTGGTGCATTTGTCAAATGTTCAATTTTAACAGAATTTATTGCTTTGTGAGAGTCAAACTGCATTTGATCACCTGAGCTACTGCATTTGTAGTTTACTGAGTGCAACAGCAGTCAAAATTAACTGTAAACTTTTGGAAATCATTATAATCTACAGAATTACATGAGGTTGAAATTAATTCTGCCTGTAATTTTGTATATCCTTTTTTTAGAAAGAATTGCATTATATTTACTGCTAATACTGTCATCACTATTTGTGCATCATGATGTTCATATAGTCACAGTGTGGCCTGTGAGAATTTTCTGGTGTGAAATTTTTATCTTTCTACCCCTAGCTGTTGTCTAGGTGTCAATTTACATTTTTGTGAGAAGTACGGTAAATAAAAATATACCTTATCTGAAAGTACCTGCAGCGTTAGGGTGTTCTAAGCATCTATTGGCATGCTCAGATATAATTGCATCGTATGCAAACCGATCTCTGATTTAATTTGCATCGTCATGTGGTGGTGTTTCAGATGTACCTGGATTCATGGAAAGGATGGAGAAATAAAGCGGTTTGTACCACAAGACCAGCAAGTCGTCGTGAAAAGTATCATTGAACCCATGGCATCAGAGGGATTAAGAACCATCTGTCTTGCTTACAAGGATTACGTAACTGGTAATAGTGCACCTCGCCTGTAGACTAGAATAAAGGCTATAATAGCTTCTGTAGCGATTTTGCATTTCACTTACTGAACTCCTATCGTGTTTTATTGACTGTTATTGCAACAAATTTTTTTCTTGGCCTGCTCTTCAAGATTGGATCTTGCACTCACGTAAAATAATAGCCCTTTTAAAGATGAAAAAGACTTCTTATAACTGATTTGCTTTTCTTATGTTGACTGAAATACCATCTTTTATATCCCCAAGAGGATTTACATATATATATATATATATATATATATATATATATATATATATATATACACACTGTATAGAATTTTGACTGTTGCATGTCATGTTGAAACTATGTGAACCCTTGAAATGTCTGCTACGCTTCATCGCACTTTTGTTCTTTGATGGTTAACACGCTGTGTTTCAAGCAACTGTTATTTCTCTGACATTTTATATTTATGTATTAAAGCTTAATGTATTTCAATGAAAAAAATGAACTTTCTTGAATCTGCAGATGAATCCCCCAGTCATTTTTTATACGTGCAATAAAGACTTCCCATCTCTTTATTATATGTAGAATATTAACTTCCTCTCTGAATTTTTATAGCTCCCCTATATGATATGAAGTATAATTTTTTTAATGATTTCATGAGATACTAAATTTTGCAAAAGTACAAAAGATGAAGCTTCGTAAGTGAAATACAGTAATTAAACATGCAATAAGAGTAGAGTTTAAACCTTATTATTATTATTATTATTATTATTATTATTACCGGTACTATTTCTTGCCACCTTTCACTTCTTTAATATCAAACAACGTCACAACAACTGCTACCTGTGAGTCGAAATACGAAAGGTGCTACATAAATTGTTACATTTTTCATTGCATGCTAATATGTAGCGTTATTTCTGCAGATTCGGTGGCACCAAATGAGGATCACATGACTGAAGAACCTGACTGGGACAAGGAAGAAAAAATTGTGTCAAACTTAACATGCATTGCAATCGTTGGAATCGAGGATCCTGTGCGACCAGAAGTGCGTTCTCGTTGTTGTTGAACTTGGTTAAAGTAAGTAAGTAAGTAAGTAAGTAAGTAAGTAAGTAGAATCTTGTGAATTTCTATAGCGCTTGCAAAAGAAGCATGTATAGCTCGTATGCACTTGATCTTAGTGTGAAGTAGCTATAGCCATAGATTAACTGCTATTAAGCATTCCTAGAAATTGTACAAATATTTTAAACGGTCAGAATTTGCCTTGATATGATGTAAGAAGTAAAATTTCCTGTTCCATGCTTCTTCAGTGGTTTCATAAAATTAAATAAAAATAATATTGTAATATTTTAAAAGTTTAATTAAATTTGCATTATTATTGAAAGTTTCTTTTGTGTTTATTCATGAAAAATCTTGAAAATTAGAAAATAACGGGTTAATTTACGCTAGAATTTATTAACTGATATTCATATTTCAGTCCAAAATTTTACATCATGGATGTGTGTATGTATATTGGCCAATTTATATAATGCCGCATGCATAGCATGGCCAAATACAAGGGCGCTTACCAGTAATGTAATGTGCTTGTAAATTCACTGTTATATTTTTGCACGCATGAGTCTTTACATGAAAACATGTTTACGGCGGTCCAGTTGAGTTGGAGCTACAACATTTTTCATAACTTTAAAAAATGAAGCAGTTTGGCTGTAATCCACAGTGACATGAAGTTCGAAAATCTCTGCTGTGCTTTCGTTTGATGATTGACGATGATGATGATGATGATGATGATGATGATGATGATGATGGTGGTGGTGGTGGTGATGATGATTGATGATGATGATGATGATGGCGGTGTTTTTCTTCCTTCGAAGGTTCCCGACGCCATTCGCAAATGTCAGCGTTCCGGAATAACGGTGCGCATGGTAACCGGAGACAACGTCAACACGGCTCGGTCGATAGCCGTTAAGTGCGGAATTCTAAAGCCGGGAGAGGACTATCTGGTGTTGGATGGAAAGGAGTTCAATCGACGGATAAGAGAGACTTCTGATGGACCGGTCAGTGGAGAAGGCCTTGTGTGTGTAAATATCTTCGGTGCTGCCGCTGCAGAATTTAAGCGCTGGGATCTCCAGGCTGTAAGGAAATAGCATTCGGACAAGTGGTCTGTTTAAATATTCCTCGCCGTGCAGTGCAGGATCGTGCACTGCACTCGTATAAGCCGCTGAATATGGGCGTGACGTGAGACTTATCGCTAGATATGCACCGACATTACCTCTGGCTGATTATTGGGATTATAATAATAATAATATAAAAATAATAATGCGATTTAAAGTGGTTTAGGAGGCTAAGTAAGCCTGTGTGAAAACCAAACCATTATCAGCCTTAAACAATCCTTTCCAGCCAATTACCAGTTACTGATTTGTCGAAGATTTTGAGTTTAGTGTATTGTCAAATGGAATATTGTATTATATATATATATGTGTGTATATATATATATATATATATATATATATATATATATATATATATATATATATATATATATATATATATATTATAGTAGTGTTGTTGTGTCTTTCTATCTGTAGTTTTTATTCTTCACCCATCAAACCGGTGTACCTGTGAAAACTGATAATGCCACAAAATCTTCAAATCTGCACAATCTTCTTATCTTTATTCACCTCTAAATATTTTTAAAAGTTTTTCTGTCATGGGCCATCTACATGTTATAAAAATGTGGGCATATTTTATTCAGTAGCAGTTCGATAAGTTTGCACTAATTAATTATTAATTGAAATAGTTCACACTATCGAATTTCTGTAACAGAGCATTTTTCGTTGGCAAACTCTGTTCATGTTTTTCGATTTCAGGTCAAATCGGAACTTTTTGACAAAGTTTGGCCAAAGCTGAGGGTCTTGGCGAGATCGTCGCCGCAGGACAAATACACCCTGGTCAAGGGAATTATTGAGAGTCGATTGAATCCGAACCGCGAGGTCGTGGCTGTGACCGGCGACGGGACGAACGACGGACCAGCTCTCAAGAGAGCGGACGTTGGATTCGCAATGGTAAGGTGGTTCGTCAGCGGCGTCGCAGTGCTAGAAATGCTGGTCAGAATAATTTTATTGCGCTTTTTAAAACCACGTGGTTTAATTGATACACAGAAATTAACAAAGAGATGATAGCACTGACAGGCACGGAAACAATGGTGGTGGTGGTGGTTGTGGTGGCATGGGCGCCCACAGAAATATTTTCAGAAGGGGGCAAAACACAATGGCCACGGGTTACGCCACATACATTTTTCCAGGAGGGGCATAGCACATTTTAACATGTTAATGGTCACGGCTAATATTTTAGCAAGGTTTTCAGATTTCACTGTGAAATATTGGTATTTGCATTTTCCAATGGGGGGCCCTAATGTGCGGGCACCCATGGATGGTGTTGATGCTTCAACCTGGTTGCATATGTTGCTTTACCTGTGCGCTTTAGGGCATCGCCGGCACTGACGTTGCTAAGGAGGCATCGGACATCATACTTACTGACGACAACTTCACCAGTATCGTCAAGGCTGTCATGTGGGGAAGGAATGTCTACGATAGTATCGCCAAGTTCCTTCAGTTTCAACTGACCGTGAACGTTGTTGCCGTCATCGTCGCCTTCCTCGGCGCTTGTGCTATCAAAGTCAGTCTGAGTTTGCAGTTTCTAAGATGAATGATCGACTGAGTGATGAATTGCTTTAGTGACAAAATGGTCTAGCAAGAAATTGACCAGCAACAAACAGTGGTTTATTCTCACTGTGAACTGACAGCCAGATGATGAATTAGATGAAGAAATTTTATTTTTGGAAAACAATTCAAAATGTACGTGTAGATCTAAATGGAAAATGTACATTGTTTTAAAAGCAAGATCTTTTGCAGGCAGATGTTGAATGTGCGAAATTAATACCTTTGAATAACAGACCAGTGATACAGCTCAATTACTAGTGTTGACTGGCTAACTAACTAACAGGCAGGCAAAGTAAAGAACTTCTATAGCGCCATTTTAGCAATGCACTTGGCATCAGTCGATGGCCGCTCAGACATGGAATCTCGATTCCCGGACTCGTTTTCAATAAGTCAGTAAGTCAGTCCACTCTGTCCAGTTTCGGTTGTGGCGGATAGCAGGGATATTTTTACACCCCCCTCCCCACCAACCAATAAAACCCCCAATTTGAGACCGACACCATCCAACACCCTCCAACCTGAGCCTGGGACGACCTTTTTTTGCTGGTCAGACTTTTTCGGCATGGATGGACCCCCAAAATATACCGACACCCTCAAATCATTGATAATCCTAGAAACAACCCTGGCGGACAGGCTACTACCAAGAGGCAAGTGTGTCTTGAGTCCTGATCGAAACGTCGAATACCTTTCTTTTCGTAAACCGTAGGATTCACCTCTGAAGGCCATTCAGATGCTGTGGGTAAACCTTATCATGGACACACTGGCATCGCTCGCCCTTGCTACTGAACTTCCATCCGAAGAGCTGCTCGAGCGAAAACCGTACGGACGCAAGAAGCCGCTGATTTCCGCCACCATGTGGAAGAACATCGCCGGCCATGCAATCTACCAGCTGATAATCGTCTTTACCATTCTCTTTGCTGGTTTGTTTGAGAATGATTGTCTTCGGCTATGCTGCGTCGGATGTCGTATGCGGCGCTATAGAAGTCGTCTTGGATAATAATAATAATAATAATAATAATAATAATAATAATAATAATAATAATAATGCAGTAGATTTGAATAATTGCAGTCGATTCATTTCAGCCTGCTTTGATATCTAGATTTGAATATTTTGTCAAGGTTATTCTGAGTTATTGGAGATGATATCAATGGCTGTTGCTTCTGTGTATTTCTGCAAGACAGCGATCGAACATATTACGAAATATTTAAGACTTGAGGAATATGAACATAATAATTATGCACTTGTATAGCACCTTTTCGAATACCTGTGGGTATCAATCGATGGTAAAAACATGTATGAAACATGCTGTACTGCTCTGATGTTGATCTATTGTCATACGGATAGATTCCACGAAGAGAATTTTCCAATTTTTGTGATTTTTCTGCCATAACTGCTCACACCTTTCCTCTTCTCGTTGCATAGTGATAATGCTTGAAAAGCATTTGAGTATCTTGTAATTTGTTGTAACATCTTGTAATCATTACATCATTACATCCATGGGTGCCCGCACATTGGGGCAAGAGGGGTACATGCCCCCCCCCCTGGAAAATGCAAATACCAACATTTCACATTGAAATTTGAAAAACTTGCTAAAATATTAACCGTGACCATTGTGTTAACATGTGTTTTGCCCCCTCCTGGAAAAATTTATGTGATGTAACTGCAACCATTGTGTTTTGCCCCTCCTGGAAAAATTTCTGTGGGCGCCCATGATTACATCTTGTAATTTGTAATTTGAGTATTACATCTTGTAATTTGTTTACCATACAGGCGACAGGCACTTGGGTATTGCATCTTGTACTGTGTGTTTTTACCTTACAGGTGACGTGCTGTTTGACATCGACAGCGGCAGAGAAGCCGGCCTGCACTCGTCGTCTTCCCAGCACTTCACGATCATTTTCAACACGTTCGTCATGATGACCTTATTCAACGAGATCAACGCCCGCAAGATACATGGCCAGCGGAACGTATTCGAAGGCCTCAACAGGAACCCCGTCTTCGTAGGAATTTGGATCGGCACATTTTTAGCTCAAGTCAGTGCGCTTTATCTCTTGCGACGTCTGACTTTTCCAGCTTTCCATATTACTCCCTTTTGTGCTTTTTAAAGTAAGTAAGTAAGACGAAATTTCTTGTAGCGCTGCCAGAAAGCTTGGCGCAGTGCACCAGCTTATTCACGAGTGCTCAGTCTGGGTGAAATCCATAGTTCGTAATCCGTAGTCTGTGGTGGTCGAGGTTGTAGATCCAGGTAGAAAGTAAAAGTAAATTACGAAATATCTGTGACAGTACT
This sequence comes from Metaphire vulgaris, assembly GCA_018105865.1. Lineage (NCBI taxonomy): Eukaryota > Metazoa > Annelida > Clitellata > Crassiclitellata > Megascolecidae > Metaphire > Metaphire vulgaris. Next base: position 19,041,691 of record CM030836.1, on the reverse strand, counting down.
AACAAATAATAATAATAATAATAATATAACAAGGTTTACCTGAGAAAATGTGCTATGCAATACCTGGCAAAGAAATGGTCTGGTATTAACTTCCGTTCAGGTACTGATATAAATCAACACCAGGGTGTTAATAATAATAATAATAATAATAATAATAATAATAATAATAATAATAATAATAATAATAATAATACTTCTTTAGACTGCACTGCAAATTAGATTCTTAAGATGAATTGATTGATTGTCAGTACGATTGAGTGACTTGGAGCCCCAAGGAGTGAGCAATGAATATACGTTTGTTTCAAGTGTATGTATGTATGGTTAAAATACTTCGCTATTATGAAAAACTGGCAATACTGGACAGGCAACAAACGAAATCCAGTGTAGTGCAATTCTCCAATGTTGTGTTTAGATCATAATAGTGGAATTTGGAGGTGCAGCGTTCTCGACCGCTGGCCTGACTATCGACCAGTGGATCTGGTGTATACTGTTTGGTGCGGGTGAACTTGTCTGGGGTCAGGTTGGTATTGAGATTATGCAACTACGGTATATATTTTAAATTTCACGCGTATCGTCGCTTCAGGCTTGAATAGACCTACATAAGTGGTTGTAATGATCAGATCTTGGAAAGTCTTTGGTTTATGTGCTTCTCTTAATGATTATTTAGTCTTTAAAAATTATTGTTTGACCTTTGATGTAGGTAACCACTGGCTTTTCTTATAAGTATGAGAAAAATCTTTGCTTGTATACTTTATAGCTTTTTTCCCCATCTGTAATTAGTTTGCTACAACAATGATGTATAGTTTGCTACAACAATGATGTATAGTTTGCTACAACAATTATGTATAGTTTGCTACAACAATGATGTTTAGTTTGATACAACAATGATGTATAGTGTGCTACAACAATGATGTATAGTTTGCTACAACAGTGATGTATAGTTTGCTACAACAGTGATGTATAGTTTGCTACAACAATGATGTATAGTTTGCTACAACAATGATGTATAGTTTGCTACAACAATGATGTATAGTTTGCTACAACAATGATGTATTGCATTGCAGGTCGTCACTACAATGCCGACGCACCCGTGGCCGAAGAAGCTAGCTCCAACCGCCTCACCGGGCGATATCGAATTGAATGAACGACCGCAGGAGCAAGAGGAGGAGACTGTTGATGACCTCACACCAAGAGGTCAAATACTCTGGATTCGAGGATTGACGCGTCTCCAGCACCAGGTAATACAACAGATATATTGGAATGATTTTCTAAGATCTGTGGTTGAGTTTTGAAAGAAATTCATCCCGACACTTTGTCAGCCCCCCTGCACCCCGCATTTACAGAATGTTCATAAAAAGTGGTGATAAAATTTTTGTGCAAAGTGGACATTGTGCGCATATGACAGTTGCTGGTTTTTTTGGAGAACAAAAGCTCTATGATGCTGGCATAAAAATTAAATTTGGTTCTTTTCCATTCAACTGAAAGATGACATTCAAAATGATTTTTGAATGCATGCAAAAGCTATCGTGATATCAAGCAGATATTATTTCGAACTCAATTTGAGCATATCGGGTAACATGAACCAGCTGAAAGTGCGAAAATTTTCTTAAAATCTCAGAGATATTTCATTATGTACCAGTAATAGATTATGTTTCCTTTTTTAAGTTTGTGCAACTACAGAGATATTTTAAGAATTCAATTATTTTTAGACTCGTTATGTTATGCATGATAGTATTTTGGACATATACTGAATTAGGTTTAGACTTTTGATATATATATATATATATATATATATATATATATAATTTCTTGTAATAGTTCCTCTTGTTACTTCCTGCATTGTTTTGAATTCGTAGGCTAATTTGTACACGTCTTATTGCCGCTTGTTATTTTTCATGACGCATCCTTTATACATAACTGTACGTGTCATTAACTTTTCATCGGCTTTGATTTCTTTGAATTGCCTCGGTCTTTGTTTGATTTTTCAGTTGTTCTCTTTGCTTCATATGCAGATTATATTTTGCGCGTTTTTTGCGTCTATATTGCTTTTTCTCGTCTACTTTGTTCGCCCGGCTACACTTTGTATTCCCAGTGCAACTGTTTCAATTGCTCTTTCAAATGCTTTGGGCCTTTAGGCCGGACTAATTGGCAGGATTCACTCAGTGACACCCAGTTTGATGAGTGCTCGAGAAGAAACTGCAAACCGTTTGCCTCTCTAAGGGCTGAAGAACAGACCTCTTTTTGTCAGCTATGCATGAGACTAAAAATTCTAGAACAATAGACAAATGAAAGTGTACTGAAAAAACTACAGAATATACAATACAACTTAAAACAACAAATGCCTTGTACAGTAACTAGGTAACATTTCTAGAATTTTCTTAGCTTGTATGTTTTATGGAGATCTGCCAACTGCAGATAAATAAAACTATCTGTTCTATTGCATGAGCCAAAAAGCTGAATTCTTACACAGAACTTTTATAGAACATTGAATTCTAGTGTAAAACAAGTTGAGTAAATGAAAGACCATTAATATTTGTCGCCCAATGTATCAGGAAATGGTGTGAATTGTCTTTTATCGCACTGTGAAACATTCATAGCTTCTTGTATTAGCAATTATTCAGCAGTGAAAATGCCATGTTTCAACTGACAGTCTTTGTTAGAAAATGAATGCAAAAGTTCATTCTACTAAAGAGAACATAAGCAGAATTTATTTTATGCTTATTAGACTGTAATTGTGTGAAATAAGAGGTTGAGAATTTCCTATTTTGCATATATCTGCTTATGAGATTTCTGCCGAATTGCATGAAAATTGGGCTGCACTGCCTGAAATATCAGATAGTTCAATAAAAATGCCGTTATTTACTCATTCCAAGAAGATTCATTATGTAAGGTATTAGATTAATTGTACAGCAGTATCAAAGTAAAGGTTGTTTGAAGGATTGAAGAGTTTAGTACGTACAATTTTGGTGAAATCATGTTGTAAATCTCAAAATTCTTGAACTGTTTGGGTGAATCCTGTTCTTTGTAAGAGTAGTTGTCAATTTCTTCCATGCTCTTAGTGTACTAGATTTACTAGATTCTTGAAAAAAGTTAGAAAGTCCTTGTCTTTTTCCGCGCTATCTTTGCACGCAGCCCTCTTTCTATCGTCGGTCGGTCTGCGCCTGAATCTTAGACGGGTACACGTCTCCCGTTGTATCCGCTCGCCCGGGAAAAATTACCGCCCGGCGTTTCTGTTTTTGTGACGCAAAAATTGTCGCGGAGATCCTGTACGACGCCCGTCTCTGTCTTTTCAGCGTCTGTCGACTGATATGACCGCTAGTTCATGGAATCCAAAGGAGCTGAACGCATCCATATCACTCGACAGCGCATGCCCGCCTAGTGCGGAGAACCGCTACGTACGCCGCCTGTCGCTAATGACGGGCCGCCCGATCAGGCTGGGCGTGCTGCCGCCGGAGCTGCAACGACAGAGGTCCTGCGATCCGGATCATCCGGTCTCTCAAAATTTACTGAACACGATCGAGGAATGATAGGACGACGTAGGCGGCGGCGGAAGCGGAGGAGGAGGAGGAGGAGGAAGAGGAGGAGAACGAAGCGGGACACTTTCGGATGCAAGAAGAAATTCCCGCATCTGCGGACGGACACGCTAGTTCTGGGGGCGGGCGAGGAGCGAGGAAACTGGTGGGACGGACGGAAGAAAAAAAACACTTACACGGAGTTATAAAACTGACGCAAAACTACTACTGCTACTTTACCGAGGAGAAAAACGCGCAGTTGTATACGAGTTAACTAGCTGTGTCCCTATATGTTGTCTGAAAGTGAACTTTCTGATCCCCTTTTATTGCATCACTTGCAGTTATGTCTTCCGCTAATGTTTTGCGTTTTTGGTGATTTTTATTTAGAATTTTAAATTTCTATCGGTTAGTCTGTGCTACGCGTAGGCAACGTAGTCTCACTTGTTTTGGCCCTTTTTTCAGTATATCAGTATTTCAGTTCTACATGAATGCTATATTGTCATTTATATCAAAGTTTTCATTTTTTTATTTGTTTTGACATCCCTGAAAGTTTTCTATTTAATTTATTGACGGGTGTATATGTTTAGTTATAGCTTCTAATTCCTAGCATTTTGATTTGGTTTCATTTTCAGTTTTTTATTCTAAAACCCAACTTCTTTGCTTATAAAAAGTACTGGTAAATTGCAAAATTATTAAAAGAAGTATTTTGGCTGGCATAATGGTAACTTCTGTAGTTTTAATTATGCAATAACAATTAATATATTACTTGGCTATAGTTATGTTCAAAACATATTGTTCTGTCGTACTATGAAAATTTCTTGCATAACTAAAAATAAGTACTTCAGCTATTGTCAACAATTGAAAATTTGCTGGAAACTTTTTGACGGGTGCAAAATTCATCATTTGTTTTGCTCTGCACTGCTTAAGTTAAGTGTGATATTAAATGGTGTGAAATGTTTGATGTTGCTATATGAATGTGTGATCATGTTTTGTTGTAAAAATATTGATTAATTATAATCTACTGATTAATTAATTGTGACTTTCAGTCTTCAAGCAGTCTTAGATTGATCAGGTTCTTACTTACTAATCATGTTTTTCAACACAGTGTTGTTGACTTGATTTACATATGCAAGTGTTTGATTACATAGATATCAGGAATTTCTGCAGCCGTTGGTAACATGTGACTATTGATAAAATCCAACAGGCTAAAGTCTTATGAACCCAATATTATTGTGTGGAAAAATCTTTGTGATTTCATATGTGGTTGTCTATATTTTAATTTTTAAAAATGCATTTAAATCCATTGAGAGGAAAGTTTGTATAAAATTTGCAAAACCAATCAACAATATTACGTGCTTTTGGGCAGCATCATTTACAATACCTCAAATCAGAGTTTCTTATCTAAGACAAGTGTGGAAGTCACACACAGATGTTCAAAATATGGTTGATACCTTGATATCATATAAGTATGTAGATTTGTTTATTTTCATTAAACAATAGAACATTAAATAATGTATGAAATCATAAGTTAGAATGTTAAAGGCAGTTGATGGTAAGAATTGCCAATGTCACTTTTATTACACAATTGCAAACAGTGGATCCCAACCAATAATTTTTTTACTATGAAATATTGTCAAAGAGGTGATGGCCACAATTTTTACCCCACTTGGAGTGTTGCTTCACCAGCGTGTGTAGTTAAAGCTCAAAGCCCCCCCTCCCCAGTAATTGAATCTTGTGCATAGGTACTTAGCCAATATGTTATAAGGCTTTCTCAAATAGTTATAATCTGTAAGACCTACATTCATGTTAGTCATTTGAGTGTAACAAATGTAGATTGGAAGGATCTATGATTGCACTAAGCAAGAGGTTTAGATGGGACTTGACATTGAAATGAAAAGCTAATACGCTGCTGCTTGTCCATCAAAGTTGATCTGAATTCATCAGGTCCAGAAATTGTACTTTTTTACTTTCAGGCTTAGAACAACCTCAGTATTAATATATTGAATTATTCTCAAACATGTTCAATTTAAAAGAAGGATTTGAAAATTTAAATAAACCCTAATAGATTCTTATTTCACCACAGTAGAATTTTTTTATTCGAGTTTTTCAACACTTGGAATTTTACATGGTGTAATTTTAGATTAGTAAGTCACACAATGTAATTTTGCACAGTATGCTTTTACGTGGTGTGATTTTGCACAACTGATTGAAATCATTACATTACATTACCATCTGTAGCAGATGGTAATGTAATGTAATGTAATGATTTCAATAAACATATCTCTGGCAAAAATTACCAAATCAGGTAGACAAATCCAAACTGAAATAACGGTCCTGGCCAGTTAGGTAACTATGCTAATGCTACTAAGCGTAGAGTGACAGAGGCATATTGTATTTCGCGTGCTACGTTGACGACTGTTTGATATTATGTTTAGTCAAAGTATCTGTTATTCTGCTAAATAGAGTTAATTTTATGTGGTGTACTTAATAACTGTTATAAAATTGAGGCGTTAACGCGGCATTAACAATAACATTGGGTTCATTGTCGCTGGTAGATTCGAAGCACTGACCTTATAGCACGATAACTTGTATTGATGTGTCGGTCTATGTGTTGTTATATGCAACAATGAAATCTTTCTAAACAGTGTGATTTCTGCTTCTCTGTTTTTTGTATTAAGATATTTGATTGTGTTAAGTGTTCCTATAAATGATGAATAATATGCAATCGGAATTAATGTCACATTTGTGTATCTTGCTATACTAAAGTCTTCTTGTGCAACTGTGTGTAGTTTATCAGAATCTTTAGGCTAGTTCAGTGTTTATTCTAGCCACCTTGACATTGGGGGGGAGTTTGAAATGTTTGGGGGGAGGCAAGATTTGTCTCCATGCTTTTGGGGGAAATTTCCATCCCCAAGCCAACATATACAAATTTTGGGGGGAATTTTAAAACTTTGGGGGGATCCCCCCAAACAAGCCTAGAATAAACACTGGGCTAGTTTATTTTAACTTGAAGGCTAAATCTTTAGTAGTAGGTCTGTTTGGGAAGCATTAAGGAAGTAGTAAGTTGGATTACTGGTAGATGCTAAAGTGATGAATTGTACTATACGAGCTAGTACTATTGTTACCTAGCAATGTATTGTCAGTTGGAGCAGATCTTGCATAATATTTACTAGGCTAAATTCAAAATCGTAGCATCTACTTAGGTTGGCTGGTTGGTTCTCACACAGGATAGACCTCCTGAACCACTTTGAGCCTGGATGGAGAGTTACAACAGTGGTTTTCACACAGGCTTACTTAGCCTCCTAAACCACTTAAAATCACATTATTATTATTATTATTATTATTATTATTATTATTATTATTATTATTATTATTATTAACCTTGTTATATTGTATTATTATAAACAATACAAGACTTTGTACTTAGTAGGCCTATTGTTAGCCCAGAAGCAACAAGTAAGTATGTTGAATAAAAATTTAATCCTAAAGAATTATTCAATGGTCAATGTCACTATAGATCATATACTGGGGCAGTTAGAGGTATGTAAGGGTTAGTATTAGATTGAAGAAAAAAAGGCACCAGACTTTAAAGCGTTTGAGACAACGACCTTTTTGCACGTTAAAACTTTTTAAAATTTCATTTCTTTCGTTCTATTTCTGTTACTTTCTTTATTCTATTTCTTTTCGACTATCCTATTTTTTCATTTCTAAAATCAAAGACAGTAAAATAAATCAAACTAATTGCATAAAGAGGCGATTACACCAGACCTTAACACGTCATTCAACGTCTAATCCGAGTAAATTCTAATAATTCTAATATTGGCTCTGTTCATTAGGTCGGAACATTTATTATATTTGCTGATATTTTAATTATTTGATTTTAATTATCACTTGAAATCTATCTCTGTTCTACGGAACACCTTCTTTAGCATGGTCCAAGTTAGTGTTTTATCCAGAAAACCTCAAATTGCCCCCATCAAAAAATTCAGCAGTGACACCAGTGGCGTAGCCACAGGGTTATTTGAGGTTGTTCATACAACCCCACTTTAAAAAATATGACCAACGCAATTTATGTAAATCCGTTGACTTTTGGTTGAAGGAGGGGTAATGGGAGTCGGGGGGTCGGCCGCGGCTTCAGTGCTCAGTTGCATAGTGCCTCCAGTTAACAACCCCACTTTGCATTAGCTGGCTACGCCTCGGAGTGACACAATTTTGCATTGACCTGTGTCTCTTTCCCTCCAGCCAAGGGGCTGTCCATTAATTACGTCAACAATTTAGGTTTGACAGTTGTTGACATAATTAATGGACAGCCCCCAAGTCAATTTGTCCCCCAAAGGCTTGGGAGCCCGCACATTGGGGCAAGAGGGGGCACTTGCCCCTCCTGGAAAATAAAAATGCAAATATTTCCCATTGAAATTTGAAAACTTCGCTAAAATATTAACCGTGACCATTGTGTTAAGATGTGTTTTGCCCCCTCTTGGGAAAATGTATGCAGCATTTCTATCTCCCCATGCAACATATAAAAAATATGGGGAATTTTTTAACTTTGGGGGGAATTTGGGGGAAGAAGGCCTAGAATAAACACTGGCTGTCAATCATCCAGTACCTGTCTTTGAGTTTACAAATGGCAACAAAGCGTTGCAGTATTAGCGTAAAATGTCTTAGGCTAAGTGTCTTGTTCAGTTACTGTTGGCCTAATCATTACCTCTATAATACTTTATTCAACAGTATAAACAGGCATATGCCTACAGGCCCAATCTAGTATCCCATGAGAGACGTCCATTAACTATGTCGACAATGTTTGGGCAATTTTTGACCCTCTCTGCTCTTGTCAAAAACTGTCAACTTTCAGTGACTCCTATAATTATGTCAACAACTTCTAACCCCCTAAGATCAGAGACGGGTCCCCCTAAAATGTTTAGAAGGTTATTATTTTCTGTGCGGCGATGACCTTTCCCCCCATTATACTCATCAAGTGTCAAAATGCTTACCTCTTTTGCTTGTCAGCAGTGGCGGCTCCAGGATTTGGCAAGTGGGGTGGCCGTTGGGGTGGCAACTTCTAATCATGGGGGGCAACCATTTGTTGTTAGGTATGTAGTATTAAGTATAGGGTCCCAACAGGTGGCCACTGATGGGGCCAGGCACTCAATAGGGGCACGACCCCTCCCCCCCCCGGACCATCCTGTGGAGCCGCCACTGCTTGTCAGGCTTTTCTTCGTTGTAATAAATAGTATTCCATGAAATTTCCTAATTTCTTTATTATTATTTGTAAAAAGTGAAATTTTTGACATCAACTTCTCTTGACCCCCTTCCCCTGTTAACAACTGCCAAACTTTTTCAAACCCCTTTCCCTATTTTGTTGACGTAATTAACGGACAGCCCCATAGTAGGCCCCCTACTCTATTGGGTTTCTTTTTAAAGTGTTTGATTTGTTTTGTCAGATTTGCGTGGCCAACGCTTTCCAAGAGATCGGGGCGACGGCGCCACATCTTCCCTACAAGCACCGACACTCGTTCGCCTCCGCCGACCCCTCCGTGCCGACCCGTTACTCGGTCGTCGATGCCAAGTAAAGTTTTTTTAACGTTTCGTCTTCTCCGACTGGCAGCCACGAAACGCCGCCGCCGCCGCCGCCGCCGCCGCCGCCAGGAAAGAACAATAAATACTTGTATACTATACAGTACACACGCACACACAAACACACACACACACAAACAAACACACACACACTGATAGACGAATACTTGAAGATTTGAACGAAACCGAGCAGGTTCCGGTGACTAGCAGTCGTTTCATTTGTCTGTTTCCTCGATCGCGCGTGCGTGCGAAGACGGCGGTATATAGAAAGACGGCGTTAGGCGGGTAATATATCTACTTGTATACCACTGCGCGTGCATGTAGTAGCGGTACAGCGTGTTAACGGATTGTCGGTCGGCGGAAGACTACAACTGCAAGACAAACGGGTGTCGATTTCGAGAACTGAGAGCAAAAAAAGAGAGAGAGAGAGAGAGAGAGAGAGAGAGAGCGATGTTATTATAATATCATCGGTTTGCCTTTTCCGTTTAGTGTTTTTGTCGCTTTTTTCACTGCGGTATTCCTAGTACACAGCCCGTGAATCGAGAAGTACTGTACACGCCTAGGCTAGTATACCTCGCTGTAGGGCGTACGAGGGCAGTTAAACGACACAGCTGGGCGGCTATTTGAGGGGGGTTTTGTCCGAAGCGTTCTGCTTTGCAGCAGCAGTAACGTCATTTCATACTTTATTGGGGAGAGCGAGATAATTTTTTGGGACAATTTTGGCAAAAATTTTGGCAATTTCAGGCAAATTTTGGGCAATCGTTTGCAATTTTTTGACATTTTGGGCCAATTTTGGAAAATTTGTAAAAAAAAGTTACATTGTTGGCAAATTTTGGACAATTTTTGGCGATTTTTGCACATTTCGCATTTATTTATTCATTTAATACATTATACATTATTTCTTCATTTCCTTGGGGGCACGCCCCCATTTTGCCCCCAATGACGCCACTGCTTTGCAGTGAATGAATTTGTCTGTTTGCGACTAAATTTGATCCCTTTGATGTTCGGCGATACTGCAACTGGTTCGCCAGCGTGTTACTCTTTGTGTTCTAGCCTGCTGTTCTGCCGTAACTAATATTCTATGCGCATAACAATTGATGATTTGACGGCTTTCTCGGTAAATGTGTGGCAGATCACAGATATCGCAGCAATTGAGTCACGTTAAATTTACATTATTATGCATCTAAAAATCGTGTAGGAAACGGCCAAGCGTCCCCGTCATTTTTGACGGGCAAACAGCTAGCTATTTGATAGTTATTGGAAATACTTCTGTGAAAGTTTGATTTTCAAAGTCGTCGGATATTAATAATTGATTGCGATGCAGAGTTCTATAATAATAGCTTCCATAAGAAATTCTGAGACCTGATGAACTATTTCCGCCCGCCAGAAAAAAATTTGTGTAACGTTACGATGTTTTGACTTGTTCGCGCACTGAAGTGTTTGTTGTGTAACGTTACGATTAATTTATAATCCAGAAAGAAAAGAATTAATAATCAATAATAAATAAGCCTGATAGAAATAATACATAATGGTAATTACAAATAGCGTAGAGAAACAAAGACATTGACCATAAAAACATAGCTAAAAAAGACTAGCGGTCCTAAACCTGTGGAACTGTACATAGTTTAGACTCATCTAAATCGAATTAAAGCAAAAATGCAGGCAACGCAATATTAATATATTAAAATAAACTTTTGCTTTCTGTGTAAACTTACTCTTTCTTTGTTATGTTGCTTTGTACTTTTGTAATTGTTTATTCACTATTCCACTTTAAAACAATTTGAAAACTTAAATCAAGTTTTCCTGAATTTACACCAAGGCATGGTGTCAACTTTTTGGTAAATTTACTCCAAAATTTTTAACTTAAAAAAGTTACGCAAAGCATGACTGTCAACTTTACACCTGGTTTCCAGCCAAAAGCTGGGCTAAAACTGAGTTTTGAGCGAAAATATAATCCAGAAAGACCCGATAATAATGACCCGACATTGACCATAAAAACATAGCTTAGACTACTAAATCGAAATTCATGACGGCCTTGTATATTGCGTTTGTAGACTTTATAAAGTTTAGACCATTCTTTACCGGATAATGCTTTTGATACTGGCGATTTTCTAAATATTTGTAAGCGATTTCCCCTCTAATACCGTTTGCAATTAAAAATTTCATTAAATTGTCATACTTTATTACGTATTAGTAGGCCTATGACATGTAGGCCCAACGTTGACAATCGTTACTATAGGATGCACGCATTGTTTGAATAACAGCGGTTTCTTCGTCTCTGACATTCTAAACATGGCTTTGAAGCCACACGGGAAAATAACTTAGAGTATTGCTTTTGTATAGGCTGCGATAGAGTCTTTGAATATAATAGGCTATTCATTGTGAGATTTGTTTCAAAACTTTGAAGTGGAAGTCTTATGAAGTCTTATCTCGAGACTGAAATTTCGGAATTTCATTGATGAACGCTTGATAATAAAAAGTGGCATTTCCTGTTGCGCTTCTATCATTAGATCTAGGAGTTTGGCTTGGTGCATGATCTCTGGTAATGTGCTACTGCATCTGCCAGCTGTTGCTAGTAAAGTACGCATCAACTGTAATTCGGTCTTCCGAGAAAACTGTGTGCCGGGCACCAGCGAATTTTTTTTTATCTTCGTAAGTTCGTATATGTTATCGTATACGTGGAGTTCTGTCATTGCTATCGAAGTAGTGTAGGCCTACTGTACTTACCGTGCTCTGATTGTAGGGCCATGTTAGGGCGGGGGCTGAGAGGGCTGAAGCCCCAGGCCCACCATGAAAAAAGGCCCGCCGTTTTTCAAGCGACGAGCTTTTTCTGCTTGTCAGACATTTTCAGTGAAGGCGGCGGGAAGTTTGACAAGGGGCAATTTTCAAATTATGGAAGCGACGACCACCTGTTTTTACTTCTCAGCCCCGGGCCCACTCGGACCTTAATCCGGCCCTGGCTGATCGGAACTATTATTGTCGATTTTGATGGATTGCTAAACTCCTTTCTCTCTCTGTGTGTTATTTCTTATTTTGCAGCGTATCAGATGCGTGCGTTTGGCTTTCACGGTGTTTCCTCTACACAACTTGTCATTACTTGTTATATCTATATATATTATGTTATCACAATAGTGAGACAAACTTATCTATATAGAATTTTGCTCGCGTATATAATTATATACAGTTATACACACATATATAGACCTATATATACTATATATATATATATATATATATATATATATATATATATATATAATATATATAACGATTTTTTTGCTGTACATACGTAGGTGTTCTCGCACGAGTCGGGCCGAGAGAGAGAGAGAGAGAGAGAGAGAGAGAGAGAGAGAGAGAGAGAGAGAGAACGAGAGCGCAAGGTGAACAGTTTTTCGAGAGTAATAATTGGTAAAACCGAGGGCAACGGAGGTTTGTCGTATATATTCTGATATAGGATTTCCGTGGAGTGCATGGAGCATCGGTCACTATTCCTTTTACATAAGCAATATTCATATTATAATTATTATATTAACGTCTACTAGTGTTGTTGTACGGTGTGCTTTATATATATATACAGTTAACGTTTTACCGAGCGCCCGGTTAATTAATTTGCAGTAGCCTAATTGATGCGCACCGCTACAGCGTTGGCGACGCGTCGAGTTTGAGTTTGTAAACAGTTTTTCTTCTACGCCGCCGCCGCCACTTAGATTTCTGTTCGTGTCTGTCTGCACATATTATTGTGTACGACAGTAAAGGACAGACGTTGACCATGGCGTACACGTCTATATACATTCAAAAGACGTGTTTAATTAACTTTTCCTGTGCTATATATACTGTAGAATGTATACTGTATAGGCAAGCGGCTTTTTTCGCGAGCTTACGATTTACACGCGTATACGGGATATGCGTGATATTTTGCAGCGGTTAGACATATTGGCCTAAGTCTGCGCGTGCATTCCAGTTTCTAGTTTAGATCATTCTGACGTTTCATTGCGTGTTACTATAGGTTCTGTCTGTCTACCTGTCTGTCTGTCTGTCTGTCTGTCTGTGATTGAGAATAGAATTTTGCTGACGAAATCCCCCCACTACGCCTGCAGAAGCTAAATCAAATAATCCGGTTGAAACCTACACAGGGACTTTGCCGACGTTTTGCGACGACGTTGACTGCTATGGGACTGTTTGAATACGAGAGCGGCACAGTTTGTGGCCGAGTTTATTTGGATTTCCGTGTGCAATTAATAAATTACGTATTTGCAATATTCTTCATATACCCCAGCTGTGTTTAGTGGTCATAAAAAACCATTTTCTCGAAATGGCTGGCCTCGTGGGCGGATCCAGAGAAGAGGAATGTGCCCCAATCTCACTCCCTACATTTTATTTGGCTACTTTTTCACCATGGCGATAAGCTGAATAGCTCTATAAAGGCATGTATAAGTAAACCAGTGTCGTCTTGCCTTCCACAAAGGTATTTTAACGACATGGAAAGGACAAAACAAGGCAACACGGGATGTGGAACACGATTTTATGGTTCTAACCTAATTACATTATAAAATCATTGCAAACAATAAGTTATGGTCTAGCTATTGTAAACATTTTTATATGGCATATAAGGTTAATCGGAACTTTGTTTTAAACAGTCTTGCTGACAATTGTGCATTTGTTGCAGTGCGATGTTTGAATATTGAATAATAGTAGGCCTACAGTAAATGTGACATTATTAATAATGCTCTAACTTCAAATTGATTTCGTTCCGTTTAAGCTAATGTTCTGCTTCGGGACAACTGCAACATTTTTCTCTTATGTCTCAGTCGATCAGAGTTGAATTGCTGATAACGAAGCATCAGAAAGCTCCATAAAAAAGGCGCTGCATAAATAATTTCACGAATGCAATGCGAATGGAAGCAAGATCCATCTTATTAGAAACAGACATTTCTTTCGCTATATAGTATTTCAGCGTTGTACATAGGAAACTTAAATCTATGAATGTCATTTCCTGTTAGTCGTGCGTCAAAGAACTTAGGTTGTCAGGTAATCGTATTACGTAGAAGTTGTTTCTTACTTACTTACATTTTATAATCCGTAATAAATGTTAGATCTTTTTGTTTCTTTGTGTGGCGTACAAGTCATGTTATTTATGTCAGTAGCAAGTTGGCTGCAGTACCCTCTCTGTTAGGCTATTCTCTGTGTTCGCGGTTACAATCTAGAAATAATAACGTGTCTGTAAATACGTACACAACTTCAGTCAGTCACAGTCGGTGGCGTAGCCAGGATTTCCGGAAGGAGGGGGTTTGGTTTTTACTTTTGACCGTAACCAACTTTCAAAAAATCTTGACAAGCATAAAAAGGTCATCCTATGTATCTCTCCTATTTCGTCTTTCCTTGTCGTCACACAAGGGTGAGTTTGACCCTCAAAACCGCGTCCGAAAATTATAAATGCGTGGAAACACATTAAAAAATTTTTGTCGGCGCCCAAAGGGGGTTAACCCCAACCCCCCCTTGGCTACGCCACTGGTCACAGTTACCGGCATTCAACTTCCGATCAATCGTACAGAATGCAGTGAATTTCTTGAACCTTTCGCCTGTCTTCTTACTTGTTAAACTCTATAGTTACCTCCGAAATCATCAGTGTGTTGCAGTATTGGACGAATACATTTTAGTGCACTTTGTTTTCGGTGTATAGCGCTTTGATTGGTCGATTAACAATGATTAATTATTATTATAATAATTATTTGTTAGTGTATTTTAGTGTACAGCAGATTGAAATGCTTTCACTATCATTATCCGTTGCATTCCGCATGCAGTCACTTTTGTTTTGAGTTTTGAAAAGATAATTTTCTTGTCATTCGGATTTTCGTGTAGCTGCTAGATTTTTATACTTAAACGTCAAATTACTGTTTAATTTTATTACAGTTATACAGAAAGAGAAAGAGTTGACACGGCGATTATTTGTGATTCCTGTTGCAAATATTCTCAATATATATCGGTACATTGCATTGGAATTCTTGTTATTCAATACAAAAACGCTGTTTCTCGACGGGACAATAATTATTGCGTGTTATCGTCGCGTGGTCGTACAGCAGCAAAGCGCATAACTGAGATATACGATTGTCATCGCTGCAGAAGAATCCTTCATGTTTGACACCCGAAAGTGTGGATTACAAGACAATGTAATGTAGTGTTGCGTTGCGTTTATGTAGCGCCTCTTATATTTCTACTCGGAGGCGCTCCTGGCATTGGCATCACGTGATAAAGTAGCGAGACAAGCAAACATGGTCTCAAATAGGCGCAGTGGCGTAGCCAGGGTTTCGAAATAGGGGGGGAGCACGTCGACATTTTCGGGGGAGGAGAGAGGACTCCTCGACGAGAAAAAAAGAAAAAAGTTCGTCAAGCAGTTGTTCGCACATTGACCTATTTTCTTCGAGAATGCTATCCACTCCACACCACCCCAAATTTGTCAACGGCTTTGCGCAAATCCCACGACGGGTCTCCCACCCCACCCCACCCCAGAATAGAGGCCCTTCCCCTCAGTCTTCGCTAATATCTTTGCCTTATTCTATAGGGAAAGCATTAGGTCTAACATGCATCAGCGGAGAGGTAGAAGTATTGTCCAGTAATTAATTAACCAATTAATACAGTATATTACTATTATGAAAACGCGGAGAATTGAATCTCACTTAACCCCTTAACTGGGTGCCCCGAGTAACGCTCGTCCATTTTACATTGAGTTACAAATAGTTACCCAGTTAAGGGGTTAATGACATATCAAATAAACGAGGTTTGACTGTGAGTCTGTGAGTCATATCGGAAATAGCAGTTGTAACCGAAATTGGAATATCAGAGCACTGAAAGGACCCAGCAACTGTGAATTAACGAGTTCAAAATAAACCTCGGTAGTTTAGGATATTAGATTGGATGGGAACGACAGTGGTTCTCACACAGGGCAGTCCCTACTGAACCACTTTAAACCTTGTTATCAGGGGCGGCGCTGGGTTTTGTTGGCTGGGTGGGTCTAATGTATTCTACACAACCAGGACCAGGCTCAGACTACCCCTCCCCATCACCCCCACCCCACCCCAAATCATAATTTCTCTGCAGATTTGCACTATTTGCTCGGGTGTCCCTGCCCGAGACTGGGTGACCGAGACTAATTAATTATTATCGAAACGAGACGACTCAGGGGAATGTGTGAAGCAAAATGCTACATTAGGATGCCCCATACTTTGAAATGGAACCACGTACTAGATTGTCAATATATTCTGTCTCAGATTTTTATCTCGTTCCATGCAGTTCTGGTTTATGAGACGACCTCACACTATACAAAGTCTTTCAGAAATCTCTGTCTCTCTCTCTAAAAAAACACGAGAGGTAAGATGGCGCTTTGAGGATGGTTTTATTTATTACAGGTTTTATAGACCACAAAATATTATAAAATTGATACCCTGGATCCTCATCTAGTGCTCTAGGCTTCTTCCGGACATTGGCTGCATTGTCCTAATGTTAAACCAGGTCAGGGTGGAAATTACCCCTCCCCATCACCCCACCCCAAATCATAATTTTTGCAGATTTGCGATAATGCTCAGGTGTCCCTGCGGCGGTGAATTCATGTGGTCTTCTATATGTTGTTATTGTTGCAAAAATTCTGTTGTTTAAAAAACAGCCCATCTTTGTAGGGAAGAATTGTCAATACGTTTCTGTCTCATTTTTTCTAGAGCTTTCGAAAGCATGAAAAATAATGAACCATTTGAAACGACACTATAAAAGTGTTTCAGAAATCTGTTTTTTGTATTAAGGTTTTATAACCAAAAATATTATAAAATTGATACCATGTTTTAATTTTTCGTATTCAAAAATATATAATACTGTATATCTATATGAAGTAGAATAACGTTTTAATGATGAGAATAATCTAACGCCAAGGAGGTTAATCGTAGTTATAACGATATATCCGTTGATTTCCAATTTTGTCTTTTCCGAATGCCGTAGTCAGCAGTAGCTGAGCCTCTAAATTATTCGATTATGATTAATTAATTAATTTATATATATATATATATTATATAAATAGATATCGGAAGAGTCTGTAGGATTTTAGAATTGATGCCTATACGTAAAAATGGAATTTCTATGGACCGCTGCCCGAAAGTATGCAGCAAGTGCATATCTCGTTCCATTCACGAGAGTTTATGAGTCACATCGTTTCTCTCTCTCGCTCTCTCTCTCTCCCCACAAAAAAACACAACAAACAAATTTAGGATGAAACCGTTATAAAGAGAACGCTGAAATTTTGATCCTCATAGCAGTTCTCTTCTTCCGGCCATTGCCCATTTACGTTAAACTTGTCAGGTGGGTTTAAATTATTTCAAATTTAATTAAATTTTTGCAAAATAAGATATGGAAATAATTATATAGCGGTCTTCTGTATGTTATTAAGAACATTGCTGTTTTAAAAAAAACAGGAACTTTGTGAGCTTTCAATGCCATCGACGATGATAAAAGTGATAAGATATTCAAAATGTGGGTCCAGACAAATTATAGGCAATGTGGGCTTTTTCAGTATTCAAAAACTGAAAGCCCGATGAGTAGAATAAATTTTACTTCTGAGAATAACTGTATACAGAAACAATAGTTATACGAGAAATTTCAACTTGTTTTTCAAAAACTAAGTAGCAGTAGATGAAGTAGAATAACTTTATTATGAATGAAAAATTTGAATGAATGAAAATGAAAAAATGAAAATATCAATGAAAATTTTCTATGATTTTAAAAATTCATGTCGATATTTAATCCAAATTTCTATTTAGAACCCGCAAGCCACCCACACTTTGTCAGAGGACTCAGAAAAATCCGCCACTTTCTACCTTATTAATGTCCCTATTGGTATAAAAATGGTGGCCCAACAAACAGATTTTTAAACCGTTATAAAGTGATAGATATCCAAAATGTCCGGGTCCAGAGTTCTTGCAGGCATCGCCCCATCGGGCTGCTAAAATCGGTGCAAATATTTAAGCCCTTTCAACACCACAAATTTTCGCTCAAATTTCGGAAATAACACTGGACATAAACTGGACAGTGATATACCCTGTTTTTCCCAGGACATACCCTGACATACCCTGACATACGATTCTGGACAGTGATAGATATCCAAAATGCGGGTCCAGATTCCTTGTAGGCATCGACTGGGTTTCAATCGGTGCAAATATGAAAGCCCTACGACACCACAAATTTTCGCTCAAATTTCGGAAAAAAACCCTGGACTATAAAAAATTTTTGAATGAAAAATTTTCGGGCGACCCAAAAATTCATGTCGATATTTCATCCAAATTTCTATTTGGAACCCTCAAGCGCCCCGCACTGATGTCAGAGGACAAGAAAAATCCGCCACTTTCCACCGTATTAATGTGTCTATATTGGCATTTATAATAATGGTGGCTATACATTGTATAGATTTTTAAACCTTTAAAGACGACGAAACCAAAAAACATCTCTCATTTCCAGAATACCATAAGATCCGATGCCACGATAAGTGGTTTCAGCTCATCCTCTAAACGTTAGATACCTGATCCCTTTGCACCACCGCTCTCAATAATTATTAGAGGCGAGAAACGAGAGGGGGAAATCACGCGAACAGTGTAAAGGTGAGATCTGGCAATTTTTCCCCTTCGAAGAACAAGTTTGATCGCCTGAAACTCTTGAAGTTGATTGCGTCGATGTGGCTAACAGATTGTCGCCACATTATTGCTTTTATTTATGGTCAAAATGACTCTGTAATCGTCGCTATGGAAATTGGACAAACATTTAACATGACACGATGAAGTTATAATGGTATAAACACGGTTATTATTTATTTTGAGTAACCTTCTTCGCTCGAAATTCTCATTCCTTGTCTTCTTTAAATAGCTGTCTGCTTTGACAATAATTATATTACTATAATCTAACCAATTTATTTAGCTAGAATCTCCATGCGATAAAAGATTATGGCTCAGCACATGGGCGCCCACAGAAATTTTTCCAGGAGGGGTCAAAACATAATGGTCATTATTAATTAATTTTTCCAAGAGGGGGCAAAACACATCTTAACACAATGGTCACGGCTAGTATTTTAGCAAGGTTTTCAAATTTCAATGAGAAATATTGGCATTTTTATTTTGCCCCCAGGAGGGACAAGTGCCCCCTCTTGCCCCAAATGTGCGGACGCCCATGGCTCAGCACAGACTCAAAATAGATGCGAAGTTTACCTAATGCAATGTACATTAATTTTTAAATGAACATTTGTTCCTCTTCACTATTGACAATCAAATGGCTACTACAAACACTTGAGTACTTATATACAATTATTCATCATTTCAGGGATAAAAAAAACTATGGCGTTTCGCATCGCCCCCAAGAATTCCCAACCCAAAGAGTGTCTGCGTGAGAGACAGGCGAAGATTAACCTATACTGTACTCTATACAACAATCAAGTCATCAGCAAACATCCCCCCACACCCACTTAGATATCAGCTAGTCGTTCAAGTTATATTACTCTCTATGTTCATTTCGATGCTCTTGTTGGACAACATAGATTTACAACCACATCACTAGACTAGACCTCCCCTCCTCCCCCTCCCCCGATCTCTAAATCATTCACTGTTAGGGCATCGATGATTGGGCGGTCTGTTTAATTAACAGCCCAATCATTACGGCTGACATAATAACACAGTCAACATCGTCGCAAAACGTCGGCAAATATTTCGGCGTCACAAGTGCCATCTCCAGAGACACGTTCTATTCCGGCTCAAGCCCCCACCCCCCCCCCACCCACCCACCCACCCCCGCACAGATGTACAGAAAAAAACACGATTGGCGTCGAATGTTTGCCCTCGTCAATTGCATCTCTATTCGTGGCTAATATATATATAATATATTGGCGTTCGTACTGTGTAGTTCTAATAATAGTCGCTGGACGGAGCTGTGTCGTCCCAAAACCGTCTTGTTATCAGAACGTGTTCCGTAGCGACCTCTGTGGCGACTAGAATGCTTTCTACTGTTGAGTGTTGTTGTGCCTGGATGAATGCGACATCTCATACGAGGCCATGATTTAATTGCGACTGACTGTTTTCGCTAAAGATCCACGCAATTGAGACATGAAAATCCCCTTCCAAGCAAAAAAGCGACTCTTTGTTGTTCGGCGTATTACGCGCTCAAGAGCCGCCGTAAAACGTCCAAGCATTGGTTGGCAAATACTGGTGGATCCGAAAGAGAGATTTAAACGTTTTTCTTTTTACCGGCCTCGGGCAGTCATGGACTTACAGTATATAGAACAGAACTATATTGTTACTTCTTGAGGATAGACTTGGAGGCATTTCTTCAGTCGAGGGCGGATCCAAGAATTGACATTGTGGCCCGGGCTGTGTGTCTTCCATCTAAGCCAGGGTTAGGTTAGGGTTAACCCTACCCCCTAACCAGTGGCTAACCCTAGAAATGATGTGCTGATGACCTTTTTTTGCTCGTCAGGATAAAAAGGGGGCGATAACGTTATTTTTTGTTTAATCAGCTGAAACTCTAGGGCCCCCATGGCAAGGGTCCCAACGGCCCCCAAAAGTCACGCTACGCCACTGTGGAGGCATTTCTTCAGTCGAGGGCGGATCCAGGAATTGGGATTGCGGGCACTGCGTCTTCCATTTCCCATTCTGTCTTGCCCCACTCCTTACATATTTATTGATGCGTGTTGTGGAAATTATTGAAAGTGAAGAAAAACGATACTCAGTTATTTATTTGCTCTGTTAATTTTTTTGACTTTTCACCATTATGACAAATTAGCAACGAAATTGTTGGGGTGGACTTTGGGGTGGCGCGTATCCTGTGACCTCTCATCCTATGCATCCAGTGGGTCTATCAGCATAATCCACTAACGATGGGATTGGGATATAATATATATCCAATAAATCTAGGATCGGAGGCTGTTGGTTGCAAAGAAAAATGACTCTAACTTCTAAACGGGGCTTCATTCATACCGCCAGACAGTTAGAGTGCATAGTACTGTATACTGCAGAGTTAGAATCGTTATTCATCGAATATTTTGGTTACTTAAATTTTAAACTAATTGCTCTGATTCAGGCGCTAAATAAATGACAGGGTAGAATCAAAGGAATTTCTGACGACTCTGGCAAAGGAAAAATCAAACAATGGCTTCAAAAAAAAGACAGAAATAATTAATAATACAGGCATTAATAATAATATTATTATTAATAATATTATTAATTAGATAATATATTAATTATCGTAGTGTCTTATATTCCATGCATTATTTAGTTCCGTTATCTGTTGGTGTTCTGCATGGACAGTTATCTGTGCTCTACAGACTCTCGCGTGCATAGTCCGTCATCACTTGATACCAGGGCATGCCACGACCCGAAATGATTGGAGGTGGGGGTGGGGGTGGGGTGCTGTACAGTAGATTTGTCCTGAGGGGTTGAACGCCTGCGCGAGAAGAAGCTGTCTCCGTAGGCGCGAGTTCTTGCGCAAGCGTCACTTCCTGTGACGTCGATGACACTTGTGACGTCAGCGACTGTTTGACGGCTGCAGACGACTGAGCTCATCGGTAATTATTCACTGCATTGATAACGACTGCAACTTAGTCATTCTCTTGGTCACAGTGAACGCATTCCTTCATCATCATCATCATCATCATCGCCATCATCATCATCATCATCATCATCATCGGTCGTCGTCGTCGTCATCTTTATGATTTCTTTCGTCGCTTTGGCGCCACCAGAGATGGCCGTAGGTGGTTGGGTCAACCCATGGGTTGGGTCGGGTCAGACTTTTACACATTAAATTCTATGGTGGGTTGGGTTGGGTCAAGTAGCCCTATTGCCGGTATGGGTTGGGTTGGGTTGAAGATTTTATGGGTTGGGTTGAGTTATAAGAAATGGACCCATGGCCATCTTCGGGCACTACTACAGTACATTGTAGTGGTCCATTTTTCAGAAAGCAGTCGGGGACGGGTCGAGCGTTACAAAATTTTCGACCACCAACGTTTAGATAGGAGACCCAATGTCAAATATTTTCCATTCCTACTCGAAGGTGTTAATGAAAAGCACCATAAAGGGAAAGGTATACCATCAAATTTTCAACAATTGAGCTTTAACAATATATACCGATATCACAACTTGTGGACGAAGATAAAGAATTTTTTAGTATAAAACCCCAATTATGTTACCAGCCTCATCATCTGCAGTTTGAGGCACAGGAGAAAATATGTTCACGTTTAGCAATTTGCGACTATAATTGTGTTTTACTGTACAAAAACGTTTGATTAGCACAAAGTTTTCGGTTTTTTCAGTTCCGAGAAGTCCAAATGCTTCTTCCCATCGTAACTTTTTTCTCCACAAGCTTATCTGACTGTTTTACTATCTATCTATAGGCCAATGCTTGGGCGCCTGTCTTTCGCCACCTATCCTACCTTGTTTTGCGGATAAAATAATTCGCTCGTGGCGCAATGTTCGCACGATACAGAGTGATACGATACAGGATACAGTGCCCTAATGCGTTGGGCGAATCCGCGAGTGGCTATTGTGAATTCAAGTGCCCCGCTGGAACATCGCAAATTGGAGCTTTTGATTTCATGCGATGGATTCAAATAGGATCGTATAGTTTTGCTATTCGACCAGTTAATTGCCAGAAATGGAGTCGCCATTTAACACGAGAAAGCAAGCACACTCGAGTTTCATCTGACAGAATTCGCCTGGGCGTCTTCGTTACTTAAAATGCTCGCGGGATGCGGTGATGCATATGGGGGGCAGTGACGTATATAACAATTCCATCCGATACATTCCTCCGATATCTCACTTTCTGTATTGAAATCTGCCGTCGCTAAAATTGCACAGTAAAGTCCGCCTGCTCTGCTGGTTCGTTGGTCAAATTAACACTGTGAACTGGTCTTCTTTCTATATGCTGTCGACTTCTTCTATTTGTCTCTTTCTGTGTCTGTCTGTCTGTCTGTCTGTCTGTCTCTCTCTCTCTCTCTCTTTCTCTCTTCCTGCAGCAAAATCTGTTATTTGTAGGTTCGATGTCGTTCGAAGAAGACGAATGTGAACAGGATAGCGGGCAAATCCATACGCCTAAGCCCTAAGTGCTTGAATATTTTGGGGATATTTTGCTGTTGTTTTAGCGCAAAAGTTATAATCCCATGATGTCGTTTTTATAGTCATCTGTCTTTTGTTGTAGTAGTAGTAGTAGTAGTAGTAGTAGTAGTAGTAGTAGTAGTAGTAGTAGTAGTAGTAGTAGGCCTAGTAGTTTTAGTATTTTGTTACTATGCATAGAAATTTAAATAAAAGTTGTCTAATCGAGGAATGTTGTTGTAAATGGTTCGTTAAAATACTGATTACGTTTTAATTTTATTAAATTCCAGCTGAAGACCTTCTTGATAATTAATAATTAATTAATCGAAAGAATGAAGACCGCCATTGTTTTCGTCGTATTGTGTGCCGTTGATGTCACAATCGCAAATCCTCTTCGTCGCCCGTTGACCGCGTTCGTCGAAGAGGAGGAGGATAACGTTCCGGAGGAAGTGAGAACATCCGGCGGCGCTGCAGCCGTGACGAAGACGGATCCGGGAGGAAGAGAAGAGGAACCGGACGCCACCCGGAAAGCGGTGCCGGTCGCGAGGAAGAACCGAAGAGCGTGTCCTCGGTCAAACGCCTCTTCTCCGAGTCCGCCTACTGGGACTCGTTCAACGCACCCGACCCCTATTCGCATCCGATCAACCTTCAGAACTGGGACTCGCAGTTCGGACGCAACTACCGAACGGCGGCCGGCGGACACCACCCGCCGGCCCCCGGGGCCCGGAGACTACGTCCGGTGTCCGGTATCTACGACGACGACGCCGAAGCGCTGCTCGGCGGCCACGCCCTGCAGAACTGGAGAACCCTGTACGGCGACGAACGGTTCTGATGCCGGGAACCCACTCTACTTACTTTCCGTTCCAATCGTCTGTTCCGTCGGACGTTGAATGGAATCCGCAGACGGTGCGCGCGCGGACGCAATTGAAGACCGCAGCCGCGGAAAGACGCGGAAATTTTCGCGCGGACGTAATTGAGAGCCTCCGCGCCATCTGTTAATTCGAATTCAAACTCCTGATAGATCCTTTCTTTCGTTCGTTCGTTCGTTCGTTCGTCATTGCTTATTTGCCGAAATAACAATGGTCTTGCAGTCTAAAATTGACATTAATCAGAAATTGTTATAATGTTTGCCTCTAGGTAGATACCTTTTGATTGCTTTCTAAAACTGTCTAGTAGCGGTGCTGTAAGAACAAGGAATTTGAGCGTAGACACCAAATTAGGTAGATCGTTAAGCTGGGCGCGTCGAACGACAGATTCTAACTGCATGCAGTAAAAGGAGGAATCCAGATCGCTAGCGTTGGTAAATTTACTTCTATTTAATCTCAGATGAAACCATATCTTTTCCTGACTTCGCTAGAGCAGAATATTTGTCTTGATTTCTAATGAAAATGGGAGAACTTGACGGATAAAATTGAAGACTTACAACGTTTTTGATCAGTGGCGTAGCAATATGCTCGGGGGCCCTTGGCGAAAAACGGGCAGAGGGCCCTTTCCAGAGACGATCTGACAAGTTTGCGAAAATGTTGACGACTTTTTTTTGCTTGTCGTTAAATAATTTTATTTCCTCGGGTCGGGGGCCTTTTGCAGGTCGGGGGCCCTTGGCATTTGGCCAGGTTGTCCATATGGCTGCTACGCCTCTGCTTTCAATGCAAATCGTTAAGATTTCTGGCTACCACAAAGAGCGTACGCTGTCCGTTATGTTTTCAAGCAGTTTTCGAATTCATTGTTTTCAATATAGGCCCACAACTTCTTTCTCATCTTGCACCAAACATTAAACAAGATCAAAGACAGAAGCTAAAACAGTGTTCTAATCTCAATCATGTCCTTGCTAACAGGTTGCAAGCTTCGTGTCAATATTTAGCATTTAGGCCTAATACATTTCAGTCAGATGTTTCGAAGTATGGACGTTTGTTATAAATCATCCTTGGCTAATAACCTAATAAGCTGCAGGGTATAGAATTATATAATCGTGCTGATCTGAGTAGTTTCGTTATCACTAGAACGTCTGATGACGATAACTAGGCTATTCGTTTTCTGCGTCGAATGAATCTTGGAATTTTGATCGGTCTACTAACAGAAAATATTGCTCCTCGTGTGTTCAAAGTATGCAGTTATGTGCGGAGCTATGGCAGACCATAGAAACCCTAAACAGCGAAAGAAGTCCAGCATAGATTGCAAAACGCTACGCCCGACAATTAATCATATATATATATATATGATTTAACAGCTCTATGCTAGACGCAAATGATTATTGCTATGTAGAATTATTATTAACTAATCGTATTTCTAAAGGAAATCGGCAGATCTTAATTTTCTCAGTCTTGGAATCTCCATGGGTCTTAGGTTAGGTATGACTAAGTGACGGTTGTCCGATGACGCTAATAACAATCTACTGCGCTTTAAGTCGTCGTATCTTTCTGAAACGCTGCTCCTCCTCTCCCTCTCCCTCTCCCTCTCCCTCTCCCTCTCCCTCTCCCTCTCCGGTACGCCTCCGCTGGTCTCAGGGACGCAGAGGGCAACAACGCTGTCCCTCTCCATCGTCGCGCCGCCTCGGACCCGCTGCATTTCCGCTTGCCGAGGCTGAGCGACGGGGGACGCCGGCCGCCGGGCGGTGGTTCCGCCGCGTCGCCCCTGCGATCGGTCGAGGAGGAAGAGTCGCCGCGGCGCCGGGCAGGAGCAGCAGCCCCGTCGCGGTCAGCAGGTCCCGCCGAGTCGTCGGGAGCGCCGTCGTCGTCGTCGCGGTGGTGGTTCTGGCCGGTCGTCCGGTAGATGCGAGCCCTAGCCTCCGTCTCCATGGTCCGTCTCATCGTCGGGAAGTGGTCGAGCACGGATAGGAAGTGGTCGACGGACAGAGAAAACAGACTGCAGTCCGTCTCCGCTCTTACGCTGGCAACACGCTTTGCGTTCGTCAGCAAACAGATCTCTGTAGCGAAGAAATTATTCAAACGAATATTTCTATAATAAAACGATCGCAAAAATAGACCTATTTATAGTACATAATAGTTATTATTATTATTATTATTATTATTATTATTATTATTATTATTATTATTATTATTATTATTACCTCGACAATTCTATAGTGCTATAACATAGCTAGATGCCAAAAGCAAGAGCACTTTACATAAATGGAAATGAAATGTTGAATAAATATGTCTTCAGTGCAACTGAGAACCGTTCCTTCTTCTTCTTCTTCTTCTTCTTCTTCTTCTTCTTCTTCTTCTTCTTCTTCTTCTTCTTCTTCTTCTTCTTCTTCTTCTTCTTCTTATGATATACTAAAAACTGAAGCGAAATTCATCATAGATTGTAAAAGGCTGCGCCAAAGAGGGGCGTAGCCAGGGATTTGATTTGGGTAGGTATAAACATTTTTGGGGGTATAAATCTTAACTATAAACCGCATAAATCGTATTTTAAACCGCATATAATTACATATAAATCACATAAAAACTTTACGGTAGACTGATTCTGGGGGAAGGTATACTGTCTACCCCTCGTATACCCCTCGTCGCTACGCCCCTGGCGCCAAATAATTTAACAATTCTATTTCTTTTCTAACCATTTCTTTTCTACAGTGGCATTTGCTATAATATTTTCCGTACGTTGGTTTTTAAGGCTTAGCGTGATAGATTTAAAGACGCACAAGATGACGCCGACAGATGTCACGAGAAAAACTTGCCCTGTTAGTGTCAGCAAATTTAATGGTCTACGGTACTAAGTACCAGGAAAAACGTACTTATTTTCTTGGGATTTTGTTTTTATAGAGCCTATTGGACAGACGATCGATACAAGCTTCAAGTTTTGTTGTAGGCCTACGATAAACGCATTGAAATACCATGTAGCGTTTTTCTTCGCGACCCTTTTCCACAAAAAGCTAAATGACCTGGTCTTTTGCGGATGGATTTGAAATACCGTCGATTGATACCCTTGGGTATTAGAACTGGTGCTGTAGAAGTGCATTATTATTATTATTATTATTATTATTATTATTATTATTATTATTATTATTATTATTATTATTATTATTATTATAAGAAAATTAACCACACATCACTAAAAATAACCCGTGCTCGAAGGGGGGAAGGTCTAATATAGGAAAAATACTCGGTACCGAAGTGGTTAATTAATGGCGGTAAATGTTCGATACTTATTACTCAAAATGAAAACCGTATATAGGCCCTAAGTATTCTCTGTCATATGCCACCTCCAAAGTACGCTCCATCGCGTAAGCTGGTAATCAGTTGACCGTCCTTGGTAACGATGTCGACGACGCCCTCTTGTATAAAGTACATCTTCCGACCGATTGTTCCCTCTCTGATGATCAGGTCGCCCGGTTGGAAGACCTCGAATTCGAGTTGTGTAACTACCTCCGAGACGAAATTCGGATCCGAATCGGCAAAGAAAGGCACCGATGCGACCAGAGACCGACAGTTGTAGTTCACGATTTCCTATAGCAACGCCAAATCAATTAATCACAGATAAGTATAAGCAAATACGCAAAGAAATAACACTTTCGTTACTATACTACTAGCAGGGCCTGTTTTAACGTGCAGTGATACACAAAATGTACAGCGATAAAATGAAAATATGCAGTGGTAAAATGTAATTTTCTGTGCTCAGGGCAGTGATAAGTTTTCCGGACGACCTTTTTTTGCTTGTTTTTGCGCGGACGTCCACAAATTTTCTGAGTTTAGTGCAGTGATACATTTTTCTTAAAGCAGTCTCTGCGAGTCGTTTGAAATTAACTTCTTACCAGCTGGAAATAATTTCCATCGTCGTCGACAGCGCAAGAAAGGGACAAACGCATAAATATTCAACATTTTGTAGGCATTTCTTTTCACGAGTTGACGAACCGTAAGAACCACATACAGGGTAGGCTGTGCGAATTCCACGTTAACCCCTTAACCGTGTATTTAACTGTAACTCAATGTAAAATTAATTGTTAAGGGGTTAATTGGCACACGCCCCTCGTCCACTCATTAGAAAATTACAGTAAAAAAACTTCACCGTTTTCGATTCTATAGATAAGCATACAGAGGACACGAGCGAGTAGTGTCACGCGTTTATAGGCCTAATACGGCGCACCATAAATAAACGTCCTTGACGGTGAGTCATAAAGCTCACCTGTCGAAGACAGTGGTTCAGCTCGTCCAGTATCCGTTTTTCGTGGAAGACTTTTCCCTGGTACTTGTGTTCGTAGTATCGACAGATCTTCTCGCGTAGATGCCGAGGCAGTTTGCGGTAAGACATGTATTCCTCGGTCTGTTTGATCTGTTCGGAAAAACCGGCAAACCGTTCATCTTAATATTATTCCTATATGAAAAGAAATTCATATCTATATTCTACACACACCTTGAAACAAATGAAGGCACCCCTAAAGTTTAGTACGCAGTTATTAGGGGTCGTCCATAAATGACGTAACGCGATTTTAGCACTTTTTTGACCCCTTTCTCCGTTCGTAACGCGACGTACCTCTGTCATTTTCTATTGATATTGACATACAGTACTTTACCTATATTATAGATACCTATCTGCGGGTACTGTGTTCTCTTTTGGTGCCTATACTTTCCAACATTATAACGATTACAATGATCATAATGATTTATATCATTGGAATAATTCTCTTTGCTCTAGTTTTTTCTGTGCTCTAATGGATGTTAAATGTGAGCAATTGAGGATGTACTTACTGTATGTATGTAACTGGTATGACGTTCTGTTAGAAATAAACCATTATTTTAATTTTTTTATTTATTTAAAATCTGTTAACCTGCCGATTTATTTTTCTGACACGCTGTCATTGGGGAGGGGCAAATACCAGTGCCGGATTAAGCACCGTGGAGGCCCATAGGCAGTCAAACTTTTGGGGCCCCGGGGGCCAGGCCCCTAATGACTACTAGAACGTCATTGAAGTGTAAACGTTATTGTATGACGTCAGCGTCGTCACGTGCCTTCCTTTCGCATAGCGCTATTCTTAAGAATAAGTAAGTAACAAATTTCTTTCGTCACTGTCTTGACTTGTGGGGCCCCTAAAAGTCGCGGGGCCCATAGGCAGTTGCCTACTCTGCCTAATGGGTAATTCGGCGCTGGCAAATACCTTCGGTACGCCCCGTTCATTTGGGGTTCTAAGATGAGTGTCTAACCCCTTAACCGTGTATTTAACCGTAACTCAATGTAAAATGGACGGATATATCTGGGAAGGATCCCCAGTTAATGGGTTAAACGTCTCGACTTCTTCTTTCTTGCCTTTTCCCTGTAGAGTCGTTTCGAAGTGTCGGCGGACTGGATGAGAGTCGTTGCGTGTGCAACCAACATGGCGTAGCACGTTGCTCCGATGAGCATGCTGACCATAGTGAGCCAGACATCGGTGATGCTCTGCGGCGGGTAGCGTCCGTACCCGATGCACAGCATGTGTGACAGGGCCTTGAACAACGACCACATGTACTGTTCCGTCCAGTCGGCCTCCTACAGTAAAAGAAAGTCAAAGCAGAGACACTATAAGCCTACTGGAAAAAAAACTGCCAGTTACTGTTAACTAGACTGCACGATGCATTTATCTATGATACCAAACTACTGAAAAAATCATAAGTATACTACTTTTGTCATTTATTTTGGACTCAAAAAACATTTTTTAAAATAAATATTAGAGGCGAGAATAAAATTCGTGGTCGATTTTGCGCAAATCCCACGACCGATCCCAGCCAGAATAGCGGGCCTGGCCCAGTGGCGGCTCCAGCCAGAATTGAGAGCCTGGCCCCAGTGGCCCCCAGTTGGGACCCATACTTAATGCTACATACATTAAACAACTAATGGTTGGCCCCCATGATTAGAAGTTGCCCCCAACGGCCCCCACTTGCCAAATCCTAGAGCCGCCACTGGCCTGGCCTACCCACCCTTCCTACGGTGACTCGTGGCTGCCCTAAGGGAAGGAGGCACACAAAGTTTAACTGGTTACACGTATGTAGACTACTGTATTGTGCATTCTGTATTGATATATGAAATCGTCAGTGAATTGCGCTTAGAGATGTCTAGAACCTGACGATGTAAAGGCAAATCTCTGAGTTTGAGAAATTCACCCCCAGTTCTTCGAGGGCGACCCACGAGTCGGGCGGGTATTCCTGGAGCATCGGTACTAGCCACTGGAGGCATCCGTTCCAGTGAGCGACCAGCAGCATGAAGCCGACGATGTTGATGAAACGCAGGAACTTTCCGGCCACCGTAAGGAACTAAAACGCAAAACGAGAACCATGCAGGCCAGTGGCGTAACGTGACTTTTGGGGGCCCGGGGGGCATCTTTGTCGGCAAATTTTTCCGGGCTGACGAGCGGTCATCGCCTCCTTTTTACCCTGACGAGCAAAAAAAAAAAGGTCATCAGCACGTTTACTTCTATGGTTAGGGTTAAGGAAGTTAGGGTTAATCGCTTAGACCCCTCTTTTCAATGCCCCGGCCCCCACGTTACGCCACTGATCGGCACTTTTCTATCGGCACTTTTCAATCGGCACTTTTCTATCGGCACTTTTCAGACTGGTTCAACTGACTTGTTTAATAAAAGCAGTCGGTAAGGTATTCATTAGAAGGATCATTTTACGCTGTAATTTGACAACAGCGGCGTAGCCAGGTTTCCGAAATAGGGGGTGGGGTATCGACATTTTCGGGAAAAAGACCTCCGACGAAGACATTATTTAATTAAGGTCGCTAAGGAGTTGTTCTCTTCGAGTATCCATCCAGAATAGGGGCCGGACCTCTGTGCCCGCCCCCCCCCCGTAGCCGTGTGCATACGCCAAAGCTTGCCAATCATAGACTGGATTCGGATGGAGTGAACAAACGATAATAATTAATTTTAGTCAATTTTAGTTGGAATTACGTAGGCCTAAATCACGGATTTAAAACGACATCAGAACGCACTAATCATGCGGTTTATGTATGGATTGGGTTTAGTTGTCAGTAGTTAGTATAAGTCAATTTATATAGCGCAGAAACTGGGAAGAAAGACCATGAAAAGTCGAGAGCGTTTTACGCTTGGTATAGTGTCAATTCGCTTCTATAGCGCAACCTTCTCGTTTATTTTGGTCCTCTTTATGAAGTCATTTGTTTTATGAAAATACAGGAGAATTCTCCACCGCCCTTTAGGTTACTTTGCCGTCGATTTACGTCTAACAGAAACACGTAAAACCGTAGACTCGAATACATACAAAACGAAGCTTTTTCGCAAAACTGTACACTGCGTACAGTATACAGACGCTGGAGATTCGTTCATTTGCCTATAAACTAAACAAGATTTCCGGTTTCTCCTTGTCGCAGTTCTGTTCCGATTCGCCTTTTCTCCATTTCGTCCGAACTTTTCCTGATTGGATTCTGCAGCGTCGAACGCCGAACGGAAGCAAGCTGCGAAAATTGAATGTCAGGGCGCGGAGATTCATTGCCGTGGAACTAAAGTCGGGACGCATCGTGTGAACCATGCAACCATGCGGTCGAGGATCATTTCGTACGAAAAAGGCAACCTTCACGCCAACTCATCGTTCACTCAATCA
Source organism: Metaphire vulgaris (assembly GCA_018105865.1). Lineage (NCBI taxonomy): Eukaryota > Metazoa > Annelida > Clitellata > Crassiclitellata > Megascolecidae > Metaphire > Metaphire vulgaris. The sequence goes on along the minus strand of CM030836.1, from coordinate 19,009,981 downwards.
GTCCCCGGCATGCGTATATATATATATATATATACAATATACATGTATAGATATGCTTCGGCGCTGGGGTAACCAACGAACGGTCCGCGGTAAAATTACAGCATTCGCGTTACAATTTACATGTTTTGGTTGTATACGTGCGTCCTCATTTGCCGTTCCTTATCGTTCGACTATTTGTTCACGCTCTGAAACAAGTGATTTGCGATGAAATAATATAAAACTTGCGTTTTTTCTAGTGAAAACTCGACGGCGCATTCTATTGGATGCTGTGCGTGTGTGTGTGTGGATCACCTTTAGACTACCTGATTTTCTACCAGTAGGCCTGGCCTAATCAGTCAAATAATTAATCGCGATTCATATATTCGAAAAATACCGAATCCAAACTGAGCGCGATAACATAGGATAAATCTAGATAAAAAATGCAAATCTATATAAAAGTCTTATGCGCGAAATCTGGCCAAAAACAGTTTTGTTTTCAAGTTCTTCTAGTCTCCATTCCATATTTGCTTATATATATATTGGTTGTCTATATATATAGGCATATATACTCTGTAGACTGTGGAGAATATCAGAATATATCAGCACCAGACAAGCGCTACAAAAGTTCATTTTCACTTTGAATGCCTGCATCTGAGAATCACATGAATATACAGTAATTATCTGCACACCATCATCCATTGATAATTACTTATATATCATTATCCCGTGCGATTATTATATATATATATATATAATATATATATCATATATATATATATATATAGGCTATATATACACATATATACATATATGATCATGACGCTTGTTTTTCGGGAGTGGGGGACCTTGGATTTGATGTTCTCGTGAGATGCATTAAAGGGATTAGATTCAATATAACGCCATTAACTAGATAGACAGCTCAAACGGTATCGACTTATCTAGGATTGCCTTTATAGGAGCTGATTGTCTGACCGTTCTCTGGGTGCCCTTTACAGTAGGGCCATTAGGGACAATAACGCTGGGAAACGTGTCCTGTCCCATTCTCCCCTTATCCCCTTCCCTTAAATCCAAAATCAATGAGACAAGAAATGGAAAAGCCTATTCGTTACATGTTTTTCTAATTCAATCGACAGCATTAGCCTAATATACTAAGACAACCAATATTTGTGCGAAGATAGGCATTATCTAGCTTAGTTAATAATAATAATAATAATATTATTATTATTATTATTATTATTATTATTATTATTATTATTATTATTATTATTATTATTATTTAGCCTATGTCTTTTTGAAAGCAAAATGGGATTTTCGTATAGCAGAGGACAATATGGCGCCAATCAGGAACATCAAATTAGCGACAATTGACAAATTGTCCACTATATTGACTATAATTGAAAGCTTTAAATTGCACAGGCCTACAGACCGTAGATTTACTTCGTAGCTACCGTCGACTGACGCCAAGTGTGCTAACAATGACGCTATAGAAGCTGAAATCCGTAGGTTAATTGCAGTAAATGTCGCCATTATAGTCGTTGACTCGATCCACATTTGCGTCTTGCGACATTGGTAATAATCGACCTGACCCATATAACTATTAACTACCTCTTGCCATTGGTTGACGTATCGAACGAGACGCGACAGACGCAGTAACCGCAGCAAACTCAGCAGCTTCACCAGACGAACCATACGCAACGCCCGACCTAATTGCATAATAAACAGGTCGACAGGTCAGCACAAACTAAAATACTAACTGAAGATGCAAAGCAAGGAGCGACCATCGACTGGTGTCAAGAACACTACTTACTAAAATGGCGCTATGGAAGTTCCACGACGACGACGATGATGATGATGATGATGATGACGATGATGACGACGACGACGACAATGATGATGATGATGATGATGATAATGATGATACAGTAAGATAGAGTCGCCGTAGCATAGTGAGAAATGTTTTAAATCTTGATTTAATTATTAATTAATTCATGATTAATTAATCACGATCATCAGTCGTTTAGCACCTCCACTCCATCTTGTGCACCGATTCACCTGTCTGATTCACCTGCGTGGAATATCTGCGTCACTCCCATCTCGGCCGGCCACAGGCTCTGGAGGATGTAGTCGATCGGAATGGAACTGATCAGATCCACGACGAAAAATGACTTCAGGTAGCGTTCTGCGATCTCCTTCGGGTCCAAGATGACCTCGTCCGCAAAATTGTCCGCAATGATTCCTATTCGAAGAACAGATAATAATACAGTAGGCCTCTGAGTAGAAATAGAAAAGGCGCTATACAATTTCCATATTACATTACATTACATTAGGCCTACATCTCACTCTGTCACGCAGCGGCTGTTCGAAACGCATCAGTGATATATATATATATATATATATATATATATATACATATATATATATATATATACATAATTATATATACTAAAGAGCGTTCTAAAGTAAATTTCATTGAATTTGACACTGATTTTCTTCGTTGGCGCAGCAACCAGTGGCGGCTCCACTGGGGGGAGGTCAGGGGCCCGTGTCCCCCTTATTGAGTGCCTGGCCGCCCCAGTGGCCCCCCTGTTGGGACCCTATACTTAATGCTACATACATTAAACAACAAATGGTTGGTTCCCCATGATTAGAAGTTGCCACCCCAACGGCCCCCACTTGCCAAATCCTGGAGCCGCCACTGGCAGCAACGGAGGGGGCAATACACGAGAAGTCCGCCCAGGGTTATTTTTAGGATTATCAATCTGGGGTATCACTTTGGTCGGTAGACTATATTCTGGGATGTCTTTCTCTGCCGAAAAAGTCTTACAACCAAAAAAGGTCACCTCTGGCTCAGATTGGGGGAGTTGGGGGAGGGGCGTTGGTCTGAAATAGGGGAGGGGTTTGGGGTGTTAGAGGGTGTAAAAACATCCCCCCTATTCTGGATGGGGTCCCGATCGTGGAATATGGGCAGAATCCTTGAGGATTTTTTTTGAGGGAGTAGATCGAATATTCGAAGAGAAATACGTGAATTATACGAGCGACTGGAGATCATAACTTTCGAAACCTATTGGGGTGCGGGCGGGGGACTTCTTCCCCGTGGACGGTTAAACCCCAATAATCCTGCAACGGGCGATTCGACCATTGGTCAATTCACTATTTTCTGTTGTTCATTATAAAATGTTCATTGCTAAATTAATTGTCATTAGCCACGGGGTTCAAATATAGCCCTACCACCGCAGACAGCAAATCCTTGAGCAATTTTATTACATCCAGAACCAGATACCTGTATATTGGCCAATCGCAGATATATTGGCTGTATACATATATATATATATATATATATATATATATATATATATATATATATATATATATATATATTTGTATATAGTGTGTTTCAACACAAGAGGACTACTTTTAAGCCACTTAAAATACAGTTATTATTATTATTATTATTATTATTATTATTATTATTATTATTATTATTGTTATTATTATTATTATTATATTCCTATAGTCACCGGTTCTGAAGTTTATCAGCAAATCGAGAAGGAAGACGGTGTCGGAAAAACTGTTGAAAACGATATTTTGGATGCTGAAGTCGTCGTTGAAGAAGGAAATGGTAACGGGCAGAACGATTAGATTGGCCATCAACAGAAGCAGCATGAATAGGTCCCAGTAGAATCTGCAAAGGAAGTATACCGAAGCATTTCCATATAACTCTCTTTTACCGTCTGTATTTAACTAAAGTCTCACTTTACTTTCTCCTCCTGCGACGCCAATGCAATGCCAGGAGCGCCTCTGAGTAGAAATAGAAGAGGCGCTATACAATTTCCACATTACATTACATTACTGGGCCTACATCTCACTCTGTCACGCAGCGGCTGTTCGAAACGCATCAGTGACATATATATATATATATATATATATATATATATATATATATATATATATATAGGCCTACATATATACATAATTATATATACTATATATATATATATATATATATATATATATATATATATATATATATATATATATATCTTGCCGAGTCGTCTAAAGTACAAACTTGTAAAATTTGCTCAACGATTTTATAAATTTGCACATCTCCTCGATTATTTCTTGTTACTACGAGATTTTTAAACATTGTCTATATAGTTTCATAATTTGGACGCGGCAACATTCATCTTTCGTCTAAAAACTGAGATGAAAGTTTGCCCACCGTACATTCTAAGCATCTAAGCTTACTCGAACCTATACAATTTTAAGCTTGCAAACGATAGACAGGCACACGAAAGCCTAAAAAGCGCATTGTGTCTTTAATTTATTTCGTACGTTAGGCTGATCGAATCGCAAGAGATCCCGAGAATACGAACTGTCGACGTCACGGTCAGAATTAAAGGATTGTTTAATGTGAAAACAATCACGCATTTCTACCGCGGCCAACTGGTTCCGTCGGGACTTTCGACCGAGCCTCTAGTGTCCCTGGTATCAACAGAGTATTTGCGCCCGTTTGCAGCCTGCACATTTTCTCCTTTGCGGCTTTGCTGTATATTGCCATTTGAAGCAGAAGCTTCTCTGCGCGTTTCAATATTTCGTCTATTGCAGGGGCGTAGCCAGGACTTTGATTTGGGGGTGGGATATAATGTGATTTGAGGAGGGAAGGGCTTTTTTTGTGCCGGAGCGAGGCGGAGCGCCGCTCCGGGAAATCCGGACCGCGTTCCCGAAAATCCGAAAACTTTTTTTGCAAAATAAAACTAATAAATAGAAAATGTAGAACTATATTTATCTATCTATACATTGTGGTATTGTATTGACTATATTCATTATATATATAATTATGTATTATATATATATACTGTACAAGGGATAATGCCCTAATTTTTGAAAAAACGTGATATCTAGGTCCTCTTTACTTGCCTGTCAAAAGTGCTAGCCATCCACACGTCTGCCAATATCATTCTCTGTAGTGTAAAAATGTCCAATTTACACAATAGCGAATACCACAGGGAAAATTCTGAATGTCAAGCACTTTTGATATAAAAGAGATAGTGGCCTAATTTTTCAAAAAACTTGATTACTAGGTGCTCTTCACTTGCCTGTCAAAAGTGCTAGCCAGTCACACGTCTGTCAATACCATTCTCTGTAGTGTAAAAATGTCCAATTTACGCAATAGCGAATACAACAGGGAAAATTCTGAATATCAAGCACTTTTGATATACAGTATATGACTACGTGACATACGTCATGTTGACAAGTGACGTGACTTCCGACTGTTGCACTCCGGAAAATAAAAAGGCCCGTAAACAGGGTATCAATTATATGATATTTTTGTGGTCTATAGAACTTGTCATACAAGAACCAGCTATCTCTAGACCCCTTCTTATCTCTCGTTCGATTTTTCAGACATTTGACAAAGAACAGATTTCTGAAAGACTTTATATAGTGTCGTTTCAAATGGCTCACCATTTTTTCGGGGCATTTCGAATGCTCTAAAATAAATTTGAGGAAGAATACATTGACAATTCTAGTACGGTTTAACTCAGCTAAGCTGGGGACACACGAAAATGTGGTTTTAAAATGTTTCATCACTCTTCTGAATTTTGCATATCAGCCTACTGTAGCACTAATCCTTGCGTTCCGGAAAATCCGAAAACTGTTTTTTTCAAAATTAAATTATTAAATAGAAAATTTAGAACTATATCTATCTATCTATCTATCTATACATTGTTGTATTGTATTGATTATATAATATATATATATATATATATATATATATATATATATATATATATATAGCTACGTGACAAATGACTTCCTGACTGTTACGCTCCGGAAAATTTTTTTTACAAAAAAGCCCTGGGGAGGGTATGAATCTTTAAAAAAAACTTAATGAAAATCTTTAAAAAACACTTTAAAATGTTAAGGTAGTCTGATTTTTTAAGGGGGGTATATACCGATATACCGCCCTCGTCGCTACGCCCCCTATATAGACGTATACGTTTTATCTATAAGTTTTATCTATAAGTTCTATCCATCTCTATCTCTCAGGGGACCTCCAGATTTCTACTGTATATACTGTAGGGTTAATAAGAGTTCTTAGAGTGTTCGTACAGGTAACGGCTTACTATTAAGGCCTTCGTCAGGTATTACAAAGGTGTTTTGTAGTCTGTCAGAGGGTAAGGTAATTCAGTCATTCAGGGTTGGGTGGTGACGGGAATAAGAGGGTGCCTTGATACGGTTGGTGTGGTTGCGTTTCGTGACATTTAGAACGCTCTAGAATAAAACTGGGACACAATATATTGACTGTTCTAATATGGTTTGATGCAATGAAGATGGGGACACCAGAAATGTGGATAACATTCGTTTCAACACTCTTCTGAATTTTTTCATATCTATCTATACATCATAACTAATTAAGCTTAATTACCAGCGTTTGAAGTTCGTGAATAATTATTTCGTATAATTTCTTCTTACCAGTATTTAATCAATGCCAGGTTCTGGTAGTCAAATCCTTTTAAAATGTTCTTGTCAAAAAAATGTCGGCACAGTACTAGGGCTCTAAGGTGAACAAATTTACCTGTCTCACCTGAACATGCTACACGGGTGTATGACCCAATTCCCGACTGCCTTCTGCCTCAGCTTCTCCCTCTGCAGGGCGTTCCGGTTTCCGAAGAGCTTCATCGACAGTCTATTGTCGGAAACGTGGAAGAAGGCGGACACGTACTGCCGGAAGTTCCCCGCCAGAACCGCTGCGCTCGCCTTCCGGTACGGCAGCAGCGTCGTCTCCTCGCCCGGGTTCCGTCCCGCCGCCGTGCTCCGACGGACCGGGTCGTCCAGCAAGCGGTCGCCGACGACGACAAAGTTGTTCGACTTGCGGTGGTGTAACCGCAGTTCTTTCGGCGGCGGTCTTGCGGCGGCGGAGTTGTTCAGGAGACGCTCGCTCTCCGAACGGTCGGAACTCGGATGTCCCATGAAAATCCGGACGCTGTCCGTCGGCGAAGTCCGCGCGGAGATGACGAGACGCGGGAAGACGGCCGGGAGACTGTGACAGCGGCTCTGGTCAGCGATGATCCGGTGCATTTTGTGTTCTTCCGTTTTGCGTCGAATTTTTGTGTGTCGAAGGAAGAAGAAGAATTATTAATTAATTCGTAGCCACGGTACACGCACAGCCCAGTAAAACTGTTTTAGAACATCATGAAATCCAGACCGCAGGTGTAGCGCTATAATATTGTCGGCTCCAGTCTTTCGCAGAGTTGCGTATTTTTCTTGCCAATAATCCGAATTAATAATTATATCGATAAAATATTCAGCTGATAAGCGCGCTACTGGAGACAACAGTCTAACAACGTTTTTGTGTTTAGTTCACTGCCTATGCCATGTAATTAATTATTAAGGTCTTAGCGACCTAATGTATCTAAACCTTGAAAACCGACTATTATACGCAGATATTATTTTCAAAGTGTCTCAACAAATTAGCTAGAAGACGGTTTCGTATATATCCAGTGACGCGTTTACTGTACGAAATCGCCTCGAAAAGATGTGTTTATTCGCTTCAAAAAACAAACGGCGATAAAACGAGGAAAAATTCCCGTATTCTGCTTCGTCCTGACACGCCGAATCTAAAAATAGGCCTACATTCGAGCAGGAAAATTTCTCCTGCGTAAAAGCAAATTTACGATCAGTTTTATGCCCTTCGAGGTTACAGCCTACAATCGGCGACATTACAAACGTCGGAACCTCTGGCTATTTCCAGGACTTATGTCTGCGTTATCGATTCGGTCCAGCTCAGTGGCGGCTCCACCGGGGGGGAGGTCCAGGAGGGCCTGTGCTTCCCCTATTGAGTGCCTGGCCTCCCAGTGCCCCCAGTTGGGACCCTATACTTAATGCTATATACATTAAACAACAAATGGTTCCCCCCGTGATTAGAAGTTGCCACCCCAACGGCCCCCCCACTTGCCAAATCCTAGAGCCGCCACTGGTCCTGCTACACGCCAATGCATAGAATCGTACCATTTTAGGCTTTCGAGTTTCATAATCGCATACCCCTTCCTTCAACTCTCCCTCCCCTCCCCCTCCACTCGGTTTAAACATGAATGCCTCTGTAATAATAAATCAATGACGGGTGGCAACATTTGCACGAATTTCCTCTGTATTCAATTTATAATCCAATCTCATCTGAAACTTCTATAGCGCCACGTTTTGATGCAAAGACGCATCAGCCAATGAATGGTGCGCCAAATCATATCCGAATAAGAGATCCACGTGGAATAAACGATTTCAGGCCGGACAACCAGGTTATATAGCCTATATGGTGGATAAGCAATGCGTAAAAGATGGGTTTTAATCTTGTTCTAAAATTTGGCAGTGCACACATGCTGAAGCAATTAATGAGCTCCAGAGAATTTTTGTGGGGCACTGAAAAAGCACAAGTGCATAGACTGTCCGAGAATGAGAGGAAGAGAGAGAGAGAGAGAGAGAGAGAGAGAGCTAATGAAGATGAGAATTTAGTCGAAGCTTTGTTATGAAAAACTTATCTGACAGATACCGTATCTAATATATACTACAGTTTTAGCAGATTAGTTTGGCATATATCAGCCTGTGTACTAAGACCGCATATACAGTATAAGCATGTGTATTAAGACCGCAAATCAATCTGTATAGGCCTAGTTAATGTAAGCTATAGCTATAGATAGTAGGCTATTAATAGCTGTATCGTTATTCTTGAATCAAAATAATATTTTGTTTGTAAGCTTCACTTCGCAATATTAGGCATAGAGCTTTGCAAACGTGAACGTCTCATCGGAGCTTCTGGGAAGTAATTTTTTTTTAATATTCACGGATCTTACAGTTAATTAATTAATGTGCTCACGATCATTTCTTGCACTTTCTTACATTTAATCGCTCTTCGATCGTTAAAACCTGCAAATTGCTCCATTACTACTCGCTGGAGGGCGTTGCTAAGAGAAAGAGAACGCAATCTCTATTGGACAAGCTTATAAAATAATGAAAAATATAAATAACATAATAACACTCAATCAATCGTTAATCAAAATCATTTTATTTAGTAACAGAGGGAAAATCATAAATAACGGAAGGCGATGAAATTCGCATATTAAAAATACATGATTAATATTTAAAATGAAAGTTGGTAGAAAATTATATTTCGATGGCAAATCCTAGTTAATAATAATAATAATAATAATAATAATAATAATAATAATAATAATAATAATAATAATAATAATAATAATAATATACAGGCTGCATATACACACATAGATATATATATATATATATATATATATATATTTATACTGCTGAGCAGTCTAGACTCTAGACTACAACATATATATGGTGTGTATGTAAGTGTGTTTATCTAGCTAAATTTTTACGTTTGCTTAAACTGTAACAACTAATTTTTCTTTGCGCTCAGAATGCGTGGCTACTATGACACTTTCTTTTTAATCGAACAACAGGTAAGACAGGTGTTTCCGTGTGTGTGCATGTGTGTGTGTGTGTGTTTCGGTTAGTTGCCTTAACTCACAGGCAAGTAAATGAACAGTGGTTCGAATGCTCGTCTGATTTACTGCACAACGTCTGAACGCGGACGATTTTATGTGCCCTATTATGTACAGCGTATAGTCTAAGCATAGTGTATATCGTGCTGCCATGCGCTATACACGCAGCTGCTGCCTTCATATTTTGCATATTATCGTCTTTCTTTTTGACCTCTGCACCAGTCGCACGTTGCTTTTCTGAAATCTACTGGTTTCTCGAGTTTTAGTTTTACTAAATAAAAGTGTCTCTTTTAATTAACAAACAGCATTTGACGCTTGAAAATGCATGCTTCGGTGCCATTTAGAACCTTGAAGATTAGAAGCAGGGCCGCCGAGAGAAATTCCGGGCCCCGGAACAAAAAAATTTGCGGGCCCTTAAGAAAAATTTATCAAGTCTCCGAAAAACCTGATAAGCAAAAAACGTTATCAATTTAGATAAGATTAGAACGACTGATACTTGGATTGGGCGTACACTGGGATGCCGGAGATGATCAACGCTAGGATCAGATTAAATGGCGCAATCTTCATTTCTTAGAAAATAATAATTATTTCAGCCAGTTTTTTAAGTTAGCAAAAGAAGTTGAAAATGCGTAAAATCTAGCAAATTCTGCGTCTCCTTGTAATCGCTGACGAATATTGTCGAAAATCAATAATTATCGAGCGAACGCGCGTTTTTAAAGAAATCCTCGAGGAGAACTTTTAAGACTGGAAAGAATTTCGACTCTGCGCTCTGTTAATTATCGTTGTCGATGTCTTTGTATATTGCTGTGATGCAATTTGAAAATTTTCTATAAAAAGTATTGCGGTAACACGGTGCCCACGAGGCCACGAGGTTGTTATGCGACAACCGGCTATACCGGGATACAGACAGACACGGGGCTATGAGAATGAGTGAGAGAAGAGAGAGACAGACGACAGACAGATACAGATACAAAGACAGAGACAGACAGAGACAGACACTAAAGAGAGAGAGAGAGAGAGAGAGAGAGAGAGAGTCTATAATCACTAAAGCAATACTTTTGAAATGAAACGATACGGTTTGAAGTACCCACACCACTAAGGTATGTCTCATAGATTGCTGATGGGTTGGGTTGGGGTGGGGTGGGGGTAGTAAAGCGCCGACAGCCTATACGGGCCTATGCTGTTCGCGATCTCCGATATTCAGAAACGAATTAAAATCTATATCATTCGCGCTGCAGCGTCTATGATGTTTTTCTAAGCCTCCGTTCCAGCGCCGACGGACGTATTCTTCGAAGTGCTGTTTGTTTTGCCCGGCGGGCAAGAACCTTCGAATTTTCTCGATTCGATGTGTCTTGTCAACGGTTTACGCCGCCATTATAGGCGCTCGTGGCGATCGCAGTATTTTGATTTAATCCGACGTCTGAGGTTTTTAGTCGATCGTTTAACACGACCCCGAAAACGACGAAGATGCAAGATGGCGTCGCTATTATTTGGAACGTCTGCTCTGACCGTTCCTCAGGTGGAAATTTATAAGTAGGCCTAATCCTTGACGCGTATAGCCTACGTGACGTGAAAATAATGTCATCAGGAATTCTCAGGACCTGTGACATTCTGCAATCACCGATTAAAACACAGTAGGGCCTGACTCAAGCATAGACAGCCGATGTGTTTTACCGCTTTATTTTTTAGGCAATGTCAGACTATTACTTTACTTAGAATGACCCGATTAGGCCTACAGGAGTTTTTTTGATGTTGTCACAAGTTTTCATGGGCGTCCGCATAAATTTGTCCAGGGGGTGGGGTGCAAGACAAGGTTTTGTGACGAAAGAAACAAGTAATTTTACTTTTTCGAAACTCCACAATATTTCCAGGGGGTGCAATTACACCCCCTTGAACTCCCTCCGGACGCCCATGCAAGTTTTCTGAAATTGTCGCCATATTTCTGTATAGTAAATTGTCATTGGTGAAACTCCTCTTCAAATGGATATTCCATGTCCCGATAAATATGTTTATGAATGATTCTCAAAATTAAAAGCTCAGAAATTCGAGGCAGACTGTGAAAACGAAAAACAAGGTGCTAGTAAATTTCTACAAAACCATGAATATATAAAAAAACAACTAATACAAGTAGGCCTACAGTGTAGGCCTACAACCCCGAAAGGAAGTACTCGGATAGCACGGTTAGCATTGGCAATTAGCCTAGTTTCTTCGGCTTAAAAAGGTATACCATATCGCAGCGATTATCAAACTATTATCTGTGCAGGGTTTTTAACAATACTTGATAAATGTATTGCCAATAAATCAATACCAATACCAAAATGAAATTGTATTGCCTAAATCAATGCCAATACTTTTGCCCACAAGAAATAAAATTCTTAGGCCAATATAATAATAATAATAATAATAATAATAATAATAATAATAATAATAATAATAATAATAATAATAATAATAATAATAATAATAATAATAATAATAATACTTATAATAGTGCAGCTCAATAAAAAAAACATGATTGAATGATTCTGACTATGACCAAACATTTTATGGATCAAAAGATTATAATTGAGTTTTCAAAATCTATCATTTACTCTAAGCTATACTAAAATAAGGTATCGTTAATGTTGTATCAAAACACAGTATCGGCGATACTAACAACCATGCAGGACCGGCCTTAGGCACAGGCAAAGCAGGCAGTTGCCTAGGGCGCCAAGATCCAAGAGGCGCCAATCCTTGCCATTTTAGCCAAGAGATTTAATTACAACGTCTATTTTTATTTAAGATCAAAACGTTCGCTTATGGAACAGATTAAATAATAATTATTGTTTGTTTCCATTCAAGTTATTCGATTCAATTCATATTTCGAACCTTGATAATCAGAAGTTGAATATTAATAACGGTATAACACTATGACTCTTCTGGGGTTCTTTTTGACTGATTCATCATTGGAGGAGTAACCGTGATGCCACAGGGGGTCCGAGTGGGGATGAGCAGAGGGCTCCAAAGTATGCTTTGCCTTGGGCGCCATTTTGGCTAGGGCCGGCCCTGCAACCATGGATCATCTGTGGAGCCCCCCGTGATGGGACCCAACGGGGTTCTTAAGATCCCCAGTTTGTGACCGAGTAGGGTGCGTATAAATGCATGCTGTTCGTTACGTTTCGGACAGACAGTTGTGTGGCGTACGAAAACAGTTTGACGTGAAAGGAGTTTTGAACACGAAACTCTTTGTCCTCGGCCGCGCGTCGACCTATTGTGCCAAGTTTTAAGACCGCTCTTTTTTCGTATGCAGCAAAGCGTCTAATAGCTTGCTGTTCGAGTCACGCTATATAAGCTTAATAGAATTATTGTGTGTGCGATGACGATGTGAGGCCATTTATGGCTGTTAATCTGTATATCGCCGTCTTACTTCGGGCGGCATATGTCATTTGGAATTCGGTGTGAGTTATTGTGAGTGTTAGTGTTTCTTTCGAGTCAAGAGAATTATTATTGACACGAATGTTTATAGTTCGAAGAGGAGTCGAACTGAAGATTTTATCTTCGTATTGGCGAGGATACGCTGTATATCACAAAGATGCTATGATCATGAACGCAAGAACACCAAGCACTCGGAAACTACGGTAGTACTCGCGGTGTCTGACTTTCAAGATCGTTGAGATGTTAAGCGATGCTATGAAATTCCCGTGTTCTTCGGAGATCGTCGTCTTCTTGAAGGTGTTCTGGATTCGGATCCTGGCGTTCGTTTCCCTCCTCGCACCCGGACTTCCCGCCCCGCCGGACCAGCGCTGCGACGCCGCGCAGAGACGATGCGTCCAGAGTCCCGACTGCCTACCCGCCCTGCGGCGATACCTCGTCCACTGCGCCGACGTCCTCGACGACTCCACCGCCGACCCCGACGACGCCCGGCGGTGCTGGCCGCGTTGCCGGCGAGCGGTGGCCGTCCTGCTCGACCGGCCCGACGGGCTGGCGTTCATGCGTTGCAACTGTGCCGACAACGTCCACTGCGTCGACCAGCGCCGGCGACTCGAGGCGTGCAGTCGCCGGTTCGATTCCTGGTTGAGTCTGCGGACGCCGTTCGGTGCCGCGGACAACCGGACGACGTCGTCCCCGAGCTGTGCCGAGGTTAGGGAGCGGTGCGTCCGGGACGCGGTCTGCGATTCGTCGTTGTCCGTAGCAGAGTTGGTCTGTTCCGGGGTGCCCGGGAAGGGTAACTGCGGGAACGCCTGCAGGAACAGCCTCAAGAACCTCTTCCTTGACAACATCGGAAGCCAGTTGATGACGTGTAACTGCGACGACGATACTAACCATCATCATCATCATCATCATCACCAGCATCATCATCATCATCAGTGCGACGATCTGCAAGTCATCGCCAGAACCATCTGCAAAAGAACCGGAAGAAAACTACCGACGAAACCTGCAATAGAGTCACCACCACAATTGCCATCACCACCACCACCAGCCCACACCACGCTGTCAATCAAATCGACGACGACGACGACGACAGAACTTTATGGAATTATATTGACGTCACAAAACAATCAAATACCTTTCCAAAACTTATCCGCCAAAGAGTCAAATTCAGAATTAAGAACAGACGTAACAAGAATCGATTCCGCTAGTCATCCGGTTGGACCAGAAAACAGCAAAGTTTTTCTGACGAGCAACAGTTGTACGAATCGAGGCAACCAGCGTCGCCTGGAATCACTTCTACGATTGTTAATAATAGGCCTATCTGTTCTACTTCTGTCAGAACTCAACAGGACAGCATAAAAATAATAATATTACTTTACGCGCTTCACTATGTCAAATGCAGTAATGTAATAAAGTCAATGCAGATTCACAAACGTACAGGTTCGAGATATTACGAGTCTGTTTTGTCGCATAGATTTCGCAGTTTTGTGAAAAACCCGATGTGAATGTTCCTCCTTCCCAAAGTCAACATCAGAAGCCGGGCCGGCCGGTCGGTCTCTCTACCGCCTCTTCGGCCGTTAATTTTCGCGGCCGAAATGACAGCGCTGGGCCGACGGACGCCGCCGACAACAGGGTTCACTGCCCGCTGGGGGGGAACGTCCGGTGAAAACAATGAGAGGCACTGCGAGACGAATAAAGTAAAGCAGTTACGACGAAAGAATACGAGAAAGAATATAAAGAACTTTTTGTCGTTATATATTTCGCACAGGTTTTCGTAAAAACATGCTATACAGTACATAGGCTTATATATATATATATATATATATATATATATATATATATATATATATACACGCCATATTTCAGTGCTGACGAATGAATCCGATGTCAGTTGCGAAACGGAAGAGGTCGATCGATATACTGTACACTACAGCGTGTACAGTTTTTTGGCGTACAATTTTTGTACGCTCTGTATCGCAAACTGAAGCAAGAGTCTTAGAAATTTTGACCGTTGATCCGAGCAGTCCATAGATAATTACTCGAGAGACTGGGATTTTCAAAATGTATATTTAATAACAACAACAACAAACATAATAGACAACTACTGTGTATGTCTGTTATTGATGGCAGCTGGTATAGACAGACTATCGCTCGGGTCAGTGATCTATCGCGGTAGAAAAATCCGCGCTAGAATTATTTTATGTAAAATTTTTACCGCCTCCTGTCTGCTCACGTGAGAGAATCACAAATCAGTTGAATTGAAGCAACAAAGTGAAGGGCGGGATGGATGGAGGGATGGAGGGAGGGAGGGAAGAGGCGAGCTTATAGACAACTAATCCGCTCCCATATCACTGGCGGTCGTAAAAAAAATTCATTAGATCACACGTTCGTCAAGAGCGGCACGGCATGATTGACGCCAGCACCTGCTGTGACGTCAGGTGTGCCGCACCGGGGGCCTCTTTCGGCCTCTTCATGCCTTTCAGCTGTCACCGACATCGTCGCCGCGGCGCTCAAACGGGGTCTCAATGGGGTTCGGTCGATGGCGGCGACAATGGACGCTGTGGCTGACTTCATTAAATGCTGTTAAGAAATATTCGTCTTCGCTGAACTGGTAATTGAATCTGGTCGTTCGACTATATAAGCGCCGGATAAGTTGGACTCTGTGCCAATCGAGTTACGACCGTAGGCCTACGTTAGGTGCCACGATAGAATACACGCATTATATTATATGTACTGTTTTTTTATGTCGAAAAATAAAATACGCGTATATTGTACGCAAGCTTGGACGTATACTTCTGAGGTTTTCTATTATGGTAATAATGTCTTTGAGGCAACGTATATTTTAACGTACGAAAACCTTTACCCTACGCGTGTGTTATGCGTATTTTATCGTCGGAAATATGGTCGTATCTTGGCGCCAATCTTTCGCTAATAAAAACACTCTCAACACACATAAAAACGCACAAACACAAAACACACAAATACCCAACTTTATTATATAGGCCCCTCTTTTAATTAAGTGCTGGGTTATTTGGGGTTGGATTTAGTTATTGTTGAAAGTACTCGTCATCAGTAAATATAGTTGATTGTTTTTAAACATAACTGAAGTAAGCAAGCAAGTAAGTAGGCTAAGAGCCTATTGAATTTATATAGTGCTTTCAAAAGTAGTACGGAAGAGGTTGCTTATTCCTAGGCCTTTACTCCAAATTTAAGATAGCTATAAAGCCTATATATATATATATATATATATATATATATATATATATATATATATATTGAGAAGCAAAAGGTGACTGGAGAGAAAATCTTGTCAATTTATGGGGCCACAATTCGAAGAAGCAGCGCTAGGTAAATCGCTGTTGATGGGCGTAAATTGCATGAGTAATGAGAGTCGTGTCCCGCTGCTGCTGCTGCTGCTGCTGCTGCTGCTGCTGCTATTGCTTCGATTTCCTTTAGAAACGGCGAAACCAAATGAAGATTTACTGAAGTCGGTTGCGTCAGAATCGATGCCAGGGTCTTAGACGCACACGTCGTTAATGAAATTCCCAAGTTTGCTTTTCTCTTCTCCGTCACGTGACCGTATAGTACACACTATATATACACGGTGTCCGCACGTTGCGTCACTGTATTAAGATAATCGTTTCCAAATCAAATTAAATCAAATCAGACGCGATCAAATTAGAACCTAGAAGGATGCTCTAACTAGCTAACCGACAAGAAATCTATAGCACAATGCAGTGCGAAGTAGTTAGTAGCATTAGTAATAATGGTAGCTGAAGTAGTAGTAGTAGTATAATAGTAGCAGTTTTTGTAGTGGTAGTATTAATAGCACTGGTAGTAGTAGTAGTAGTAGTAGTAGTAGTAGTAGTAGTAGTAGTAGTAGTAGTAGTAGTAGTAGTAGTAGTAGTAGTAGTAGTAGTAGTAGTAGTAGTTTGTTGCTATTGTAGTTGTAGCAGTAGTAGTAGTAGTAGTATTAGTAGTAGTAAGTAAGTAGTAGTAGCAGGTTTGTTGCCTAGTAGTAATAGTATTTGTTGTAATAGTAGTAGTAGTAGTAGTAGTAGTAGTTGTTGTTGTTGTTCTTGTGGTAGTGGTCGTAGTTACCTGGATCTACAAACTTGACCACCACGGACTAGGTATTACGGACTATGGATTAACCCAGATTGGGCGCTGGTGAATAAGCTGGTGCACTGCGCAAAACATTCGGGAAGCGAGCGCTATAGAAATTTCGTCTTACTTACTTATTTACTTAGTAGCGGTAGTAGAAGTAGCAGTTGTAGTAGTAGTAGTACATGGTACGATTTACGTCCTTGGAGTTCCCAACCCATGCAGTAGGCCCTAACGCTGTTTGGCGCGTCCTGCATTGAAGAAACAAAACCTTTCTGAATGGATCGGCGGTTGCTCAAGAGGTGCTATGCGACGCGAGTGGCGTCCGGTCGGTCGAATTATCCTCAGCGGAGAGCCGTCCGCGTCGCTAGATCCGGCTTCGTCGGTCGGCGCCCCCCCTCCGCTGCTGGACTGGTCTCGGCGACGTACGTACGGCGGCCGACATAGTAGCCGACATTGGGCGCATTTATAACGGAAACCCCGCTGTCTTCTCCTCCTCCAAGGTCCATTGTTTGCGATCCGAGAAACCTTCTTGAGTATATAGGCCTAAGCATTCGGTATTCGGATCTTGATCCTCTTCTTGCATTCTTTCCTTTTTCTTTCTTTCTTTCGTGGCGAATTCGTTGACGGTCGGATGGCTTTTAGCCTGAGCGGGTCTCAATCGGGCAACTCGGAGAGGATGTTCAGGACACTGTGTTCGATGTTCTTGACTGGCATGGCGCTGAAATCAGTCGGTAAGTTGTAAACCACCATGAAATTAAATTCTGAATTCATTCTGTTAATCTAATGCATATGGTAGGTATACATCCTCTATAGATAGCTTCCTGGTCATATGTTGGCATGGAAAATTTCTGACAGCAATTTTTTCATTTCTGCTTACGTACAGTAAACGAAGATGTATGTTTCAAATGTCTCAATATCTATCTATTGCTATCTATACTGAAAAAGGATTGGCTGGCTATGTATATAGTTTACATAAGCCGCAATCTAAAATCTAAATAATGATTTTGTTATTATACAAGCGACATTAGCGCTACAATCTTGCGTGAGATAAATATTAGAATGTCCAGTTAAAATCTTCGTATCTGTCACGTGATTCGATTTGTCACGTGATTCGATTTGTCACGTGATTCGATCTATACTGTCAAATGCCGATTGATCAATGGCCAAAGGCAACCCCGACAGAGAAGCACAATTCTTACGCGAAGGTCACACAACTGCTACCCCTCCCCCACCCACCCATTTCTACGTTTCCCGACGTAGGAAACTAGCTATTCGGTTGTCATGGCAACCGCATTCAAATATTTGACTGCTAAGGGACTCGCCGTGACGTCAATATAGTCAATAGAGTGCTACATAAGAATAAATCAAGTACTCGAGTACTCGTTTCCAAAATTAATCGACTATTTCGTTGATTGCAAGCGAGTTTCTGTAGTTGTCAATATAATAAATGGGAAAATCGTATCTCATTGAAGGCGCTACTGTATCTCCAATAGACCTTCTATACTGATTTATTGATGCATACATATAAAACATGCAGATATGCATACATACATACATACATACATACATACATACATACATACATACATACATACATTCATAGACATTTTGGCGCCTATTTATCAAATTGTGTTCTGATGTATTGGCAAATGGTGCTAAAATATGCAATATCGGTATAGGAGTTTTTACGCGTGCCACTGACGTTAAATATCGCGTTGCAATGGATTTTGCTATTAAAAGAACCAGTAAGGGTGTCAGTGGTTGAAATGGCTTATATGTTCTTGCATGCGATTCGCAGTCTTTTGATATACTTAGGGAGATAATGAGAAAAAATTAACGCATATATTGGATATCGCAAGGGAGGTGAATTTTGGGGTCGGGATAGAGGACTGGGGGTGGAGAACAGGGAGCGGAGAGGGGGAGTGTGTAAAAAGTCTGATGGAACGAATTACAGTGTCTAGATCATTTCGTTTTGTTGATATAGGTCTTATGTTCACAATTAATTTGATGTTGACGTTTCCGATATGTTATTCATCGCTCGGGTAATCGTTTTATTGTTTTATAAAATTCGTGAAGCTTTGTTTTGTTCTCTTAAAATAAAAATATTAAAACATTTATTGAATTTCGCCGACTCGACCGAAGTTACAATACCTGCAATAAACGCAACTGCCTACAATGCAGAGAAAATGTCCGCCCGAGAGAGAGAGAGAGAGAGAGAGAGAGAGAGAGAGAGAGAGAAAGAAAGAAAGAAAGAAAGAAAGAAAGAAAGAGAGAAAGAGAGAGACAGAAACAGAAACAGAGAGAGAGACAGACAGACAGACAGATAGAGAGAGAGAGAGAGAGAGAGACAGAGAGAGAGAGAGAGAGAGAGACAGAAAGAGAGACAGAAAGAAAGAAAGAAAGAAAGAGACTGAGAGACATAGAGAGAAAGACAGACAGACAGACAGACGGAGGGATGATATTACAGTTTCATCAACATTATCTGCTAACATTAAGACCGCTCCATCCATGCTGCATGGAAACCAACGACAGACAGCAAACATTTCTCCTGAGAAAATACTAAAAGCTACTTTACGATAATGTTTCGCTATAGCGTTACAATACGGAATGGACACCGCCGGATAGAAGAGCAATAAGGAAAGAGAACCATGCATCTAGAGATAGAAAACACCCAGCAATTTATTCAGTTGCCGACAGCGACGACTGGGGTCTCTAACCATAGGGAAGACATAGCCTACACGCCGAAATCCCCAAAAAAAAAAAAAAAAAATCCCAGCAATTTTGCATTGAAATGTGTCTTTTCTCCTCCAACCAAGTCGATTCTCCCCACCCCCCACCCCCGAAAGCCTCAATTTCTCCCCAAAGGCCTGGAGTCTGGATAAAACACTGTAATGCACAGCGACTGCAGAATAGTAAGTATGCAAGTGCCTGTTCCAAGCGCATGGTTATGACGAGAATGGAAAGTACAGGCCTAACAGTGGAATTGGGGACGATGATGATGATGATGACGACGACGATGACGATGATGAAGATGATGACGATGACGATGAAGATGATTATGCAGTATTATTGTCTTGACACCCTGGGGTTCATATATTAGCAAGAGAAAACTAATTTGCCCGGCGCCTCCGTTGAGACAAACATTGACAACGACGCCATCATCATCATCACTGTCCTACAAGTCGTCGTCGTCGACAACAACAACATCATCATCATCGTCGTCGTCATCATCGTTATCACGATACTTTTCATTTCTGCCATTTAGCAAAACGAATTTTTGCGAAAGAGCGCTATGACATAGTATACTCAAAAAAATAATCCCTCAAAAGTTGAGGGAAGTAATTCCCTAAACTAAAGTTTACGGAATTTTCCCTAACACTGAGAGAAATTTCCGTAAGCGTTACGAAATAATCCCTCAAAAGTTGAGGGAAGTAATTCCCTAAACTAAAGTTTACGGAATTTTCCCTAACACTGAGAGAAATTTCCCGTTGGAAATAATCCCTCAAAAGTTGAGGAAGTAATTCCCTAAACTAAAGTTTACGGAATCATATCATACCGCCACCTCGTGATTGGCTACGTGAATGCGTTTTATCAGTGTATTGTAGTTTTGTAAAGGTTTGATTGTATTTGAAAGTGTTTTAGGCTGACAGCTTCCAGTTTGTATTGTATCAAGCATATTGACTTATCAGTGACAGTCGAGTATTCTAGCAATGAAATGTAGTTTTAATTATAATTGTAGGCAGAATTTATCGTTATTCCATATACACACCACTGTATTGGCATATCCATTTGGATGATAAGTTCGTAATGTTTTATGCTTGTTACCTTTACATTATTGAACGTTAAGTTTGCTAAACAGTCATTTTTACTAAATATTACCGTCTGTATGTACTTGTGTATTTTTGAGGCATTATTTTAAATTTGTACGTTATTATTATTATTATTATTATTATTATTATTATTATTATTATTATTATTATTATTATTATTCCAGGATAATTTATATAGTGCTGTACGCATGGTTTAAAATCCAAAATCAAAAGCAGGTGAATTCATTCACTCGGCGCCTCTGAATTTTCCTAATTTTTTCTCTAAAACTTAGAATGAGGGATTCGTTCCTTAACCAGTGAATGAATTCCCTCAATGAATACGGTTTAATTTGAATAATTCCCTCACTTTGTGTTTGAGTGAATTCATTCACTCAAAGTTGTATTCCCTCAAAGTGAGGAATATTCCTATAGGAGACCCCTCACATTCCGTTACCGGTTACGGATTATTTTTTTGAGTGTACCTTCCCTCCCTCTCTCTTTCTCTTTCCCCATCCCTCCTCTCCGGCCCCCTCCACCCTCGGAAACCGCGTTCAATCTCAATTTACAGAACGGTCTCTAATCATTCTCCACGCCCATCTCCAGCTCACGCCTTTGGTGCAATCGTTGCGTTACGCCGCTCGGAATTCTCGTCACGTTCAACGGGCAACAGATCTCACAATATAACATTATCTCCTTGGAAGTATAGAAGAGACATGGACAGCATAGACTTCGGTGAGAGGAAGGTAGTGGCGTCATTTGAGGGGGGGCGGGGGGTAGAGGAGATCGTGCTCCCAAAGGAAATGAAGATATAACGTATAAAATGTATTAAACGAGTAAATAAACGCAAAATGTGCAGAAAAATCACAAAAAATTGCCCAAAATTTGCCCAAAAATGTCAAAAATTTGACCAAAATTGCTTACAAAATTATCTCGCCCCCTCCCCCAAGAAAGTGTGAAATGACGCTACTGGAGAAAGGCATTCTGGGAGACGACACGTATCTATTTCTCTTTTGTGTGCTTGTGTGTGTGTCTCTCTCTCTTTGTTTGTGTGTATGTGGGTGGTGGGTGGGTGAATTCAGGATACAATTTGCTAAAATCACCTTGTAGGACCCTCGTTTGTTTGACGAGGGTGCTTTGTTGAAGCAGCACGCATCAGCATTCGCTTCAAATTCATGAATATTGCATTCTGTCTGTCTGTCTGTCTGTCTGTCTGTCTGTCTGTCTGTCTCTCTCTCTGTCTCTCTGACTTTCTGTCTTTCTCTCTCTCTCTCTCTCTCTCTCTCTCTCTCTCTCTCTCTCTCTCTCTCTCTCTCTCTCTCTCTCTCTCTCTCTCTCTCTCTCTCTCTCTCTCTCTCTGGCCCTTCGAGACTCCGCGTTCCAGTCTGCTTCCATCGACGTCTCTTCGCTTCTATCTCTAATCTCGATTTCGACGAACAAAGGGGGTGTTCTCTAATCCCAGATTCTCTCTGTCTCTGTCTCTGTCTCTGTCTCTGTCTCTGTCTCTGTCTCTGTCTCTGTCTCTGTCTCTGTCTCTGTCTCTGTCTCTGTCTCTGTCTCTGTCTCTCTCTGGCCTGTCTCTGTTCCAGTCTGTCTCTGTCTCTGTCTATCTCTCTCTGTCTCTGTTTCTGTCTCTGTCTCTGTCTCTGTCCCTGATTCTCTCTCTCTCTCTCTCTCTCTCTCTCTCTCTCTCTCTCTCGCTTAGTTGAAACTCTAACGAGATTTGGATGGCGCGACCTCTGAGCAGAGGGGCGTACGCTCGCCGGCGCGTAAGTCAAGCGTTAGAGCGGCGTCCGGATGTCGCACGGGACCGACTGCATGGGTCACGTGGACAACGGGCGTTCGACAAAAAAGAGACAGACGAAGAATACGGAAACAGAAGGAGGGACAAGTGTGCAAAGGGACGACGAAATTTGTCGAGAATAATTTAATTATTACAGGCGATTTCGATTAAGTGTTGCCAAGCTATTTCCCAGGAATTTGCGTTCGAGGGGAGGGATGTCCCATAATTGCAGGGGGTGTCATTGTCCAGTGTTTCATCTAGAGCCCTTGGACCCAGTCGGAATAGAAATGAACCGGGGTTTGGGGGGGTCGATGCTTGGCTCCCCTGAAAAGAGGAAAATACAAGTAAAAAATATGATTTTTCTCTTTCGTTTTCATATACGGTCCATTCCAATTTTTTGTGGAGAGTCAGTTATAGTGGCTCAAGTTTCAAATTTACAGAGGTGAATTTACCCCTATAGAATTTTAAGTGAATAGTTTTAACATGAGTCTGTTTTGGTGATAGCCAACACCACCCCTGACAGGGGTGTAGGGACAAGGGTGTCTGTCACAAACCGGGGGGTGTAACCCCCGCTGGGGGTGCAGGGAAATCCCTGAGTGTCGCAGCTTTGTACTTAAATTAACTCATAAAGCGTGTTTTTATCTCGTGCTCATTAGATAGAGCTAGAGAGCATAGAGACGTGTCGTCAACTCGGGTTCGAGCCTCGTGGGGACACTGACACAATGAGGAGCGTAGCCAGGAATTTGATTTGATTTGGGGGTATAATGTGATTTGGAGGGAGGGGGTAATAAATCTTAAAGAACTTTGAAAACCTTAAAAACACATTAAAATTTTTAAGGTAGTCTGATCTTTTGGGTATATATATATATATATATATATATATACCGATATACCCCCTCCCGTTGTTACGCCCCTGGACACAGTCTGGAGAGCTTCTGGCTGATGATTGGTGCATCTGAATGAAAGCGCTATGTAAAAATTGAAGGTTCCAATGCAGAGTGAGTTAAGTTTTGTTTCGACGCAAGAAAATCGAAGCTCGGACAAATTATAACAGATGTCGGCTTCTTATTAAAATGTCCGCGGCAAATGCTGGAAACTTGTCGAATGGACGAAAGAACATATTAATAACAGCTATTATTTGTTTCTAATTTTCCCTCTTTGTCTCTGTCTCTGTGGCTGTCTGATGTCTCTCTCTCTCTCTCTCTCTCTCTCTCTGACTTTCTGTCTTTCTCTCTCTCTCTCTCTCTCTCTCTCTCTCTCTCTCTCTCTCTCTCTCTGATTCCCTGTCTCTCAGTTTTTCTGTCTCGTTCTCTCCATCTTTCTATTTCTGTCTTTGTTTCTGTCTCTGTCTCTGTCTTTGCTTCTGTCTGTCTTTGTCTCTGTCTCTGTATTTTCCTCTGTCTTTGCCGTTGTCTGTCTGTCTGTTTGTCTGTCTTTCTGTCTGTCTGTCTCCTTCTCTCTCTCTCTCTCGTAAATGAAACTGCCTCGTTTGCATGTAAGACTCATAACTTTTCGTTTTCTGGTCAAACCGAGTCGTTGACGATTGCTGGAAATTCTAATATAAAAAATACCGCATCTACAAGTAATTACTGTATACCGGGTGGGCCAATAAACCGGTACCCCAGTTTTATTGCAGATATTTTGGCAACCCCTGGATCAAAATGCATCAAATTTGGTGCACTACTGCAATATTATATCCTGGATGCAGTCATTTAAGTTTTAATTTCAAATTATAAAGTACAGCGGTGCCACCTAGCGAAAACCATGTTAGGGTAGGATGCGTCCGTCAAGAATATGAGAACCACTCTGAATGATTGCTAAAATTAGTAACGGAAGACTTAATTAATAGAGTGGTTCAATAAATTTTCTTCTTTCTATCTTCTGTCGACGATTATAAATAAATGCTGAAATATTCACAGTTCAGTCAGTCATTCAAATAAGAAATACAGCACCGCTATAATTAATAATTCCTAGGACAGGAATATTCAATTACATTAAATTATGAAGGGACAATTTTTTTATTTTTAATGCCAGAGGGCCAGGCAAATATATTTTAGTTACAAAAATAATTTGAAAACAAGGCGTTCAAAAAGTATCTCGTACGTATTATAGAAAGTCATTTATCGTTTAAGTACCCGCTCTGGCCATTTCGCACGCTGTGTCGGGGGGGGGGACCAAGCCCGCGGGTCACCATTTGGACGCCTCTGGCCTAAGCCTACCCTGGCGGCTAAACCGAAGTTCACATAAAATAGACGCACGTGCACACAGGCAAACGCACACTGTGAGATGTATATTGATGCGTTTATCGATGTCAAAGGAAGGTCCGACAAGAGCGCACAAAGTCTCCATTCGTTGCTGGAGATCGGTTTTCGTCGGCGCCGAAAAATGAAAATGTCATCGTTTGTAAGCGAAACTTCCAACGTCAAAGGCCCGACGTTGAAATGAGACATGAATCATGAATCATGCAAGGCTTTATTGAAACCCACTGGTTCAACTCTTCGCATTCGATGTTTCTTAATTGAAATGTTTCCTGTCGAGTATTATATATATATAATATATACAGTATATACAGTATATACAGTATATACAGTATATAAATATATACCGTATCTGTTCTTTAATGCACTATTCAGAAGTCTGTCTATCGCCCTTATAGGACGATGCTACTGAATTTTCAGAAGATCTCCATGGATTTACGTCTCATCAACCGGATTCCAGGGACAATGCACCCAGTTTTTCTCTCTCTCTCTCTCTCTCTCTCTCTCTCTCTCTCTCTCTCTCTCGTAAAACGTTTCTTTTTTTCTGTTTGTAAAAATAAATATTCGATAGTTTAGAGTAGGCCTGTTTGAAATAACCTTTATGCTTAAAATGTCGGAGAGTTTATTCGAGAAGTTACAAAATATTGGTAAATTTAGAAATTAGGTCTAGTGGTACTTGCGAAAAGGTAAAGGTTAGAATGGTAGGTATATAAGAAGGTAAAGGTTCGCCCATGCTCGAGTTCGAACGTTGGCCACGGCGCTGATCTCCGGTTTCAGGCAAGAAGCGACGACGCGGGTCGCTTGCGCCATTAATCTAGAGTAGTTTGTCGTTGCTTTCTCCAGACCCGCGCTTTACCTTCGCAGCCAAAGCCTAGAATTATTACCCGCTGGATTTTTGGCCAAACTTAGGAACAGTTCGGTCGTTGCTATTTCGAGAATCTAGACAATTTCTGCTTGGCCTCCTGGATTTCTAGAATCGCCAGCGGCAGCAGTGACCCGGAGGCGACCGATTCATTTATCTTTTCCGTCTTCGCGTATATATCCCCTATATCGACCGAATGCCCGACGGGCTTGTTGTTGGACTAGAATCCAAAGACGCCTTGGGACGAGATTTGCGGCACGCCTGAATTGAACTCTGTCTTGAATCGGGGAAGGCGAGGGGAAGTGGAGGGAGAGGAGGGGAGGAGGAGGAGGAGGGTGCCACCGATACTCGCTTTTCCCCACTGATTCATCCCTGGTCTGGAATCCACCGGACTTTCCCCGGATGAATTCCTGGATATATATAGTCGATTGATACCTTTAACAATTTCACACTTCTCCTATGTTATTTACATTTCTACCATTTTAGGCTTCTAGCATATATATATATATATATATATATATATATATATATATATATATAATATTATATATACAGTAATATTATATATACAGTAATATATATATATATACAGTAATATTATTTATACAGTAATATTATATATACAGTAACATTATATATATAATATTATATAATATAATCTGTAATGTCGTAAGTAATGGAGAAAATATATAGATGCAAACAGAGGCGACTCCTCAGGAGCCTCGGGGGCCTGTGTCTCCCGGGGGTGGGGGGTTCGTACCCCCTATCGAATTCCTGGTCCCAGTGACTTCCGCCCCTTTCGAAGGTGATATTCTTCCCGTATGTGCGATTCATGCAAAATAGCTGGTCCCCATGCTTAGAACTTCTCACCCCAGCGACCCTCCCCACTTGCCAAATCCTGGAGCCGCCACTGTAAGCATATATACATATATATATATATATATATGTGTGTGTGTGTGTGTGTATGATATCATAAAATTTCCTATCTTTGTCTGTATATCCAGGCGGAATGTGTATGTCCAGCAGGCATACATGTATATGGATGAATAGAAAACGCTAATAGTATAGATAGCATAGAAGAATATATTAGATTCCAGTACTAGGACCGAGACCAGCGCTTCTCTTGACCCCCAGCAGCAGCAGCAGCAGCCTTATGGTCTGCCGGCAACGACAGCGGCGGCGGTCTTTTATTTCCCGGGGGCAGTTGATCTATGGCGTCCGGGTTAGGGCAAGGAGCAATTCCCCCCGGGGGCCAAATCACCGCACAAGAAACCCGCTGCTAAGGCGAGCGTAAATTCAATATTATTTTTTTCTTTCATTATATTTCTTTTGTTATAGCAGCAGCTTCCTTTTCTACTCATGCAAATACCTCTCCGTGAATTTTCTATCGCGAACGGCAAATTGTTATGAATCAAGCGATTGTCGACTGGGGAGGAGGGAGAGGGAGGGGTGGTTGCGGTGACTTTCTTTTTTAGTGACGTCATCGTTGGACAATGTTGTTGTTGTTGTTGTTGTACAGCGGGAGAAAGCGTTATAAAAATGAGTACGACGACCAGAGGGAGAGACAGACAGACAAACAGACAGACAGAGTGATATGGAGAAATAGAAGAATGCAGAGGGACAGATTGAGCGTATGTGAGAAAGAGGTGGATATATATGGATATATAGGGATATATAATTATATGCGTATGGAGAGAGAAAAAAAAGAGAAAAGCAGGCAGAGAGAAAGAGAGGTAATCAAAGAGAGAGACAGAGAGATAGAGATAGAGACAGAGTCAGAAAGAGATGGAGATGAAGAGAGAATCAGATGGACAATTAGACAGACAGACAGTCAGAGAGTGTGTGAGAAAGAGATAGATATAGATAAAGAAAGAGGCAGACAGAGGGAAAGAGAAAGAGACCGAGAGAAGGACAGATAGCCGGACTTGAAGGGAAGGGCATGTGAAATATATACTTCGTTTTCGGTCAGGTCACGTGACAAACATCAAACAACCCACGTACATGACAGCAACCATATAGCGCCTTAAAATGTTCTTACGCGCATCTTAAAATGTCCAATTTACGCATTATAGAATACCACAGGCAAAATTCTGAATGCCAAGCACTTTTGATCTACAAGAGATAGTGCCCTAAGTTTAAAAAAAAACTTGATTAACAGGTCCTCTTCACTTGCCATTCAAAAGTGCTAGCCATTCACACGTCTGCCAATACCATTCTCTGTAGTTTAAAAATGTTCTTTAACATTACCTGAGAATGAAAATTGTCAACGTAAACTGTCAACGCATGCAGACGCTTCGGGTTCTAGCATTGTCTTTCGTACGAAACGAACCATTGCCAAGTTGATGCTTACATTCCCAAACAGTTAGTAGTTTGCGTATTGCAAATTCATTAGAGGTTTTTAGAAAAAGATTAAAAACCTATCTTTTTTGACCTGGCTTATCCACCATAGACTGTCACCCGTTTGCCTGGCCGGATACTCTGGATTGACCGGGATCTTTACGCAATTATTTGGATTTGGTGTGCCATCGGTTGATGCTGCCTTGCATTATGAAGTGGCGCTATAGAAGTTTTAGATTAGATTAGATTAGTTTTGAATGAGATGTTGTTATAGAAGCGATTTCGAACGGCTGAAAGCGATCTGAGGTCCATGTCGACCATTCAGAGTTGTTTAACCCCTTAACTGGGGATCCCGGATATATCCGTCCATTTTACATTGAGTTACAGTTAAATACACGGTTAAGGGGTTAAAACGCTCTTTCCAATCGACCAACTAACTACACTTCGTTCTTAAACTGTGAATAAATCTCAACACAAGTAATCAATTTTTAATCGGTTAAGGCAGTTTCAATCTGATCTATCCGTGACGTCACCGATATGTCGAATGATCAAGTCCACTTGCTATTGGTTCGATTTTACAGTGTGAAATTAACTGATCGAAGATAATGATATAGCATCCAATAGGGCAATATCTCCAACTATAGAGTTCTTATGTTAAATAGGGGAATTGACAGTCAGAGGCAAAAGGGTGGGACAATCAAACGCTCTATTGTCATACGCCTAAGACCCGCTAAGTACTTCTGTTTTCTATTCGGCCTACAATTTAGACGTTCCAAAATCTAATTTGAGTCAAAATAGGGCTAAAGAAATAGCGACATTTGCTATCTATAGGTCGTATTTTATAATAATCAAACCGCACTTCCTTATGACCTTATACTGTACCAAGAGAAATCAATACACTTGCACGCTGTCGCTATACTCAGCTAAATAACTGTATAACTATATACAATATGTGTGCACTATGCAACAGACGTATATACAGTACAGTATATACATTTTTACGTGTGTGTGTGTGTGTGTTATTTATTAATGTATTCATGACATGGATGATATGTTGTTATTTTGCTCTTTTGCAAATTTCAATTTGGCCAATACTGGTAGTGCATACAAATGGGCGTTTTGGACACGCGGTATATAGGGGGAGGGGAGGGGAGGGGGGAGGTTCTAGTTCTTCTATTTCCAACCGGAGGCAATTACTGTAATCGAATCAGCGCTTTCCTCTCAAATATTGAAAACCCAAAAACAAAATCCGGATTAATCGAGAACCGGAGGGATGTTCGCCTCGAACGACGTCACGCGTTGAATTGATCCAGTTTTTTTTCCGGGTTGCAGTCGACGCAAACAACAGTCACGTCCGGTCGAGTCCGGTTCCGGCGAGTTTCGCTCCCTCGGCGCTCCACTTCCGGAAGACGTCCGCTCCTAGAGCTCTTCATTCAAGTTCTTCCCCTTCTCCTTCTTCTTCGCCGTCGTCTTCTTCTTCTTTTCGTTGACGGAAGAAGTTCACGTGACGCCGACAGATGGACGCCGAAATTCCTTTTTCCGCCGATCGGAAACGCTTTGAAAAGCAGCGGCGGCGGCAGCATTACCGGTCACGTGACCGGAGGACGACACATGACCGGCACCACTTCCTCCTCCTCCTCCTCCTCCTCCTCCTCCTCAACGGACGGATTAAATGCAAAAGCAGACGACGACGACGATGACGTCACCGTTGGACAGACGACAGCATTTTCAGACGGAACTGAACTGAAACGGGTTCCTTCGCCGACACCTTTTAGTACGGAAAGCGTTTCCGTGAACTTAGCCGGCGGCGATTCGCTTAACGCAACTCTGAACATATCATCAACGGTTGACTTTAATGATGATGATGACGATGATGATGATGATGATGATGATGGTGGTGGTGATGATGATGATAATGAAACTGAAATCAATGAAACTCGTCGACGATACGGTGGAAACAGTTCGACGACAGAAGGCGTCGCAGCACAGAACACGACGTCGGAAATCGTCGTCACTTCGACGAGCACCGTCAAGAATGTCATCGTCGTCAACATGACCCGCCTTGTCACCGTCACCGCCACCACCTCCTCCTCCTCCTCCTCCTCCTCCTCCTCTACCCAGGCCGTCGACCGAGGTACAGGAAGTGCCGATGGTCCGATGTCCGTGACAGCTGGTTCCAGGATCGAGGCAGTTCCGTGTTCCGGATATCGGAAAACTGTTGATCCGGACAAGGCGTTCGACGATGCTGACGACGACGACGACGACGACAAAGAGAACGAGGCGAAGCGCCTCGATGATAACGACGACGACGGCGACGACGACGATCCGACGCTTCCGACCGAACAACGACTAATGATTAAACTGATGAGAAACTACGAGCGATCCGTCCGTCCGGTCAGGAATGCCAGCGAGGTCGTCCTGATCAGAATGGGGTTGACGCTGACGCAAATCTTCGACATGGTATGACGTCATCACACTCGATTTGCATGACTCACAGAGAGGTCATCTCTCTCTCTCTCTCTCTCGGCGGCAGAAATTAAAACTTTTTCTCATCAGAAATTTTTGAAATTTCTCATACCACAAATGTGTTGAGTTTTTTCTTTTCTCCACCTGAGGTTTGACCGTGTGGTGAAGATATAACCCCTCCCTGACCCCCCAATGATTTGCGCCGAAGACCACCGCAAAATGATGAGGTAACAACAGTTGTATTTTCTTGAAAATGCACGAGGAGAAAATGTTCTTTAAAAGAGGATATTTTCCTATAGAGATATAACGAACTCAGTCCCAAACGCATTAGCAGAAATCCTAAGAAATTTTTGAGTTGTTCGTGTCATATCAAAATTGATCTCTCAAACAAAATTGGAGTGAGGGGTGGAGTGTCTCATTGGGCGATTACTCCAAGTCCAATGGTTGCATCGCGTCGTTTAGAGTTTTAGACCAACACACTTTTTGACGCTCTACAGTACAGTATAGGCGTATTGCTATAACATACTGAAACCGAGCCTTGTTTTAAAAGCAACCACGAAAAAAACCAGTTCTTTTACGGGGCACTGTTCTGCCGACTGAAACGACATTTTGCTGGCAGGATGCAGGTCGCGTGTTTGACAGTTAATTAAGTCTCTAGTCCAGCGGTTCTCAACCTGTGGGTCGCGATCCCCACGGGGGTCGAATGACGATTTGCCAGGGGTCGCCCGAGACCATCAGAAATATGGGGTTGTCTCTTGTCTTGTTATTGAAAAAATTCCTCAGTGGTAGTTTACGACGTACTAGTTGTTTTACTATAATTGTCATTCGAGGATAGACATGGAGACAATTAAATAATAACGATTTCGAACATTTTTATTGTCGTAGCATTATTATTTTTAGTACAGTAGTTTACATTGTGAACTAAAATAATTTAAACGTTGGGGGTCGCCACATCATGGGTAATTGAATTAAAGGGTCGCGGCACTATAAAGGTTGAGAACCGCTGCTCTAGTCACCATATGCTTCCCTGTACAGTACAAGCAGTCTCGTTAATATACATGCCTCGAGTCTTCTGTACATGTATAGCGGCTCGTATCCCTATTTCTTACACGCTCTGTCGCAAAAGGCAACGGACGCTGTCTCTAAGAACAGGCATATGCATGTATACAGTAAATGCGGCGAATCGACTCTCGAATGAGACCCGACAGTCGCCCTGTGTTTATGGCAGCCCCCATCCCCGGAATCTCTTACGTGTACGACGATGTGCTAAGCACACTGCGTGTCTGTACCGACGCTTCTGATTTTCCAAAAGAGGCTTTGATTTGTCGATGTTCCTGAATCTTGAATGCCAGGCGACCTTCTCTCTCTCTCTCTCTCTCTCTCTCTCTCTCTCTCTCTCTCTATATATATATATATATATATATATATATATATATATATATATACATACATATATATATATATATACGGCGGATAATTAGAGAAAGACGTAACCAACGTTACCAAGACCGTAAAATCAGTATACGTATTGGCAGTGGTGGCTCCACCAGGGGCCAGGGGCCCGTGCCCCCTCTATTGACTGCCTGCCCCCCAGTGGCCCCCAGTTGGGACCCTATACTTAATGCTAAATACATTAAACAACACATGGTTGGCCCCCATGATTAGAAGTTGCCCCCCAACGGCCCCCCCACTTGCCAAATTCTAGAGCCGCCACTGCGTATTGGCGAATGTCTTGCGTGAAACTGGGAGGTCTCGGGCGAAAGAGAGAGTGTGAGATATTGGATGAGAGAAATATTCAATCTGTTAATGCTCGCGTGATGGAAGATGTATTTGAAAAGAACGTATAAAAATTTCTAGTTTTCTTTGGCGACGACGATGTAACGGTCTGGATTTTCTTTCAGGATGAAAAGAATCAGGTTCTCGTCACAAACGTTTGGTTAGATCAGATAAGTATGCAATCCAATCAGATTAGGTACCACATTCTCCATATCGTAAGTGTCAAGATAGTTTTCCTAAATACTTAACGCACCATTGCTAATGCCAAGAGCATGCATGGGCGTCTGGAGGGGGTGCAAGGGGGTGCAATTGCACCCCTCCCCTGGAAAAATTGTGGAGTCATGAAAAAAGTAAGATTGCTTGTTTCTTTCGCCACAAGACCTTGTTTTGCATCCCCTGGAAAAATTTCTGCGGACGCTCCTGGCCAAGAGTCCAGTATGACGATATAAATATATATGTAAACAGTAGTGCCCAGTTTCGCGTAGAGACAGCATGTCGCTTCCCGGTTCGAGCCTGGGAGCTGACGATTCGAAGTATTGGTATTTCAGGCACTTGCCTATCCACCGGTGGTAGCTGTTAAGAAAATCAAGTCAGATTAGAATACGCAAAATTAATCAAATTAGTGTAAAATTTGCGTCGATGTCTGAAATAGGTCGAATCTCGTCATATCTTGTGGTTTTAACCATTTTAGGAGTGGGACGACCTCTTTCTGACCTGGGACCCGTCGAAGTTCGGTGGACTTGAGACTCTTCGACTCCCGTGCCATAAAATCTGGCTGCCAGACATCGTCCTGTACAACAAGTGCGTCTTAGACAAGATTAGATAAGAGCTTATCTATCTATCTATCTTCGTTTTGTGTTATTTGTTCTCTTTGATTACGAAAAGCGCCTGGTAAACTATAACAATCCAGGAAGATTGTCCGAAATTCCAAGAAGCTCTTGTTTGAGAACAAAGTGCAATAAAAAAAAGAAATTCCAATAAATTCTGGTGATTCGAACCATCGTCCAAAAATACCATAAATTCCATCCATCCATTACACGCGTCACGGCTAATGGATGGATGCGAAATTTTATGACTGCTATATTTCTTCATCTGTCAAGCAAGACGACTAAGGATTTATAAAAGCAAGCTGTTTGCAAGCGCCTATGATATATCTTCATAAGTCGAACTAGTCGAGCGTAATACCAGCGCCCTTGTTTCAAACAAATATAGTCAAAACACAACGCTTAAATAAACTGAACCGTTACTTTACAGTCACACTAATTGGCGTTACTTTACCATGGAGGACTCAACTGCGATTCAACAGAACAACCGAATGGTCTCACTTCTGGAATAATAATTATGCTACTTGTTATTCCTGCTATCAGGATATAAATATACTCTGCATTCAAAAGAGCGTTGACATTATATAGCGGCATTTTCGACCAATTTATACGCATAGGCCTATCAATCTGTGGATCGTGTAATTAAATGGTTTTAGCACAGGAAGTTATACTAAGCCACTTGAAACTCATTATCAGTAGTAGTAGTAGAAGTAATAATACTAATACTAATACTAATACTAATACTACTACTACTACTACTACTAATAATAATAATAATAATAATAATAATAATAATAATGGTCTTAGTAGCAGTACTTGCAGTACTAGTAGTAGTAGTAGTAGTAGTAAGTAATAATAATAATAATAATAATAATAATAATCTTAGTAGCAGTACTACTTGCAGTAATAGCAGCAGTAGTAGTAGTAGTAGTAGTAGTAGTAGTAGTAGTAGTAGTAGTAGTAGTAGTAGTAGTAGCAGTAGCAGTAGCAGTAGTAGTAGTAGTAGTAGTAGTAGTAGTAGTAGTAGTAGTAGTAGTAGTAGTAGTAGTAGTAGTAGTAGTAGTAGTAGTAGTAGTAGCAGTATTTGCTCAGATTCTTAGTGTATGCGTTTCTTTGACACCGTTATAATGTCGTGGGGTCAAATACTAAGCGAATCCATTCCCCATATTTTTCGATTTGTTGTGGTGGATGGAGAGACTGGGGGGAGGGATCCGATTTACATCTCTACGGAAAACAATCTATGACAGATCTTAATAAGTCATCGTCTTCCGCTGCAGTCTCTAATTTTCTGTTCTCCGTCTCCGGAACGAACCAATATCTTCAAATGACGCTCACTTAGCAAGCTACTTGCCTTTCGAATGCAATGATTTCTATCGAAACAAAGTGCTATTTCTCAGTCTCCAGTGGCGTTCTCGATTTCTGGCACTGTTGTCGTAAGTTACTTTCAGCGATAATGTGCTCTGTAAAAAAGTTGCTATGCAAACAGGAAACTACCGTAGACTTCACTAATTTTTGTTCAATAAGAAAAAAACGTATTTTAAAATAGTCGTGCGCCCTTCCTGAACTGCAGATTTTTCTTGAAATTTACAGTCATATTTCTCACTCATTCCTAATTCAATGTGACACTAATAATAATAATAATAATAATAATAATAATAATAATAATAATAATAATAATAATAATAATAATAATAATAATAATAATAATAATAATAATAATAATAATAATAATAATAATAATAATAATAATAATAATAATAATAATAATAATAATAATAATAATAATAATTTAATAATTAATAATAATAATAATGTGATTTAAAGTGGTTTAGGAGGCTAAGTAAGCCTGTGTGAAAACCACTGTAAAATAAAATAAGATTTCAAATTCTCAAATAATATTCTTGACTCATAAAATCGTCGGGCAGCGACTCAGTATTGGCAACAGTATAGGAACATCTAATAACGGAGACTATAAGAGAGATCATTTGGCAGCCGGGCCAATAATATATAGGCAACGAATTTATATAATATATAGGCAACGAATTCGTTTGCCCGAAGTGAGTATGATAGTTGCTGAATCGTGTTTTTTAAATACAGCGCTGCTGCCTATACTGACGGCATGATGCCAGCCAATGCCATGATAACGTTCGAAGGCAACGTCTTCTGGCCAGTGCCCAGCAAACTCCACAGTTCCTGCAAAGTGGACGTCACCTACTTTCCTTTCGACGATCAACACTGCCTTTTGAAATTCGGTTCTTGGACCTACGATGGCTTTCAGGTACCCCTGTACTCTACTACTACTACTACTACTACTGCTGCTACTGCTACTGCTGCTGCTGCTGCTGCTGCTGCTGCTGCTACTGCTACTGCTGCTGCTGCTGCTGCTGCTGCTGCTGCTGCTGCTGCTGCTGCTGCTGCTGCTGCTGCTGCTGCTGCTGCTGCTGCTGCTGCTGCTGCTGCTGCTGCTGCTGCTGCTGCTGCTGCTGCTGCTGCTGCTGCTGCTGCTGCTGCTGCTGCACCACTGCTGCTGCTGCTGCTGCTGCCACTGCTGCCACTACTACTACTACTACTACTACTACTAGGCCTACTGCTGCTGTTGCTGTTGCTGCTGCCAACTCAACTGCTACTACTGCTATTACTAATACTTCTACTAATCCAACTAGGCCTACTATTACTTTTACTACTACTGCTATTAATTCTGCTGCTGCTTATCTTTAGTATTATATATTAAATATTTATATAATATATACAATAAGAAGACATAGAAGAATATAAGAAGAATATACAATAATGATAATATTTAGAAGCTCTGTTCACTTTTGCCTAAGTTGTATAAACAGATATACAGTGGTATGCTTTTTTATAGCTTCACCGTGTATTTTATAACTGTAGGAGGTATACGCCGTATATACAGGGTGGCGCAAAAAACCGGACTGTATTAAATGCAAACCCAGATGTGACTAGTCCGCTTTTTTTGCGCCACCCTGTATAGTTGCGGTTTTATAGATTGAGATGTAAGTTCCCGACATGTGTCCTGCAGGTGGACATGATCAACCGTTCGACGTTCGTCGACCTGTCCAACTACGTGGAGAACGGCGAGTGGGAGCTGACCGGCGTAGAGGTGCGCCGGAACGTCGTCTACTATCCGTGCTGCAGCGAACCATTTCCGGACGTGACGTTCGTAATCCACATCCGCCGACGACTCATCTACTACCTGTACAACGTCATATTTCCGTGCGTCATGATGTCCGCCCTGACGCTGCTCGTCTTCTGCCTGCCGCCCGAGTCGGGCGAGAAGGTGACGATGGGCATCACGGTCCTGCTGTCGTTCTCCGTCTTCCTGCTGAGACTCGGCGAGGACCTCCCGGAAACTTCCGAGTTCATACCGCTGCTCAGTAGGTCGGATTTATCCGCAGATATATTTCTCTCTCATTTCTGCCCAGTAAGTCAGATTTCTCCGCAGATATATTTCTCTCATTTCTGCTCAGTAGGTCGGATTTCTCCGCAGATATATTTCTCTCTCATTTCTCCGTAGCTGTCGACAATCGTCTCCCACCCCTCCCTCCCTCCTCCAACAGCGGCGCGGTCAGGATTCTGAAATTGGGGGGGGGAGGGGGCGCGTCGACTTTTTCGGGTGAGAAAGACTTAACGAACAGAGCCCTCCCACCCCCAGAAATTTCCCAACGGTTTTACGCAAGTCCCTCGACGACCGGTCCCAACCCAAATGGGAGTCCCAACCCTTCCCTTCCCCCAGTGGCTACGCCATTGTTCGTCCCATTCATCGCATGGCATATAATTAATCGGCCGGTTTTCATCCTCCGGTTATGACGAGAGAGAAAAGCAGAAACGGGTCTAATTATTCCGTTCCCGGGGTCCTTTCACCCCATAAATCTGCCCGGGCCAACGGACCCCCCGCCCCCCACTTTGTCGCCTCAACCGTCGTTTCATTCCCCGACGTCGCCACAGGCAGCTCATAGGCGCTTAATGTCCGTGATGTACGGGGCTTCATTAAGCGTGTCCGTAGCTTTTCGTGACCCCCGCTAGCCCCCATTCGCACTAGTATGTAGTGACCAGACCAGATGGGAAAAGGCGTTACGAAAAATCCGAAGCAATAACTTGGCAACCGGAATCAAATATACGTTATGCCTGTTAGTCTCTGTTAGTTTCCTGTTAGCGTCTGCTAAGGAATTAGGGAAATATAATTATACCACATGAATTTGAACGTATCTTTTGTGATTTTAGTTCTAACACGTAAGAATACAGTATGCCTACGCCGGGATTAACTGGTGAAATAACACGCGATTTTTAAAATTAATTTTCTTAATTAATCATTTTCTTAATCTATTTGTCTGAACGCACATCGATGTGATGTCGTCAAATTTCCCTATGTCTTCCTACTGGCGAAGAAATTTGCTGTTTTAAAACAACACATGATTTAATCATCTTATTAATCTTTCGAGTAAGTAAGATCAGCACGCATGATTTCAGGCATCTATCTGACAATCGTGATGGCCCTAACCTCGGTCTCTGTCATCCTGACGGTCTTCGTCTTGAACCTCCACTACCGCGGCCCTCACTCGAAGCCCGTGCCCCGCTGGCTCCGTCGCCTCATGGGCCTCACCGGCGGCGGTGGCCTCCGTCGCCGCCGCCGCCGGCTGCGTCGTCCAGCACGGCCTCACCTTCCGCCGCCGGAGCGACCGCCCCTGCCGACGACGAGACCGCTCTCCCGACGAGGAGCAGGAGGAGCAGGGGCAGGGGCAGGGCAGGAAGACCCCGTTCCTTTCCTCGTCGACGGCTTCTTCGGCGGCGCCTCGGGGTCCGGTCGGCGGTGCTACAGCGGCGGGACGCGCACGTCCGGAACGTATCGCTGAGGATGACGATGGAGAACCTGGCCGACGAACTGAAGCAGGAACTGGACGCCGGACACGGGGACGATGGCAGCGGCGGCGGCGGCGGCGGCGGCGGCGGCTCCGTCCCGTCTTCCTCCAGGACCCCCGGAGGGCCTCCGGGGCCGGTCGGCGGCGGCGACGCCATCCAGCGCCAGGCGGCGCTCAGCAACCGGGAGATACTGCGTGCGCTGCAGAAGGTGGTCGAGCGGTACGAACTGGACGACAGGGAAGAGGCTGCCGTCTACGAGTGGCGCCAGATGGCGGTAGCCGTCGACAGGGTTCTATTCTGGGTGTTCATGGTCGGCACTCTGTCGTCCACGGTACTCATACTCGGCGTCGTGCCGTTGACGAAAGACGACGTGTGACCGGTCGAAGGAAGCCAAGTAAATGTCGGTGCTTTTCTTGTGACGGTATATACGACGATCCGAATAATGGCGTATAGCCACGGTGGATAGGAGACGCGGCTGGGCCGAACCCCCCACCCTTATTCTGGCCGGGACCGGTTTCTATTCTGAGCAAACCCCTTTAAGGAACAAAAATTTGCGATGGGGCGTACAGGTATAGCATTAGCGAAGAGAATACGTGAAACCATAGAACCGTAGAAACATAAACAGTAAAGAACGATTTCCGTAACGTTACGGTTGTTATGGCAATCTGGTTAAAATTTGGCGTTTTCTGGGTAACACTCTAAAGGCTAATATATTAGTCGAAGCAGGCTTTGTCTTTGGCAAGCGAGAAAAGGCACGAATCGATTTCTTGTTTAGCTTTCCTCTTGGCACGCTGAATTAAATGGACTATTGATCAAAACGAGTGCACGGTGTATTGACGACTTACAATGATTGCTTACCGGGAAATGTGTTTTTCCAACCCAGACCCCGCATGGGCGGAACTGGAAATATGTCTGTAGAGGTCTTGGTGCACTGTCCGCGCTATTCCGAAACCCTGGACACGCCAATGTTCAAGAAAATCTGATGGCGCTAGATAATGCTCTAAATACGACGCAAAACTCGAAATGCCTATAGACACAATTGAGAGAGAGAGAGAGAGAGAGAGAGAGAGAGAGAGAGAGAGAGAGAGAGAGAGAGAAAGAAAGAAAGTCAAGAAAGGAGAGAATCAAACAGACGTTTTTCACTATTTTCTCTGCTTACTTGCATCTTATGTGCCATTTGAACAGATACTGTACATTCGTCAAAATCGCCAAGAAAACCAACTATATGTCACTGCAATTATTTCAATGTACAGTACACAAACGCAATTAGCAGGGTTATTTCTAGGATTATCAATAATTTGGGGTGTCGGCAGGGCTTTTTTTCAGTGGGAACGCATGGGAACGCCGTTCCCAAACCTTTTTTGCCAGATTGCATATATAATTATGGATATGTAATAATGTGTTTGGGAACGTACAGGTACAGCTAGGATTACCTGTTTTGTTCGAGTAAAAAGGGTGGGTTCCCAAACCTTTTTTCCTAGAAAAAAAGCACTGGGTGTCGGTATATATTTGGGGGTCCCATCCATGCCGAAAAAGTCTGACAAGCAAAAAAACGGTCATCCCAGGCTCAGATTGAGGAGGGGGTGTTGGAAGTGTCGGTCTCAAATTGGGGGCGTGTGGGGGAGTGTTAGGGGGTGTAAAAGTACCCTTGTCAAGGCCTATGCTTAAAGTCTTTTTAGGTAGGTTTACCGAATTTTTGGAGTCTTGGATTTAGAAGGAGCCGTAACTGGCCAGTTTTCAAACCGCCGTTGAGGTTCGTATTTAATATTCACTTTTTAAAATTGAATGAAGTTTTAAAATCGTCTTGCGGTTCTTCGACAAATTTTAGCAGAGCAATCCTCTTGAAAGAAAGGTTGCTAGACAATTTAAAAATATCAAAAGTACAATAACTAGCCTACATGTAATTCAGTAGATTGCTACGGAAATCCAGTAGAACAGGAAAAGCCCTATTCTCTCATCAAACTGTGCTTGTTATTCACGCGGGTTTATATTGGCATTCATATTACATGAATTTCTAGTCGATTTGATAGTGAGGCAGAATGGCAGATGTCAGCGTTACTATGGTACCGGAAGCGATGTATCCGCGTTTTATACGCGTTTTTTTAAAACAAATGCATTTGCCAATTTCTTACAAATCTTTGGAAATGAGATTAAAATTCAAAGAAAAAGTTTTACTAAGAATGTGATAATGATTTTACCGCGTCATTTAGACCCTATAGTAATGTGATTTAACCCCTTAACTGGGGATCCCGGATATATCTGTCTATTTTACACTGAGTTACAGTTAAATACACGGTTAAGGGGTTAAGGTGACTTTGGAAGCTAAGTGAGCCTGTCTGAAAACAAATGCAGTTCAAATCCAAGCCTGTGGTGCGAAACCTTCTTGACTCGCTGTTGTGCATAACTGAAAAAATATAGCATTCGAAGATTGCTCATAAGCTGTCCATGAACAAGACACTGAGTTAGGAAATATTTTAAGACCAAACAGTTAGCTACTGCTTACAGTTTTGTACTGTACATGCATGCATTAGTACGCAATGTACAATTGTACACTTCGTCGAAACAACGTGTACGATTCTGTTTATAAACACACACACACACACACAAACACACACACACATACACGCATGCATGCAGGCAGTCTTGTGAACCCGTTCACTCGTGTTCAGTAGAGTTCATCTCGATCGGATGGTTGTGCGATGTTTTAGAGAAGTCTTGAGACCGGACATAGATGGAAACAAAGTAGAGTCGAATATCCTGAAAGAGAAACAAGCATGGAGAAAGACTTGGAAAATGTAGTGCAACGTAATTAAACCATGTTCTCTTCATAATAATAATAATTAATTAATCAATTTACGATTCAAATAAGGAAACTGTTCTGGAATTTTCTACATTACTTTAATTTTATTTTGGCTCCGTAGATTAAATGGGCATGGAGTTGATTTTCTCAAACAGGTGTAAGTTTTAGTCCTCAGAGTTAAGGCTACGGCTCTACGCAATAGTTAAACCAGGAAACCAAACGTCGTGGGCGTAGCTAGCCATGGAAAACTTGCAATATATGACAATGTAGAAAGATGCAAAGATTTTTTAAAAATCAAGCGTGACTTTAATTTAACAACAACAATATTATTCTCGCCAACAGGATTCTGGAAAATAATTATAAAAATTGGGATTTCTTCCACTGAACGGGGGCGGATCCAGAAATCCAATTTGGAGAGGCAGCACTGTGTTCCAATCCACGTTCTGCCTTGCCCCGCCCTCCCAAATGTATTGGTGCATTTTGTTGAAATTATTGAAACTGAAGAAAAACTACACTATATGTATTTGCGCTCTTTATTAACTTTTGGCTTCGCGCAGTGGAGCACGTGACCAATCCCTCCCCACCAACCCCACCCCGGCGTAGATACGCCAAGCTACTGGCCATCGAAAAAGGTCACCATTGAACTGCGCCACATAAGCACCAGTCTTGGGAAGCTAATGCGCAAGTCTTGGATTTGAGCTAATGGCCAACCATTTGTTGTTTAATTTAGCGCGGCGCTGTGCAAAGATCGCAAATGCGCAGAAAGAAGAAATGCGCAGCGCTGTGCAAAGACCCCAGAAAGAAGAAATACAGTGTAGACCCCTTACATCGCGTCACTTCGATCACCTTTCCGCTGATGGCCAGGGTGGTCCGTCGTACGATCGGAGCGCTGACGTCTATAACGATGTCCTTGCATTTGATGACGCGATAAATCTACGAATAGAATTAACACAAACAACAGTTCAAAATCAACAGGAAATATTTTCCATCTAAACTCTACCCATTAAGGCTAAGCCTCTTGCATGCAAGACGTTTAAAACACCCTCTCGGCTGAATACTGTACAGGGGCGTCTCTTCTTGAAATGCCGTCCAAAATCCGAATAATGAGATAATTCTTGTGTATCATTCAGGGGCGTAGCGACGGGGGTATATCAGTATATATACCCCCCCCCCAATCAGTCTACCTTACAGTTTTTTATGTGATTTACAAGTGGTTATATGTGGTTTATATTGTTTATGTGGGTTATAGTTCAGATTTATACCCACCCAAAATATTTATAATCATCTTTATTCGTGACAAGCACAGCATAAAAAAGTAGTACACAACCAAGGAAAACACAAATCAACTGAACAAAACTAAATAAAAAAATAATAAAATAAACCTAATAATAAACAAATAAGCTAAGCACAAACTTTTACACACATACAGCCTCTGCCCTCAGACAAATTCTAGTAATGCACTGAGCAAAGTACAGCCCTCTCAAATCAATTTCCTGGCTACGCCCCTGGTATCATTATATACTGTAGGTTTTTAGATCTCGACCGAATAGCATCTGAGGAATGTAAATAGTAATCTACCACCGCCAAGAATTCGACACAGAGATGGTCTTCTAGTTTTCCAAATAGGATGGAAAATTACGCAAACTTTTCCGAAAGTAATAACCTTTTGCGAGCAACCAGTGATTTTAAGATGTCAGCTGTTAGTCTTAGAAACCTTTATCA
This sequence comes from Metaphire vulgaris, assembly GCA_018105865.1. Lineage (NCBI taxonomy): Eukaryota > Metazoa > Annelida > Clitellata > Crassiclitellata > Megascolecidae > Metaphire > Metaphire vulgaris. The sequence continues at coordinate 18,967,454 of CM030836.1, read as the reverse complement.
GATATTCCTAGCCACTTCAAGGTACTCCTCAGAGACAGGGATATTTTTTTACACCCTAATCTAACACACCCCCTCCGAGCCAACACCTCCAAAAAATGTGAGACTCCCCAATTTGAGACACACCCCCTCAAAAAATTGATAATCCTATAAATAACCCTGCTCAGAGACGCACAGAGACCACTTGCTGTTTACTTATTTTCTAATTCAAAATTTAAATAGCGAAAACATTTAGCGGCGCTGCCTGACGCATATAGGCCTAGGCCTACTTTGTAGCACGGGGCGGACAGAAGCCAGCACGGTCCCAACACCAGGCACCAGATGGCGTTGCAGTCGAGACAGTGTTCCTGTTTGTCGTAGTTGGTGATGTAGAGCCGTGCTCTGTGGTTGCGCAGTCTGCACAGGCCGCAGTAGCCTCGCGGATACGTCTTCTTCAGCCATTTGCCAATTGCTGTTCCGAAGTCAATCTGAGATTTTTAAAAAGGTATAGTAGATTCGTATACTTTGCTGCCAAATAATGCGTCCTCTTGGCCTATCCACTTAGATTTCTCCCGCCTCCCCACCCCGCCGACCTGACTGACCTTTCCCGCTTGACCTGCCTAATTCGGAGTGGATTTGGTGCGCCATCGGCGGAGCACTAGAACCCTATGCATCATGATTGACCGATTGATTGATTGATTGATTGATTACTGTAACTTTCAATCTTGCAAATATTTTTACCAATAGGTGCAAGTTCATATCATGCATTCAATTAACCCTTAACTGGGTATTTAACTGCAACTCAATGTAAAATGGACGGATATATCCGGGGACCCCAGTTAAGGAGTTAATATATGTATTATACAGTATGTACTGTATGTGCCTAATATGCATATTCCAAGCAAGTTAACAACCAGCAGCGGAAGAAGGAAACAAGCAATACAACCATAAAGTCTATAGAGGCTCATACAATCAACACCCTTCATTTTGCAAATTGAAAATAATTGCGCTAGAGAAAACTATAGAAAATTATGCTCATTACGTCATTGGGTTAATTTCAGCAAAATAACACAATAATAATCAGTTTCAGTTTTGTGCTGAATAAATGCTAGAACAATAACTGTACAAAAAATGCAATATAATATTGGAAAGCATTTGGCTGCAAGAAATGGGGCATGAAAAAGTGTCTCGACCAGGGTTATTTCTAGGATTCTCAACTTGGGGGGTGTCGGCATTTTCCTTCTGCGGGGTCACCATCTGCCGGTAAAGTCTGACAAGCAAAAAGGTCGAGGATTGGGGTGGGGTTTGGGGAGCGTCGGTCGCAGATTGGGGGTGTTGGGGTGGGGGTTAGGGGTGTTAGGGGTGCAAAAATATCCCTGGTCTCGACTGGCTGCTTTCTGAGGAGTGTCAGGTTGGTCTGAATTAATTTTCGGTGCATTATGGGGAAGAGGTTGACGTGTTGAGGCGCTATAGAAGGGTCGATGGGCTATGTGCGAAAAACATCCCTGGTCTCGACTGGCTCCTTTCTGACTGGTGTCGAGGAGTGTCGGGTCCGGTGTCGTGTGGATACCTGAATGCAGAACTTCCCTTGGGACTGGATGATCTTCCTCGCCTGGTCCAGAGCCTTTTCCAGCTCCGGTCGGATCATCGGATGGGACGTGTCGACCAACAGCGCCAGATCACCTGTACAGGTAGGCAACGATAGATTCGAATCAGTATTAGATTTACAACAAAATATAGTTGTTTTTATGTTTTGCTATAGGTCTATACGCAGACAAGACAAGACATTGCTAAGATGTGTTCGTTTGATTGATTGATTGATTGATTTATTGATTGATTGATTGTCGTCGTCATCATCATCATCAACAACAGCATCGATATAATAAGTATTATTGCTACTATTTTATGAAATAGATGAATTAATGATTGATTGAGTTATTGATTGATTGATTGAGCTTGCTTATAGTTAGGCCCTAAACGATGGATCTTAAAGCACCATCTTTGACCGTTTACCGTTATCATTCGGTTTTGCATCGTTACCAATCGCTATCGCAAACATAGCCCATCGCACGCTTCTTCTATAGCGCCTCAACTGCGTCAACCTCTTCCCTTATTGACATAATGCTATTGGAGATTGAAAATTAATTCAGACCAACTTTTACAACTTAGGCCTATTTATTCCCGTAGGCCTGCTGACATTGGCATAAACTTTGATTAAAACGTGGGGCCCACCCCTACTATCTTCCTCTTCCCTATGGTAGCTTCTCAAGGACTGGAGGACTGATTCTAGAGGCCTAATAGAAGTTTACGCCTGTAGTTACTGGCCCACATTGGATTCTGCCTAATACTATATTTAGCCTTTTATAGCGGTTGGATATTTCAATTGAATTCTCGGCCAATGGTTTTGATGTTTGCCTATCGTTTAGTCTTTCTGGATCAGTGGCGCAGCCAAGGGGGAGTTGGAGGTTAAGCCCCATTGGTTGTCCTACCAAAAAAATGTTTTATTGCGTGCTGCTTTGTATTATTATTTCTGAAACCTAAATGATTCACTTAATCAAGCCAAAATAATAGTGACGACCTTTGTTGCTTGTCGGAATTTTCCGAAGTTGGGAATCATAGAAACAAACCCGCTTCGAAGGAAAACCCTGGCTACGCCACTGCTCTGGATTGTCTATTTTCCGTACCTTCGAAATGGATGTCCGGCTGGGCAGCGCCGATGTAGTCGTTCTGTACGAATTCCGCCCAGACTCGGAGCAGGACTGGGACGCCCATGATCTGCTCGTGGAAGGACTCCAGATCCTCTATCGAACTGATGTTTATCTGGCTGCGAAAGAGAAGAACACAACAACGAAATAAATAATAACAGAAACATAATTTTTACCTCTTTTATATTTGCAAAAATAGACAGTGGCAACGCGAAAAACACGAACCAAGCTTTTAAGAAATCACAAAAATCGATTAGCAATTGAACTGGGTCGATATCGATTTCCGATGATTGATACCCTATCTTGATGCGGTATCTATCGACTATTATCGCAATCGCCAGCATTGATATCGACCTATATAGTATTAATATGCAGCGTAGACACTGGAAAGTCATTTTACTACTAAAATAAAACCATGATACCAAAAGATGACATGTAGAAAATGTAGGCTAGTTATTATTTTAAAAACTTTTATGAGTTCATTGCGCATTGTCTGATAATACGCTGTTGTGAGAATGACACATAGATAAATAAGCATACGTCGAAGTGTAAATATCAAGGAGCTAAAAAGGTCAGGCAAAAGCGTTATGTCCATTACCACTGATGATTGTGTTCGATCATAGAAATCAGATTAGCTGGCAAATATTGTGGCCATTTTAATTTTCGAGCTATATTTCGACACACGTTCCAGAGTACAACTGACGCGCGATAACTATTTATTGTGTCCATCCTTCTGGCAAGCGAGGGATCTTTCAAAATAAACCTCAGAAACGTACAGCAGAAGAAGTGGCGGTTTCAAGAACTCTTGTCGGGGGATGCAATGAATTTCTAGCAAGATCCCGCCAATTATTTAATTATTGTCAAAGTTCTTATACGTAAACGGTTTAGAAGAAATCTGTAGATTTGATTTATAAAATATATTGTTCAGAATTATTGACACGTATAAAAGCCATTTTAGTATGGTTGTACAAAGTCACAGTGCAAAATTGAGTTTTCTATATCTTGTGGATATACAGCAAGGCTAATCCGTTTAGACGATCATCTTCCATTAAAGACGCAATTTGGTGGGCCGGTGGGGGATGCATGCCCAGTTATCCCCCAACGTGGAACCGCCCCTGAAAAGAATGTCACGGACAAAAGAAGTTTCTTTTCCGCGGCTGTCAGTGTTAGGTTGAGCTGAGTCGCCGATGGCAGACGGTAACAGCAGTTGATAAATGCAGACCCTTCAGTCTGAAGACCGAATACAACTGCAGTCTACCCGTCACGGAACAAAAAAACTAGTAGGCCTACCCGAAGGTCTGGCGATGGGCCCCAACAGATGCAGAACAATTTTTTCCAACAGCAGCCGCTAAAAGATACCAAAATATAGACGCAAAAGGCCAGTGTTTATTCTTAGCCACCTTCACATTGGGGGGAGGGGGTGTTTGAAATGTTTGGGGGAAGGTTTGTCTCCCCAAAAACCTCGACGAGCAAAAAAAGGTCATCACATCCTTTCTTATCTTTCTTCCCCTTCTTCTCCACATGCTCTATAATGCTCTGCAACATATAGAAATTTTTGAGGGGGGAATTTTCAAACTTCAGAGGGGAGGATCCCCCAAAGGGCCTAGAATAAACACTGACAGAAGGTTGTTGCAAATGGGCGACGTACAGTAAAACTGACCCTCCCCCAATGCTGCTATCCAGATCCCGGGAACGCCGTCGCGCCTATACAGCACAAGCCCTGTCCTGGATCATGTTCATTACGAGCTCATACTCGGAACAAACCCCCATCCCCTGACTCAACTCATTCTTACTTGATTCTCACGCAAAAGGTGCCTATATACTGCGTCCATTGTATAGGCTGCTGTCAGTGATATCAGAGCCGGTCGGTATAACCACATTATGTGCCGATCATATAGGAAAGACAATCGCTTGTTGAAATCTACTAGATTATGCATTAATGGATAGCACAGCGTCGCCTACTGCTGTCTCTTCTCCATCGTTCCATGGTAATGATTGGTAAACTGCAGTGCACATCAGAAAAACTTGCGTATTAAATATTCTCCTATAGAAAACGTTGCGGCTCAAGTGTGTCCCGGTGTGTGTGTGTGTGTGTGTGTGTGTGTGTCTGTGTGTGTGATTTTGGCGTATTTGCAAAAATTCGATGCAAAAGTGGCAGGAAGTCAGACAATTAAATATATTATTAGCAGGTTAGCAAATCTTTAATTCACAAATCATGACATTATCTTCCATTTCTTATGACAATTGCATTTTTCTATGTCGTTTTGCCTATGGACCTCTAGTTGCTTAGGCCTATAACTTTTGATATCTTGGAAGGAGCGACTAAATCTTTGAGTTATATGGACCAGAGGGCTAGCACCTACTATTGAAATTGGCAGAAATTGGTTGCTATTAAAATATATTTCTTATGACAATGTCATTTTTTCTATGTCGTTTTGTCCTTTACCCTACTTGTCATGCCTTAGGTACGCCACCGAATCGATGCCAAGAAAGCCAATAGTTCGATTACGAAAAATCACGGCGGATTGACACAGCCTACTTCAAGTACGTAGTTTCCGCCACTAATTTTCTCTCTATCAATCTCTCTCTCTCTCTCTCTCTCTCTCTCTCTCTCTCTCTCTCGATTGCTGTCAATCCTCTGCCGTGTGGAGGATGTGTTGGGAAGTGCCATTGTTGTAGGCGACTGCTTGGCACACACATTCGTTTGCCGTCGGATATAAGCGGTTTCGGAATTCTAAGCGAGTATTGACAAAGTCGAATAATTTCCGGAAAATGCCTCCAGCAGAAGAATCTTAGACGTGTGTTTCGGCCGTAGCCGATCGGACGCCGTAATAGGCAGCAAGACATAGAACCAGTTTTACAAAGACTGATTACAAACAAACAAATACGCACAGCCGACCGACGACTAGCATCGCTTGTTGTAAACGTAACTAGTAACCCTTCTACGAAGAAAACGTAAACGAACAGCAAGTTTTACACTTAGGGTGATGAGTTTATGCGTAACATCTTATTTTTAATAAACACTGCTCAGACTTCTTGCAAATTCGGTGTTTCAAAGGCATACATGCGCAGGATACGCTTAAACTTCATTCCCTGACCCCAGTTTCAGCAAATGGGTGAGACTTTCTTGGATTTGAACTAAACCCGTGGTGTGAGGTATATATATATATATATATATATATATATATATATATAATATATGAACTAAAATATATATATATGAACTAAAATATATATATATATGAACTAAAAGCCGCCGTGGTGTGATATATATATTGCATATAATATATATATATTCCATATATATATATATATATATATATATATATATATATATATATATATATATATATTAAGGTGTTGCAAATTTTGATTTTCAATTACTTTCAAATGGTTTCATATGAGCTTTTACTCACTTATATATGAATGTAATAATGTTTTTGTTTGAAAGCTCAGAAAAGTTCATAAATTTTTAGCATATGTTTTTCATATACTTGTCTAGCAGATTTCTTAAATCCATAGATACTCTAGTAAATTTGAAGACACTGCCATAAAACAAGGATGTGTTACAAAGGCGATGTCAGCTACAAAATGAAAATATGGGGAAGCCCAGCAGTTTTTTCTTATCAAAGGGAGAGAAAGGAAATTAGAGATACATGGACGATGCAAGATGTTCCTGTTCTTACATTGATATCACTCGCTATTACAAACATGGGCCACTGTCTTTAGCATTCTTCAATACGTCGATATCAATCGCTATTGTAAACATAGGTCATCGTCTTCTGTATTTATAAAGCATCCAGCATGACAACCGCCGTTGTTCCATAATGCTAATAATGCACAGTATATGTGGAAATCAACCACACATTTGAAATTTATTTCGTCCTGTTATAGATCGAACTCAAGCACCATATTCAGCCACTATCTTTAGCATCCATTACTACATCGATATCAATCGCTATTGCAAACATGGGCCATCACCTTCTGCATTCAAAACGACTCATCCATGACAACCTTCGTTATTCCATAATGCTAATAAATTAATAATACACAGGATTTGTGAAAATACAAACGCATTTTTGAAACTTATTTCGTCCTGTTAGAGATGGATTTCAAGCACTATATTGAGCCATTGTCTTTAGCATTCGTCACTACATCGATATTAATCGCTATTGCAAACATGGGCCATCCCCTACTGCATTCAAAACGACTCATCCATGACAACCTTCGTTATTCCATAATGCTAATAAATTAATAATACACAGGATTTGTGAAAATACAAACGCATTTTTGAAACTTATTTCGTCCTGTTAGAGATGGATTTCAAGCACTATATTGAGCCATTGTCTTTAGCATTCGTCACTACATCGATATCAATCGCTATTGTAAACGTAGGCCATCGTCTTCTGTATTTATAGCGCATCCAGCATGACAACCGCCGTTGTCCCATAATGCTAATAATGCACAGTATATGTGCAAATCAACCGCACATTTGAAATTTATTTCGTCCTGTTATAGATCGAACTCAAGCACCATATTCAGCCACTATCTTTAGCATCCATTACTACATTGATATCAATCGCTATTGCAAACATGGGCCATCACCTTCTGCATTTAAAACGACTCATCCATGACAACCCTCGTTATTCCATAATGCTAATATTACACAGGATTTATGAAAATACAAACGCATTTTTGAAATTTATTTCGTCCTGTTAGAGATGGATTTCAAGCACTATATTGAGCCACTGTCTTTAGCATTCTTCACTACATCGATATCAATCGCTATTGTAAACATAGACCATCGCCTTATGTATTTAGAGCCCCTCCAGCATGACAAACCCCGATGTTCCACAGTGCTAATAATGCAGAGTATTTGAGCAAATACAACCGCACATTTCAAGCACCATATTCAGCCAGTATCTTTAGCATCTATTACTATGGGCCATCTATTACTATGGGCCATCACCTTCTGCATTCAAAACGACTCATCCATGACAACCCTCGTTATTCCATAATGCTAATATTACACAGGATTTATGAAAATACAAACGCATTTTTGAAATTTATTTCGTCCTGTTAGAGATGGATTTCAAGCACTATATTGAGCCACTGTCTTTAGCATTCTTCACTACATCGATATCAATCGCTATTGTAAACATAGACCATCGCCTTATGTATTTAGAGCCCCTCCAGCATGACAAACCCCGATGTTCCACAGTGCTAATAATGCAGAGTATTTGAGCAAATACAACCGCACATTTCAAGCACCATATTCAGCCAGTATCTTTAGCATCTATTACTATGGGCCATCTATTACTATGGGCCATCACCTTCTGCATTCAAAACGACTCATCCATGACAACCCTCGTTATTCCATAATGCTAATATTACACAGGATTTGTGAAAATACAAACGCATTTTTGAAACTTATTTCGTCCTGTTAGAGATGGATTTCAAGCACTATATTGAGCCATTGTCTTTAGCATTCTTCACTACATCGATATCAATCGCTATTGTAAACATAGGCCATCGTCTTATGTATTTATAGCCATCCAGCATGACAAACCCCGATGTTCCATAGTGCTAATAATGCAGAGTATTTGAGCAATTTGAACAACCGTTCTGTTATAGATCGAACTCAAGCACCATATTCAGCCACTATCTTTAGCATCCATTACTACATTGATATCAATCGCTATTGCAAACATGGGCCATCACCTTCTGCATTTAAAACGGCTCATCCATGATACTCAACCAGAGGTTTCGTTGAGCACAATGACGAACCTGGAACTGATTGTGCACTGTGTGCAGTGTTATGTTAAGATAGAGAGCCTGGCAATACTGCCAATAAAAATGACATCATTGCATTGATAACGAAATGCATTCCCAACATTACATTATTTTCTATTTGTTATTGTTGTGTCTCTATTCTATGGGGCATTAAGGTATTTTAACGTAAAGTGTTAACGAAAATTACTATAGTTACTAAAAACTAAGACCTGAAAATTATGAACTTTTTGTAACTTTAAAAAATTTCATATTCATATCTGTTTCATATGTAAAAAGTGTCATCTGAAAAGTTTTGAAAAAAATCAGAAATTTTGTGGTTTTTGCAACACCTTTATATATATATATATATATATATATATATATATATATATATCTGTCCAATGACTTTTGTTGACGCATGAGGTGGAATTTTGATGACAGAAACTTTAGTGCAACCAGTTCAAACGATGATAGCGACGACTGCCGGCGGCAGGCACAAAATGTGATTAAGTAGTTGTTGTTGTTGCAGGTGACTAGAACGCCTGTCGACCGATGATTACGACGACGACCGACGACGACAGCGGAAACAGGAGAAATAACTTAATCATCGCTCAGCTGTAAATCACCCGGTAACTTGGCGCACACCACGGAATCCTCTTGAGCGAGAGAGAGAGAGAAAAAATATCGACTGCTCGTAGTTTATAGTGTTTCGATTGTTACAAGATCTAGGAAATTCGTCTACGTTCGCTGCTGTCGCTTCGCCAGGAGCCCTTAAATTACGTCTGTAGATTCGTGCGATCGCCTTATTTTGACGTACTGCGTTCTTTATTATCCAGCTGTTTCTCACTTTTCTTCATAAATTTACGTCGGTCAAGAGGAGGATACGAAAGAACACGACTAAAAGAGCAAGGAGGAGCCACTTCTGGTTGGAAACCCGTCTCAGACAGACAGACAGACAGACATATAGACATATAGATAGACAGACATACAGACATACAGACAGACAGACAACCGAAAAGCAGACGAGCAAGCTAGACAGACATACAGACAGACAGATTGGAAAAAGACGGAAACAGAGACAGAAAGCAAGTAGACAGATTGGAAGAGAGAAAGATTGGGGAGGGGACGAGGAAATTGGGGGAAGGAAGAAGGAAGAAGAGAGACAGCGCGAGTGTTAGTGCACAGTGATACGCGTTCGACGTTGTGTTTGTGTTTTGACGTTCGCCAATCAGTGGTCGTCAGGTGGAGTAAACAGAACTCCGGTGTACGAGGGAGAGAGAGAGAGAGAGAGAGAGAGAGAGAGAGAGAGAGACAGACAGACAGACAGAGACAGAGACAGAGAGAGACAGAGACAGAGACAGAGACAAAAGAGAGAGAGAGCGGAGGACATTCGATTCGAGGAGGCAGTCCTCCGCCATTGCCGCCTCTCCCCCCCCCTACACCACCGCCCCGCTCCGCCCAACCATCCGCCAGAGCTTTCCTCCAGGCGAGGTCTGGAGCAGCCTTTCTCGAGGATGGATTACCAGGATGCTTTTTAGCCCGACGTAAGGTCAATGTCTTCCCACGCCCTCGAAGCAGATGGTGGTCACGGTTTAGTGTCGATGATGATGATGATGATGATGATGATGATGATGATGATGATGATGATGATGATGATAATGATGATAATGATGATGGCAGTAGTGGTGATGATGATGATGCCGATGATGATGCCGATGATGATGCCGATGATGATGATGGTGATGATGATGATGATGGTGGTGACAACGATGATGGTGATGATGATGATGTGGGAATCGAGGCTGTGGTCAAGGTAAGACGGTTTGGAAGATTTCCTCAAGGACTTTGCCTACCAACGTAATCCGTACTGTTAGTACGCCATTTAGAAACTCTTTTCGCGCGTCAATTATTACTCCCCCAAAACTCGAGAAGAAGAATTCTGGGGGTGGTGGCTCTACTTGAAAATCAGGCACTTTGAACCAATTTAGAAGTTTCAGAGCGTCTGTAATAATTCTTTTAAATATTTTCCGCAGAAGCAGTTTCTTTTTAGCCAATAGGGCGCTTGACAAGCAGCTTCCATTCGATGAGATGTAGCCTAGAACAAGTGAGTCCTTGGAATCCGTCTGCTTTGAAAGAGCAATTCGATATATTAAGTCCCTCTTTGAAACTGACGCCAGCCAGAAGGCTCCGATGTCGGCAAAACCGAGTCATCCGAATCAGTTCAACTGTACACGCGGTATCCGGATAGAACGGGATCTCTTGCAGTAATGATGAAAAACACTAGTAAATGTTCATAAATTTTTAAAAAATTAAAATTCATTTAGTCCTGACAGAATGTTAATTGTCATTCAACTAAAAAAATTTCTGTTCGAAGATTTGTGTTCCCCACTGGTTCCGACACAGGCCCCATTGACCAATAGCTATACATATCGATAACCAGCTGGTCGAGTTCATCCCATACATTCACAAATCGCTCATATGGAGTTCTTCTTCAGTGGTTCTAATCGTTGTTCTGTAAACCTTCTTCTGCATTATTCTCTAAATCTTATAATCAGCTAGGCTTAGGTCAGGACTGTTTGACGGCCAAAGATTAAGAGGTTTGAAATCAGAAGTTTCCTTTGCCAGCATTTCGACAGATTTACCAAATAATATTATTCGGCATAGCATAATTTTGCGGAGATCATCATTTATTAGTTTCGGTAAGTATGTCAGGACTAAAATGAATCTTGAATTTTTCGAATTGACGAATATCTGTATTCTGTAGTAGTGTTTTTCATCATTCTCGCAAGAGATCCCGTTTTATCCCAACACAGAGTATGTACATGCAGTAGATCGTCGGTAAAGATGGGAAAGCTTGAAACGCTCAAAAATGTCGGCACGAAAGGGACTGTTGTTGCGAAATAACAAACAGTCGTTCGGATTTAGTTTCCAATTACCATCGAGCGCACGCTGTCTGAAAGTTTCGCCTCAGTCCCGTTCGAGTAATGGACTATATGATGAGCCCGACAAGAGATTCGGAAGAAAGATGGACGTGGTTTATTTTCTTTTTTCCTACATCAACAACTTCGCCGCTTCAAACGTTCCTCTGCCTATTTCCGATAATAACAATAATAGTCAAAGAGTCTTTTTCCACAATTCAAAGAATTTCTATAATGCATTCAGCTATAAGGCATCGTAGTAAAAACGCAATACTGTTGATTTCATTTCTCTGTAGGCCAGTCGAGTGGGGAGGGGCGAGTGCCCTCTCTTGCTCCAATGTGTGGGCGTTCGCGGTTACTACCGGCGTAATCCATAATTTTAAGTTGTTTCACTATGACCCAATTACAGATAGCTGAGTCGGCAAAATTTCTTCTTCACACGAAAATTCAACCGGCTTTAATAGTAAAACTTAGTAAAACTCCCATAAAGAGGGAGAGAGAGGGAGAGAGAGAGATAGGTGGAGAGAGTACAAATTTGCGCGTCGAAGATGTTCGCCTGCTCTCGTACGTACCGTACATCTGACGGACGCAAGGCGACTATACTTAACTGCGCCCGGCAGTCTTAATAACTCAATCGGCGCTGCTTTCAAATAAGTCGCGTATTTGCCCGTTTCAAACGCCGAAAGCAGACCGACGAAAGCAAGGAGCGACTGAAATGTCAGAGCCTTCCTTCCAGAAATATTCCGGCTCAGAAGCTCTAGCTCTCGACCGAAGCTTTTTCCCCCTAGTATTCGTACGGTGTACGGAGCGAGAGGCAACAAACGAGTCTTCTAAACAACTAGTTCTGCTAATGATCCTAAAATCCTTCTGCTATCTTTAATAATAATAATAATAATAATAATAATAATAATAATAATAATAATAATAATAATAATAATAATAATAATAACAATAATAGTAATAATAATAATAATGATAGTATAATACTATATGACATCCTTTATTCTACAACGAATATCTGTGGCATTCTAGAGATTAAAGCAGTCGCCCTCCATGGAACTTTCATAATAATAATAATAATAATAATAATAATAATAATAATAATAATAATAATAATAATAATAATAATAATAATGAGTTTAGAATGTATCATGATATGTTCTATGTTTGAAAAACGCTGTTATAATAATAATAATAATAATATTATTATTAATAATAATAATAATAATAATATTATTATTATTATTATTATTATTATTATTATTATTATTATTATTATTATTATTGCTGCCATTCCATCTATTGCATCATCGCCTTGACTCTTTAACGATGGTCCATTGAAATAATTGCTTTGTTTGTGTTATCGCCTCATCTCTCGATCCGTTTGTAGGACGAATTCTACAGTATATACTTATGAGTTACAACAAAAGAGAACTGATCTAGGTATTCTATGCAGAAGTCGTTTCTGTCAGGACTTCAACGGCGGCACGACATGGCACCTGGCATGACGTCATCGTCTTCGAATGCCAGCACACGGGTGAGGTTTTACAGCAGACAAGCGATGATTGACGGTAACAATTGACCAGTTAAATCAGCCTTCAGTCGGTTGCTTCTACTGCTTTGATGGCAACAGGGCACGATCTTGTGGGTTTTCGGCGAAGCCAGTCTTAAGGTTAAACTTGACTTCTTTTGCGCAAAAATTACTTACCGGCGTCTTCTAAAATATAATATTATTCTCGGAACATAATTGCCGGTTTCTTTGAAAATGTCACCTGTCGTTTTCGTGCAATGTAGATGTTCAGAAATATTTGGAAGATTCTCTCCGCTCAGTCAGCACAGTTCAATTCAATATATTGAGTTGTGCTCAATCTAGGTTCCTAAATTGCATTTAGTTAGGGTGGCGCCATAGAAATTACTGATTGATTGATTGATTGATTGATAATCAATCAAAACACGATGGACGCCATCGTAAGCGATTGAGAAGCGGCGGTAACGAAATACGAGAACGAGGGTGATTGAATGCTGACGTCATAATCAACCCACGTCAGAAAAAGGTGAACATACTTGTGTGCCAAGGTACATAAATTCCACCGAAAAAAACACCATCAGCAACATAAGTAAGTAAGTAAGTAACGATGTATGCTTATAATTTAATTAACTACATTACAATAAATGCGTATCAAAGTAAATTAGTCTATAATTAATTGTAAACGAGGCGTTAAACTTAATAATAATAATGTCCATTCAAACGACGATGATGATGGTGGTGGTGATGGTGATGATGATGATGACGCCGATGATGATGACGACGATGATGACGCTGATGATGATGATGATGATTATTATTATTATTATTATTATTATTATTATTATTATTATTATTATTATTATTATTATTGATGAGATGATGATATGAAGAAGATGATGAAGAAGAAGAAGAAGATGATGATGATGACGGTGGTGGTGGTGGTGGTTCCTAAATGTAACTAGAGTCGGATTTTGTAACATGAGCTCAAGAATGTATGCATTGTTTTCGTAACTAGAATGGAAGAGTTGCTCCTCCTCACACATCGGAGTATCTCTATAATGTGTGTTGCAGTATTAGCAGTTGCATAATAATAGCCATAGAGGAGCCGCTAAGCCTTGTATACTATAGTTCCAGGTATTCCGCCACTCTGCACTGTATATATATATATATATATATATATATATATATATATTTATATAATATTATATGTATATTATATATATGTGGACAGACAGTTGTACAGAGTTCTGCTTACCTGTAGATAATAGGATCAGGTGAAACAAAGATAACTCGGCGGCCGAAGAAACAGCAGACATCTTAGATCAACATAGACACTTCATTCGTTGAGCTGGCGTAGATAGTATAGATATGCCCAGCGCCCAGTAACTCTTATAATGGTAGTGTTATCTGTACGGTGACGGCGCAAAGAAACTCCGAATGTCGTTTTGATTATGTTCGGCTTTGCTATATAAAAGCCGCTTTGCGATGAATTGTAACGGGATTTACAGTAGATGCTCAAGTTGCCGAGCCATTCAGATCAATGGTGCGCATTTCTATATAATATAGACCAGAGCTGTCCGTCGGTCGGTGTTCTGAAGCCAACCGCAACCCAACCCACCAGATATCAACCCAACACAACCAAGATGGAATTCCTGTCTGCTGACTCAACCCAATCAGCGGTTCTCACACAGGGTAGTCCCTACTGAAACACTTTAAACCTTGCTATAGGCCTATTATAATTATTAAAGCGTGAAAATACGACCGCAGTATAGTCTTTAATATATAAGCAGTAAGGGCAAATCACAAACGTTGAAAAGTGCTCAAAGGAGTGAATATATTCTTATGAAATTGTGCAATTATGACATAGATTGATGTATCTTTATGTCTGTAAAATTTCGTTTGAATCGGTGCAGGCTAAGCCATTGGTTAGGGTTAGGGTTAGGGCTAGGGTTAAAACATGCATATATTCAAAACGATGTCCGATAAACACTCAACGTTCAATTCTCTTGCAATCAAAAGTTTTCAGTATGAACTTCATTCACCCCTAGTAGTTTTTTCTTAAAAAACACCTTGGGTCTGGATGTATCTGTTATATTAGTTATACTAGCCTACCCAAATAGTAAACTCTAAATCCGCCCATGAGTGGATGTAATGTTTCTCGGTTATTTTCTCTCATGGAGTCCCTTTTCAAGGCACCAAGGAAATGACTAGAGAACTTAGATCCTACTACTGTATCAGCTTCGTTTCTACCTTTCTCTGCACTTGTTTCCAAACGTCTGCTATCTAGGCTGCTGCTGCTGCTGGTGGTGGTGGTGGTCGATGCCAATTCCTGATACAGGTACACTGCTGCCACTGTGACTAGACATCGTATTAGACCGATAGATAATATGCTACTCGGTGGCATACAATGAAAACTGCACGTGCGAGAAATTGTACCCGACCACCAGATTAGAGGTGGCCACGGGTACACGCGAACCCTGGACCTCTTTCTCTCAGTACACGATAAATGCCGGAATTATGGTTGTATTAGTTCGGACGACGTCTTATCTATACGACAGCACCATTCAGATCGGCAAAATAAGTCTGCAACTATTTTGACCCCAATCTGGAAACTGCCTTCTTAGTCGGTCAGACGCAAACCCATTTCCAAGTTCTCTCCGGAGAAGTGAAAGCCACCCGTGGCGAAAAACGAACCAAAAATACAATCGAACAAATTTTAAACCGTCTTGCAATAAAAACCTCAGTTTAAAGAAAACTAGAAATCTTGTGTTCATCGTATAACATCCAAGAGACTCTCGCTGTTGTTAAAGTAAGCGACGTTCAGACTATTGTGGTGATTCGTTCACAGGTGGACTGCGTGAACACATTACGGAGTTAAAGTTCATAACTATTGAGGAACAACCAATTAGTCTTTAGCCTCTTTCTGAAAATGTTGAGCGAAGAGGAAAGTTGAACGTATGGAGGTAAAAACCTATTAAAACATATCATTCTAAAAGCTAGAGAAGTAAATTTCTTAACATATATATATATATATATATATATATATATATATATATATATATATATATATATATATATATATATATATATATATATATATGTGTGTGTGTGTGTGTTTAGAAGAAATGTGTGGTTTAGAAGAAATCTGTAAATTTTGAATTTCACACACATGTGGCAAGTTTCAGCCCACTGTATGTGAATTAGTCATAACACGCTCATATATTCGATGCATCATATAATTATTCAGCCTATACAGTAGATGGCCGGCGTTTTTCTTGATTCTGATGCGGCCGTGAAATATCCGTCAGTATATAGCGCCGATCAGTTTTCTGCGATTGAAAGATGAAAAACAGACGAAACCCAGAGACCGAAACGTACGGACGGAGAAGATTTTCTTCTTTAAAAAAAAATTCCCATCGAATCGGAAAAAAGATCCCGTTCACATGTGCAGACTCGTTCTGGCTGGCTCAATCGTTGGCGAGATCACTTGTTGAGTCTTACAGTGTCTGCTAGGTTTCCATCGGAATCGATTGAATCATCGTCCTCATCATCATCATCATCATCACCGCCGCCACCACCACCACCATCATCATCATCGTCATCATCGGTGCACTTGTGAACATCTGTGGAAAAAATTTCTTGCTGGTGTCCGTCGAATAAGAAGACGTTTCCAAAACAACGTGACTCATCGTGTTACCGCTGACGCTTCTACTTAATCGCTCTCAACATCTGAATCCAATCAATCATATATATATATATATATATATATATATATATATATATCGGACAATCGGACAATTTTTTCTTATAAGACCTTCGGTAATGAAGTACTGAGGGCATATATACTATATATATATATATATATATATATAATATATATATATATATATATATATATATATACTGTGTATATGTTCAGTGCATCTTTGAACGAGGCTAACCACCGGAATACAATTAAGTGTAATAACACTGCGCTGCAGCACGTTAATCGGAGGTAAGCAGGGAAGTTTATTTGCTTACTTGCTGCTTCTATAGCGCCACTCGATCGGAGCGACCATTCGGAACCGTTTAGAAGGGAGTGGCAACTTGCAAGTAGATGATTCATCGTAATGGAAGGCGTCACGTGACACATTCGGCGAAAAAAACACGCCACCTGCCGGCGCGAAGATGAACGCCGAGAACACATCACACCTCTCCAGTCCTCTATATATATACTATAGGGACCTATACTAATTATATAGGAGCGCCCACGGAGCTGCTACCAGCGCGTTCGATTTGCCTCGAGTTTTCGGGTTAACTCCTTAACCGTGTATTTAACTGTAACTCAATGTAAAATATATCCGGGATCTCCAGTTAAGAGGTTAATTAATCCTCCCCGGAAATAGGTCAGAAGTCGAAATCGAAAACTTTCAGGCGTGTGTGTGTGTGTATGTGCGGATGAACCTGTACCCATAAATCGTTGCGTTTTCATTGTTGAAACCACAGCAGTATATAGATTATAGACGGTATCCTGTGGGTAAGTATTCCCGTCGAAGTTTATTCACTGGCATAAATCTTCGTGCAAGAGATGATCGAGTGATGGGTATGCACTGCAATGCGCCGCCCTCTCACTCACTTCGTCGCTTTCCAAGAATTTCTCCGCAATTTTTTAAAATCATCCAGATGGTTCTCATTCTTCAGGCGGAGCGCTGAGTTATAGGACTTAGCACATTTTTACTTATTGTTGAAGTCTAGAAGAATCCGTCCACTTCCGATTAAGACGTTTCAGAACGAACTGCTAAGATTCGATCGGATTTCCTATCTTTTCGCTTCTCTTGCCTCGCCACTTTTAAAACGTGTCGACCAGTGGCGTAGCCAGGATTTCCGGAAGGGGAGTTTTAAAAAAATTTCGTCGATAACCGCCAAGGGGGGTTCACCCCAAAAATCGCCTCCAAAAATAAAAATTGCATGGGAATACACACAAAACATTTCCGCCGCCCAAGGGGGGTTTTAACCCCCAAACCGACAATAATACAAATTATTATTTCCTCAATATAGGCCTATAATTTAGCATACTACTAACGGTCTGGGGGATCATCTTAGAAGGGCGTAGCCCGGAATTTGATTTGGGGTATAATGTGATTGGGGGTGGTATAAATCTGTAAAAACTTTGAAAATCTTAAAAAATACATTAAACATTTTAAGGTAACCTGATTTTGGGGTATATATATACCGATATGCCCCCCCCCGTCGCTACGCCCCTGCATTTTTTTATCGTTCTTGTGTTTCATTTATCTAATTGTCACCCTCCAAATGGTTTGAAAAGCTTTGAAGATAAGAGTTGTCTGTAGCTCGTCCAAATGGACTGCGTGAAAGCAATCCAGTAAGCGTTGTCTCGGCATTATAGACACCGTTAGGCCTAGCAACTGAGATGAACATTGAACAAATGCGTTTTAAATGATAATAATTGCCCAGTTATATTTCCTCTAATATGATTTTAATTAATTCCACAAGTAGATCCCGAAGACGCATTTTGCCCTAGAGTCTTACAGTTATAATAATAATAATAATAATAATAATAATAATAATAATAATAATAATAATAATAATAATAATAATAATAATAATAATAATAATCTTCAAAATCCTATCATGTGAGCTACCAACGTGCGGTTAGAGTCTAGAGTCTTGACATTGGAAACTATTTTGGAATTTTTCACAGCTGAAGTAATAGCAGTGGCGTAGCGAGGCAAAGTACCGCCCGGGCCGAAAAAAAGTGCCGTCCTCAATTCTCCGAAAAAAGTCTGACAAGCAAAAAAACGTTATCACCTCTCCTCCAAAAAAGTCTCTGACAAGCAAAAAAATCTAAGAAATCTCGAAAGTGCCGCCCTTAGAGCAAGTGCCGCCCTTAGAGCAAGTGCCGCCCTTAGAGCAAGTGCCGCCCTTAGAGCAAGTGCCGCCTGGGGCGCTTCGCCCTCTCTGCCCCATCCTCGCTACGCCACTAAGTAATAGTGGCGTAGCGATCATCAGAGAAGCCTGGATCCAAAGCCGAAGCAACAGTAAATATTTAACAGAATCCAGAAGATGAAATCGCGAACATATATATATATATATATATACCCTGGTACATCTCTTGCGCTGCAGAGGGAAACACTACGCATTGAACTTTTTAAATTGTTAGTAAACACAACATTTCAGAGCCCCTTGCTCAATCGCATTGATCAAACGCATGCTTTGGACGCGAGGCTCTTTGAACGGCCGAGATGAAACGCGCCATACAAAGACTTGTTAAGTCGAGCCCGTGTACTTGATCGGGCGAGTTGTATACTAGAGGAGCTAAATAACGTCTTGAAGTATTTAATACGTGTTGAGTCTGCGAGTGTAACGCTGTGCTGTGCCGTCCGGGGCGTTTCCTGTATTACTCTTTTCAACTCGATGGATCCATCATCCATGCATGGAGATCTATGCTGACTTAGACGCGTGGTGACGCAAAGCTATTCAATGCGTTTCTATGGGTTCAAGGAGTTCTATAGCAGATTCTGATTATTAGGCGTTGAAAGCCTGCACTGAAAGCCTGCACTGAAAACCTGCACTAAGCGATCGATATGCAAGCGCGGATAGAAGAAAAATTACCACTGTTCATTACAACGACTGCTATTGTCAAACCCGAGAGAAACATACGTGTAAAATTTTCGAATTTTAAATCTGATTATTCGGTTTTTATGGCTATCCACTTATCGCCAGCCTAATGCGTTACGCAGTGTGGTGTCCAGGATCGAACCCGGATTAACGGTTCGTATATAGGCCTAATGTATAGGTCTGACGTTCTACAGAATTAGCTATCGGTACCCTTACAACAAAAGCTTTGTAAGCCATGTATAGGCCAACTGATGACTGATATGTAAGTTTAAGATGTTCTGTTTAGTGTTGATCGATCCACGTTAAAAGTGAAGATCATTTTAAGGAAATACCGCAATAAATTTTAAATGCTAATCATCTACGCATTCACTTTACATTTTCAGATTTTAAATTTTGTTTATATTATATGTAATAGGCCTAATATGAACTTTTGCAATAAATCGGGGAAAGAGATAGCCACTCTCCAGTCTCTCTCTCTCCGTCATTTTTGACGGGTTATCAGCTAGTAATAAAATAATAAACTATTTAATATAGGATTTTACTGATAGAATTACAGTATGTCAAAGTGCTTTTGTCGTAGGCCTTAGCCTTGTTTACTGCGCTGAGCTGGAGAAATTGTAATAATAAAATAATAATAATAATAATAATAATAATAATAATAATAATAATAATAATAATAATAATAATAATAATAATAATAATAAACTATCATTTTAGCGAAATACCGCAAAATGTCCTACTTGATCATTCCGTCCTTGGTTCCCATGACCTTCACCTTATCCGGGTCGTAGCTCAGCTTCCTCGACGACGGCGAGAACAGTCCGTACATGACGGACGGATTGGACATGAAGTCCGTCCAGAAACAGACGGTGAGCGGTTTCACCTCGAGCGCGTCCTTGTCCTGCGTCTTCCTCAGCAGATCCTTCGCCAACGAAAGCATTTCGGACGGCGGACTCTATATAGACTACAGTATAACACGAAAGAAAACCCCGGTCCGAGAGACGATCTTTGCGGGACGCGATATATGTCCGAACGGACAGCAACGTTAGTTTCTCTTTCGGCGATACTTTTCTGCGGGGGGCGGGGGGGGGGGTCTGGCGACGAGTACTCGGATCGCACGAACAGTAGTATTTTCTGGAACGCCGCTGCGAGGTTCCTAGATCGTCCGTGGAGGTTCCCCTACTGGTGGATGTTTAACCGAGTAGCGATACGGAGTGAGACGCTAACAAGATGGCGCGTGCATATTTCCTCCTCTGACATTCTACGCCGACAGTTTTCGACGTTCGTCAACCTGAATTCAAATCGCCGTCGCCGTATACTACACTACGTTTGTGTCTCTTCCAGGTGGAACGCGGGGCCTAACGTGCGAGCGCCGCGCGGCGAGTACAACACGGTAGCGGTTGTTCGCGCCCGGCGGTGCATGCCGGGCACGACTGCCGACCACCGAAGTAGTAGTAGTAGACTACCCAGTAGCCTACCGTCTTCTGTATAGGCTAAGGTTGAGTATATACGCGGCCGAATGATGATGATGATGATGATGATGATGATGATGATGATGATGATGATGATGATGATGATGATGATGCTGAGCCGAAGAAGAAGCCGTCGAACGGGAAGAATAAGAAAAGCACGGGCGAGAAGAGGATCGTGATAATCGTTAAATCATCGTTCGAAAACGATCATCGTGAGAGAGAGAGAGAGAGAGAGAGAGAGAAAGGAGGGAAGGAGGGGAGAGAGAGGGACGGAGGTAGAAAAAGTCCTGATAATTTCATCGACACCGAACCGGACTCTAGTCGAAATCCGCAGCAAACAGCAAAACTCGTTCGCGAAAATCTCCGACGATGCGATATTTTACAATCTGCACGGTAAAGCCGACGGAGAAGGAAGGCGAACTGATGTCTGCGCCGAATGAACTCGCGATCGAACGAGGAGACTGCTAGCACCTCCGCGTCGAGCTCTTCCTATACGCTAACGGCGTCGAATTGTAACGGCCGTTACTATAGTGAAAGGTCGGGCTGCGTCTTCATCCAATGGAACCTCACCCCCCTCCCACCTTTACATCCCCCACACTCGCGGGCAACGTGAAACCGTAACTCCGTGGGAAATAGCTCACTTGGTAAAAATGCAAATCGAGACAGACAGACAAACAGACAGACATAGTTCGGAAAGTTGTTGGCAAAACGTCCAATACTCTTGTTGCTCCATCGTTGGCCATACCGTCTTGCCGAGTTAAAAATGCTTTGATATCACGTTATCGAGCATGTGTATCTCTCAGCCGCCGGCGAAAAGCGTTTTAGACTGCCGATGTAGGCTTTATTCGTGTCCCCTCCATCCCTAGTATCAAGTCTCGGGCCGGAGAAGTGTATTTATTTAAGGTCGTCGAACTCTTAATCCAATCAAGATGCATGCGAGAGTAATAATTATTATTTGAGTCTTTGACTATCTTCATCCTACGACGGTCTCAACTGAATACCTCCTAAGGGTGCAGTATATAGACCTAGTCATGCGATAAAACATTAATGTCGGCTTGGAGCAGGTCGAAGCGCTATTTGCAATATTTTCTTCTTCTTCATGCCAAGCTCAAAGTAATTCGTTCCCTCTGGGCATCCGTAAGATCCCATCTCTTTGTTATCTTTACCTAGAGGCTTTATCTCTAAAACCAAGATAAGAGTACCGGACATGTACAGTACACTGTAGTATCGCTGGAGTAAAAACGTTCCATGCACTATTGTCTACGTTGTTTAATGATAGGCTATCGATTTAAAAAGTTGCATTTACTGATTGTTGCAGTGAGCTAAATTCAGTGACTTAGAATTGACGTTTATAGCCTAATCATGAAAAAAGATATTTTCATAATTTTTCAGAAGTCTTCAATTGAAATATTATTTAACTGCTCTCAACATGGGCCTACAGTTACTAGAAGACCACTTTTGTTTCACCAACTAGGCTAGCAATTTTTCTACCCAAGATTTTTGCAAACCTCAACCTAACTTTATAAAACTGTCAAAAGTGAAAAATGGACCACCAGTGGCGGTTCCAAGAATTCTTGGTGGGGGATCAGCAATGAATTTCTAAGAAGTTGGTGCAGGGATAAGCAATAAAATCCCGAAAAAATTGACAAGCAAAAAAGGTCATTAGCAGTGTTTTGAGTAATTAATTAGCCAGTAAATAAATGTAAATAAACCTTGCCGAAAAAGGTTGACAAGCAAAAAAGGCCATCAGCTCAGTTTTGCACACACGGATAGCTGCTCGGACCCAGCAAATCCTGAAAACACTGATAAGCAAAAAAGAGGCTCGGTGGGGGGATGCATCCCCAGTCATCCCCAACGTGGAGCCGCCCCTGGGGAGCACTATCGATTGACAATTATTAATATTATGCCGACTATGAAGTGCATTCCACGTGCATTATTTCCTCTTGAAAACTGGCACTTTATGATAAATTGAAAGGACGTCTTGGTGAAATTATGGCGTGTTGCAATTTTCTCTTTCGAAAGCTCATGATATAGCCATTAAATCTGTTAGCTGCCAAACTCTAGACTTTATTCTTTTGGCACTGACGGTCTTCCAGTAGGCTAAGATGTCTAAGCATCTTAAGTTAGTCGTTAATTTCTAGCAAGCTTGTAAAATTCTGTAATAAGATAACTCGATGAATGAGATATAGGCCTTTTCTCGCATTTCCATTTTGTTGCAATATTGTTGATTCCTTCCTGAATCCGATTTCTATGCGCTCAACGTATGCGAACGGATTTGGAAACCTGCGGCTAGTGGTTTCCGTCTATTGTTAGAATGCTTTTCTTTAGATGCAAGAGTTGTGTTAAAGTGATAACAGAAGAAAACTCGTTTGAATATCTGCCTTGTACTTAAAGGCGGAAATTTACTCAAGAGAAATATTTCGTACAGACAGGAAGAACACATAATTTAATTGAACGTTGTAACAAGACAAAAAGCAAAACACAGTCATGGCGTGCAGCACTGCACGTGAAAAGACAACTGTACATGATAAATTCTTCAAAATCACATTACGTTCAAATTTTTGCCATTTACTATCGATAAGTTTGGGAGCTAGAATCCCCAATTAATAAAAAAAATGGTGACTTGTAGCAATCAAAATTGGTTCACAATTAGTAAAAGCGTCATAGAGTACTGTTAATTCATTCATTCTTCTCTGTGGGAGCAATACCCATTGGCGTCTGTTGCAATTTGAGTTAGCTTCCTCCATTCGTCTCTGTGCAAAATTAGATTATACGCATCTAATGCGTATTGTTATTCCCAATGTATTAAAATACGTTGCCCTACTGTATCGCGTTGACGTAACCATAGAGGTTTATAGAAACCCCATGCAGCTTGACGCCAGCGTCAACGTATTTTTACGTGCAATACACGTATTGGATATAAAATACGTAAAATGCGCGTATTTTTTCGTGGGACCTAACGTGCGGTCTTATCTTGGTCTTGTGTAGCTTTTTAGCTTTGATGTTAGCGTAAAGGGTCAGCGTTAGGATTAGCTCTATACGGTCAAGATTAGCATTAGAGGGTTAATTGACTGACTGACTGACTGACTGACTGACTGACTGACTGACTGACTGACTGACTGACTGACTGACTGACTGACTGACTGACTGACTGACTGACTGACTGACTGACTGACTGATTAATCGATCGCCGTTTTGCCGTTTTCGGAGCAGACAAAATATGCGCCGTCTGGCGAATGATTTTCACGGCAACTTCCGGATGTCTACGCCTTCAGGAGATGCCATACGGCCAGCTGTTTGGCCGGGTTGCGAACGACTTCCGTCCAGTGTTTCCTTTCGACGATCCCGGATCCTTTGTGATCGAGGCCCAGCCGGACTCGTCCGAGGACCTCGTTGTTCGTGATCTCGTCCCAATCCAGAACGAAGAGCTCCAGTTCCGTGTCCCGAAGGACCTGTTCTCTAACGAGATGGAACACGAACGACTCGTTGAAGACGGGATTCTGCGTACACGTCGCCACGCGGGTTCTTCTCTTCGCAATCCGCTGTCCTCTGTACGACATGTAGACTTTGACATAAGGATCTGAAACAGTGTTTAAAATCTAGACTCATAGACTCCGGGGGGAAACTGACAAAGCCGGGGAACTGACAAAGCCGGGTGGGGATCCTGCTAGGGGGCTGCAGTTAGTTGATGTAGTATGTCAAAATTTCCGGGGGAATTTGAAATTTCCGGGGGAGAAGGGCAATCCCCCCGAAAACGGCCTAGATTAAACCCTGATCTGAAATCAATTAGAACTGATAAGTAAGTAAGTAAGTAAGTACTCAAAACGAAATTTATATAGAGCTGCCCTACAGTGCACCAGCTTATAGGGCCTATTTGCGCGGTACACATGGTCAAGGTAGGCAGTGGGAAGAAAGTATTTTTATGGAGGATGCTACTTTTAGAAAGCTTCAAAATCTACGACTTTGGTGTACAGGGTCGCCAATGTCAACCTGTTCTAGGTCCCCGGCCCCCACCCCACCGCAGAGGAAAAATATTCTGGCCGCCAATGACGGATGATGTGCGGAATCTAGTTGTAAATAAATATCCGTTGGATAGGCCCTGTGGCCACTGCTTCCCCCCCCATTATTTGCGGACTTTGTGGACCCTGCTTGTGGAGGTCGAACGATTGAAGACAAAAGACCATTGGCGGATCCAGGGGAACGGGGTCATTTCCAATCTGCCCCACAAATTTCATCTGCTAATAATCTTGTCGTCGCGGAATAGAATAGGCCTATATAAGCGAGTATCGACTTTTCTTCTCTTTCCCCTTCAATAGGCCTAATTATATTATTATAACTATTATAATTATTATATTATTATAGGTCTAATTATATTATATATTTAATTATAGTTATAGTTATATATTATATTATATATATTAGACATTATAGTATATCATATGTATATTGTATCGTATATATTA